>JANQDE010000001.1:4846257-4916278 GCA_037157785.1 Cephalotes varians | reverse complement strand
CAAGAGGAGAACAAAAGCCACGAGGGAAGCAACGTGCGGCGTTCTTGCGCGCACCACCGTGGTACCGATCAACAACGACACAACATATTCGCACGATGGCCCGTGCCACACTGAGAATGATCGCTTGCGCGTCACGCTCGCGCCAATGCGCAGACGCCAGATGCGCACTCGCGGTACGCACGACGCGGCAAAGGAAGCGCGCTGCGCTCGCTCGCTCTCTCGCGCGCAAGCGGCAAAGCAGCAGGCGAGCGGGCAGCGCCGACGCAAGCGCGATGCATGTACGTCGAAGTAGGGATGAAGAGAACGCGGAGGGGAGGATATGCTATGCGTTGCCGTGAGTGGCGTGGCGGAGGGTTACAGGGGGGAAAGAGGCAGACCCGTTAGTTCTCAGAAGCGGACTGCCGCCAAACAGAGCTGCAACCGCGTAGCGGCCTGGTGGTGGCTGGCTCTTTCTCTTTCCCTTTCTCATTCCTGTCTCTCTTCTCTTGTTTCTCGAGACCGTCGGTATCGGCGTGCTTTGGGCCTGCTGGCACCGATACCTCTCTCTCTCTTTCACGCACGAGAGAATTGAAAGATATGTGAAGCTTGTGAAAAATGAACGGACCGCAGCGCGAGAGTCTGGATATTTGACGGATGTCCATGACCGTCAAATTTGATGGAATGCGTGAGAATAATTTAACAAATAACAGTTATTGTCTAAAAATAAATCAAGTGCACTAATGAATGAACTAATGAATTTTCATGAAAAACAAGGAACAAAACTAAATTATTCTATATCTTTATCTCCAAATGCAATTTTTCAGTTCAAAAATAGAAGATATTCCTTCGAGATCCTCATGTTACGATTTTCGATATTTTCACATGCAAAAAAAAGTCGCTCTTACAGTCGGGATTACACTATCTTGAAATTGAAAATTTCACAGAGAGATTCACAGAGAGCGAGAGAGACAGGATAGTAAAGTGCCAAAGGAAATCACATCGTGATTTGTATTCCCGATACACGCGCTTCACGGCGAGCGTTCTCGCGCTCTCTTCCCTCAATCCGAGAAAGAGGCTCCAACCTTGTTCCGTTCCGGTCAGTCCGCGTCTTCCGTCATCCCGTCGCCCTTCCCCTTTCGCCGACGAGACACGTCCGACACACGCACACACGGGCGGTCTAAAAAAACTGGAAGATTCATTAACGGTTCCTCAACACGAACCTGCGAACGCGCGCGTGTGTTGCGACGCCGGTGCATTCCATCGCTCGTGCCCGTGTGAACGACCGTAATGCATACACGGTATATATACACGGGAAGCGCCAACGCGGGGAAGAAAGATCGCACACGAGGTAGAGGAATGAGACAACGGAGACGCGACAAAGACGGCCGTATCTTGTACTTGATATGCGCACTTGGACGTCGGACGATAAGCTATCTAGTTCTTGTCTGTCGTCATCGGCAAGATACGCGAAAGCCAAGACGGGATTACTAACCCAGAAGTACCTCACACCGGGGGTGCGTCTCGCGAGAACAAAAGATAACTTTCCTATACGCCATCCCTTACAATGCGTGTTCCTCGGTTGTGTCTGTACTCGTCGCATGAAAATAATCATCGTTGTGATTATCGTAGCGATAGCGAAACATCATCTTTTTTTTTTATTTCTGATCTCTTTCGCGTTTCTTGTAAAAGATTATTACGTCAAACACTTTTTTCACGTGTGTACGTCAATTAAATTTTTTCAAACGCAACATTACAAATTCTTAAGTTCGTATCTCTCGAGATATTAATGGCATGCTCCTTTCAGAGCGAACTCCTTAATTACAGAAAGGGAGCCGTGACTTTTATCCGTGGCGCCTTAATAGGTGCTCGTGCTCGCGCGTGGCTCGGGCTTAAGAGGCTGTGGCAGATGCATCCGAAGACGTTCACAACAGGAAATTCTCTCCTCTCGCATCTCGTTCCCCTCTCACAGTGCAACGTTCGTCGTGTAAGACTCACACGTACGCGCGAGAGGGAGAGAGAAAGACGGAAAGAAAAGGAGGAGATAGTCCTCCTCTTTCCTCTCCACGAGTCGGTCGCGTTCTGTTCTACGGTGTTGTTTCTCTCGACGGAGTCGTGTCTCCCTCCCCACACGCGCACACACCGTCGGTACACAAACGTATGGAATGCGCAAATAGATACTCGAGGTGGCGGGTTATTCGGTCGGCAGGACCGGTGAATGGACCGCGACGGCGGCGGCGAGAGAAGTAGGGTGAAAAAAAGGAGTCAATGAGCCGCATTGCGCGAGTATTATTATTGTAAACGCCGATACGCGACAACGAAAATCGCGAAAATAACGTGTGACGAGCTTCTAAAGATTGCACTACGTTTTCAAGTAATAAAGTTCGACGAATAAACGTTCGTGCTCGCGATAGAAACGTTTCGCGAACAAAATTTGTCGGTGATTCGATATCAAGTTATTCGAAACCGAGTTACAGTTGAGTTTAATTCGAACATTGAACTGATATAATTGCCGCTCGTACGCGAAAAAAGGAAAGAAAAAAAAAGAACGTGGATAAATTCCGTTTAAATGGTAGATCATATCACACAATCTTCTGAATTAGCTGAATTTAAAATCACTTCTAAGATATAAAAAAATCTCTGAGATGTCGATTTATTAGAAAAATTTTTTGTTTTCCTCCCTCAATAAAATAAATAAATAAATAAATAAGATTTTCATCGAAATCCAAGCTATATGTAATTATATATCGATCTTAAGAGTGAATATAAACGGGCCTTCGTGGAGAAACGATGTGTTATCTGTATTCCGCGCTGCACCTTCTAACCAGTCGACGCTGTAAACGAGGGTGTTTCCTTGCGTGAGTGGTTACGCGGATTCGCGGACGTGCAGTCACATGTGTGTAGAAGAACGTATATTTCGAAAAGCGAGGTGACTTCAACGACTTCAGGCGACGTAGAGAGTCGTAACACGAGGTATAATCAGACGCAAGAAATGAGGCGGAGTCACAGTGTGAAATACTCGACTTAATATTCTGACACAAAACTTCGCTTTTCGAACAACATTGGCGAGTGTCAAAAATATCAAAAATATTCTGACAATTGTCGACTCGTGGAATTTGTGGTCAAGCACAAAGGATGACGGAAACTGACATTGATCGAGTAAAGGCATTCGTGTAAAAATAAAAAATACGCTAAGCGCTTTGTATTTTAACGTTTGGTAGGTGCATAATTAAATCTCCGTTTAATTTTCTCTGTTAACCTCGATTTTAAACCTCGAAAATACAATTCGTTAAATCGTCATAAAGCAAGGCTTTTATTAGAATGTCGTTAATTAGAGCAGCTAAATGCGCGATGTTATTTTCGTACGCTGTAAAATATGGAAAACGCATTTAGCGCAAGAGTGGAATGCACGACGTTCGTGCACGGCGTTGTGTTCTAATAAAGCACGTGAGATCGACGAGGTGCGGCAAAACGGCACACCCGCCTTCTGGCTCGGGTCGGGTCAGCTCTGATGAATGAACCGGAAAAAAATGTCAATGAGTGTAATTATTATTGTGGCGCAGGCGCGGAAGGCCACGTTGCATATATGATAAGAAGGAACATCGAGACGTTGCAAGTGTCACGGCACAAGACGATATTTCAAACAAAATTTTATATACATTTATTAATACAAGATTATGATTCGATAATAAAATATGCGTTGATCTCTAAATTCAGGTTTATGCCAATATAACGTGTATTGTATCTATTAATTATAATCCCACGATAATAATAATAAAAAATTATTCATTACAAAGCTTTCCACAGTTAACCCACTTCTATCTTTAAAAATACAAACTTAAGATGGAAATGAGAAAAACGAACAATATTTCATGTCTTAAAAAAATACGAATTTACGATGGAAGTGAGAAAAACGTACTATTCAATCATGTAAATTAGATCATGTCTCTACAAGATATACTCTTCGGCGAAAATGGAATAAGACGGCGAGTCGTTCATGACGTAATACGATTAGCACCGAGAAGGGCTACAGAGAGTGACGGTGTAACTTAAACCTTTATGTATATCGATCTCGCGCGTTTTCAGCGGCGTGAATAAGCGCGGCCGGCCGTGCCCGCAGGCGCAAGACGGTACATTTTAACGATTTCTGCGGCAACGATATTCTAAGTACATTCATCGCGCCCTCCATTTATCGCGCACGCACGCATCGCCCGCGTATGGGTACTTACTACGCGCGCTACGCGCGACAAATACGCTCGCCGGGGCTCCCGCATGAATGTACCACCGCCGCCGTCGCCGTCGCCGCCGCCGCCTCCGCCGTACGTACGTAGTACGAGCGCGCATACGTATACGCGCGCACGCACGTACGCACGCACACGCGACCGCGACGTGCATTCATAAAGTGCCGGACATACGGCGCGCGCGTGCGCGCGGTTCGCCACCGCCGCCGTCACTTTTCCTCGACGTCGCCACCTTTTCCTGGCTTGTAACACACCCATCCCTTGTTGCTCCATTCGCAAGACCCGTTTTTTTTTTTTTTTTTAAGCCATTTATACATTTTCTGTACTCGCGACGAACCACGTTCGTTGTTCTTAGGCTGATATTCATAATCTGATTTCGAGATACATATGATTTTGAGATGTGATACCATTGGCTGGATAAAATCTCGAGACTGACCGGACTTAGATGATCTTGAATATAAGATCAAATGAATATCGCCCTTTTAGTGAAAGTTTAGAACGCGACAAATCCTTCATCTTTCTGAAATTTACCGATTGGTAAATGCGCCGTGTTCAACGGCAAATATCATTTCTGCTTTTTGCGATGACTGTACGAAATTCTTTAATATCCAATAAATAAATCCGTTACGCTGTTGGCCACGCGAGAACGACCATTGTCCGTGGAAACTTTCGTATCCTTTGTGTAACTACTACGCTTGTTTAGACGCATATTGTGAAATGCGCTCCGTTGTATCTTGCACGTTTACATCGCTTCGCATTTAATTCCAGGACACGCGTAAAATTCGCGACGCAACTTATAATTTACACATTGAATACGGATGGAAAATTAGTGCAAAGTTTTGCAAGATTGTTTCTGTATAACAAGAGACTGCCCGCTCAAGGCTGCGTTCCTACGTGTAAGGCTCGCTTTTGGAATGCACGTTTGCGTATAAATCGAAGCTATCGCGTGCGTGGACGTTCCACCTCTGTTTTCAACACCTCCGACCCTCTAGTTCTCGTTGAACGTGCTCGCGTTGCACGTTCAATGTAATCGCTAATGCTACAACGTTTCATTCAAAGAAAATAATTTTTTTTCAATAGAAAAGAATTTCGAATTTTGAAACAAGCTCCTATTTTATCGTTACGAAAGTTCTGTATCTCAATTTCGGCAAACATTACGAACCGTTTTAAAGCATTAAAATACTTTTTCTAAAGTGAGATCAAATAAAAATTAATCGACAAGTACGATTTGATTAACTATCCGCGTAATTTATTGACTTTTAATTTGCAATGTACCGAGTATCCTCGTAACTTTAGTCGCTAGTTTATTTCGATTTTCAGTTTTATAATTTAAATAAGGTTCATCACAAAAACTGGAGCAATCTTGATGTAACTTTTTCATACTGTTAAAAATAAAATTCAAAAGATCCATCTTTATAAATTAGACTCCGCGAAAGAACGGGAACGTTTCTCAGTTGAATTAAGGTGAATGATGCTTCATCCGACGCGCATTCAGCTGGGCTCTCGCTTCGGGATCGCAAGACACTTCTCAGAGGGAAGAGGGATCCGCGGATCGTCCCTCCGCGAATACACACGTCCGCTCTTTCTGCGTCGCAGAGAAGTCGGCGGCGATACCGACGAACTTTTGCCACGGGGTCAACGGAACCGCCGGAAGTCGTCGCCGATTCTCGAATTGCCGGTGTATCCCGCTGCTCCCTCGTCCACCCGTTCGACGCACCCGCGACGCAGACCTCCCTCCCTACCGCGCGCGACGTGAACTTTTACCACTCAAGCCCGCGTTCTTTGTAAACAGGCCGCGTAAACGTTCGCGCATCCACTTTTTCCTGCCGTAGATCTAAATCTGTCTCATCGAAAGACGCCCGCGCGGCGCCCGACCCCGAACGGAAACTTGCGTCGTTAATTTGTTCCCTCGTCTCGTAATGAGTCTTCGATATATCCTTCGGAATAGCGATTTATTGAATCGGGAGAAAAGCATGAGAAAATTGCAGAAAAAAATTTTTTTTAATTATAAAATGTGTATTCGCTTTGTCTCTTTAGCTTCTATCCTAAATAACTCTCTTTATAAAAAAGAGAAAGAGGAAATTTAAAAATATCATCTTTTCCGCACATACACACATTTTATAAAATTTAAATTTATAACATTATCAATTCTAAATTTCTAAAATATACTATATGAAAATCAATGATGCGAAGACGATAAATCGCAGAAACCCTAGTTTATAAACATAAACTAGGGTTTCTAAAATATATTACATGAAAATCGATGATGCGAAAACGTTAAGTCGCAGAAACCTTAGTTTATAAACATAAACACTCGAGAACTGATGAGTATCGAATTTAAAAAATAGTATCGTCTGTTCTCACATTCCACACGTAGAATGTGAAACAATTCGTTTTTCCCCCGAATGCCACTGAAAAACTTCTCAAGTCTCAGGAGGGCACGGAGCGGAGAACCGAGCGACTTGCGGTATAACGCGCGACTCGTGTGGGTGTATATATATGTGCGTAGGGTGCCGACAGCGTGACGTCATTGTACCAACACCGTCGTCGCCACCGCCATCGCCGCCGCCGCCGCCGTCGACATAGAAAGAGCATAAGTCGCATGTGTGACGTTACGGTATTGTCTTTTGGTGTGCGTCCATGCGCGCGCGAGCGCAAGTAGCGACGAGCGGTATGTACATACATGTACAGGCGCGCACACACACGCTAATCTCGTTCTCGCGAAGCAAAGGAGAACGACGCCCCGGCCGGCGGCCTATGTGTAGGACCGGAAGTGTGAGTATCCGGCCAGACTCGTGTGGGCTTCTCTACGCGCCGCAAGTACTCTCCTTTCCTCTCACTCCCTCTCCCTTCTCTCTCTCTCTCTCACGCTCTTCATCTCTTTCTTTCGTCGGCTCGCTCCTCTCGCGCTTTGTGCCTAAGCCGTAGTGTATGACGCCGCCGCTTCTCTTTCTGCCGCATGAGCTTATTTCGGCGTTGATCTAACGCTAGACTGTTCACCGTACGTTGTTGTGCGTGTCTTAAAAGCAACAAATAAAATGTAAAAGTTTAAGTTGGGTGAATAACTTATTGCTAAGTAAAGTCCCCTGCGGGCTTCGAAGTTGTGTTGATCATTGGGTGAGAATGAATTATAAATTTCAATTCTTAACATTTAACTTCGCGTGATTTTCATGTAAACCTCATTCTTTATCGCATAAATATATAAATATATCTTGTAATCAAATAACATCTTATTTTTTGTATCTTTATTGTTTGTACAATTTTTCGCTACTGTACTTAATAATTATCTGTATCCGTTCATTCAGATGTTTAACTAATAGAATAATAAATCAATTACTATCCCTCTCTCTTTCTGATTTCTTCCCCTTGTAACTTTATAGTCCTCTCTCTTGTTTTGTGTTCCCCAACGTTGTAACGCTGGACACAACATGGAAGGTATGTATGTTTATAAATATACAGATAAGCAACTGATCGCCAGAGTGGGTATCCGGCGATATACGATGCAGTTGGGACTATCAAGTAGTTACAACGTGCTACGATCTTGTAAACACGATTAGATACATAAACTTGTTTCGATAATGGGGGAACTCTCGATTACGTGTATTTCAATCCAAAGGGCATCGACTAGAAATCTAAGTTCAATTCCCAACGTTGTAAACACAGAAAAATGTATTATACTTTACGTCAATCATCGCGTTCCCATTCTTAAGCGTGGAAACTAATTTTCCCTATCTATGGCA
Organism: Cephalotes varians; assembly: GCA_037157785.1. NCBI lineage: Eukaryota > Metazoa > Arthropoda > Insecta > Hymenoptera > Formicidae > Cephalotes > Cephalotes varians. The sequence goes on along the minus strand of JANQDE010000001.1, from coordinate 4,908,321 downwards.
TCGAAATTTAATTACTATCGATTTCAATTATGACAGTTGCGATTTGCGTTTTAATTGTAAAAAGAAGATTCATGTTGTCAAAATAAGTGAGTAATGACTCTCAGATTTGACACTTGCGCAAATTCTACTGATTGCACTTACAAACTTTATTGATTTTTCTGCGGAAAATCAAACTTCGATTTTACGTTCTCACGATGCTACATCTAAGAGTCAAGAAAGAGATTAGCTTTTAGAATTGCAATGATACTTTTTGTTCGCGCGATCATATCGCTTGTAAGCTTTTAACCCTACTTTGCCGATGGCATATCGAGGCGAGATTGGATGAGACAAGGCGATACGAAAGAAAAACACTGGGCGCCTCAAGGAGTAGTACATCTCTCAGGATTGAATCGATCGATGACGGCGCCCATCATAGACGGTGGCTCTTTCTCCCAGAAAACTACAGAAGTATTTCGATCAACGTAGAATGCATAAGTTTGTCGATCATAATATTTAATCGCTTAAAACGACGTTACTTATACTTATTACGTTAAATTTGAAACTTTCCTTTGTTCCTATGAATTTCTGCAATCCACAAAAAGAAATAATTTCCTGAATTTTAATCAATTCAACTTATCATCGTTAAAAATGTACATGCAATTTTGTAATCTTTTATAAAATAAAAAATAAAATAAAAGAATATTTATGTATTTTTATATCAAATGTCTTTGCGTCTCTCTCTCTCTCTCTCTGTGTGTGTGCATGCGTACGTGTGTATAATGTTGAATCTTTTTCGAAACGAATAAGATTAAAAAACTTATGAAATATTTGCTTAATATATTATTTTTTTAATTTTCCCCTCTCCGGTCAAGTATCCAAAAAGCTTTCGAAGATAATCCTTATATCGGAAACGAATAAGAAAACCTGACGACAAAAGGGCGCCAAAGTTGGAAGACGCCGGAAAAGATATATTCCAATATTCGAACGCATAGATAAATAAATACATACGTGAACTCCCTTTCAGCCTAAGGTACCCCTTCCTTTACACCGTCGCGGTCATACCACCGATCTAGAATCCCTATTGAAGAATCTAATTTATATTGAAGAATTCCGAAGAGGCCAGACCGAGGCGTCGATCTTTGAGGCGCCGCCGTTTAAGATGCATTATACTGGCAGGCGGTCGACAATAGGCGGGAGAGACGGGCATGAGCAAAAAGGAAAGAGAAAGAGGAACAGAGAAAGGGAGAGAGTCGATCGAACTCGGCTACGAGGTGGAGAAAGGAGGAATGATCTTGCTGGAGAACGTGAGAGAAACGAACGAGAACGAACAGAGAGAAGACAGAAGAAGAAAGGGACAGAAAAGACGAGAGAAAGAGGGAGGAGAGAGAGAGAGAGAGAGAGAAATATGATGTGCCCTAGCCCGGAAAGAACAGCGAGACGGATGTCGCGGACGAGGGGTTACAGAGGGACAGAGGAAACTGGTCTCAGACCCAATATGATAATTGAGCTTGGGGGGCGATGTGAACGTAGCACCTTGTAGGCATCCGTGAGGCCATTGTGACCTCCCACTATATCGTAGACTGCAACGCGAGAACTCGCGTCGACTTTGTAGATGCGTGAAAACGGCGAGGGTTTGCTTTTTACTTTCTCCCTTTCATTCATTCTCTCTCTTTCTCTCGTTGACCGGCATTCGTCGAAACTATTTTCCCGGATACAATGTTGACGTGCTATCGATAACGTCCCGATACTCTTCTTCGGGATTACGCGCTCGCATCATAAATTTATGGAAGCAGCCGTTGACATTTCGAGTAGATTTATTATAGAGAATGAGTAAATAAATAATTCATTACGTGTTTATTTCCGATTATATTAAAATTATTTTTCTTAAATGAGGACACGTAATATTGTATAATTTGCTATTATTTGCACGACTGTAAATTAAAGAGATTATTTACTGGAGCTCTCTCAGTTTATCCATCAGTTTATATATCTATTATGTCATATTATACCATTTATTATACCTTCATAAGTATATATTAATACGTAATATATTAACATATTAAACGTAAATGTGCCAACAATATCAATCGCATTTTTTATATCGTAAATCAATTTGCAACGGATGCGATCGTAAACGCGCGCAGAATATCACACAGATTCATCTTTATTAAGGAAGAATTTATCTGCCGTATACGTCCTTGCGTTTTCACCTAGGGACCGTCGTGTACATAACATTCGCAGTTTGTTGTGCAAACCCGACGACACTCTCTCGCCTCCTACAATTGCTCAATGTTCCGTTGAGTAATCGCCGCCGTTTCACCCGCCGCCGTCGCCGAGGACGGCAATAATCGCATTGGCATTTCTATTTCTACCTATTACGTTCCCCTCCGCGCTATACATTCCCAATCGTCTTCGACGTGCCGCGGCGGCGCGGCGCGTTCATTACTAGGTCGACGGTTTTGCCCGTTTTATATACATTCGCGCCGAAGTAGCGCGCGGTTCGCTCCTCGTCGTCGCGGTACGCTCATCACCGAAGCGGATACATAACAGATACAAGAAAACGGCTGCGATTAGCGTATCGCGCGTTGCGGCAATTACCATGAACTCGTTTCTCTTAAACGCAAATCCGCGTTAAACCGTTGGTGTATTTAAATAATCGGTCGTACGACGCCCTCGCGTGTTATAATGCAATAATTCTTTGCAGTGGAACAATCATCGAGGCGGTAAACGTTTTCTTCCACAATGAAATTTCTCTTTCAAAAAAATAGACATTATCTTCAGATATTAATCTTTTATCGTTAATTCAAGATAATACTTGTTAACTAAATTTTAGATCATTCAGGAATGTGTAAAAAGTCAATTGATAAATTGTAAAAATAATACTTTATTATTCGTTGGTGCATCTCTGTTCTTAATGACGGTGCACCAAAGCGATGGCGTTTCTGTCGCGCTCGATAGTTAGTGACGGAAAGCGCATTCGTGAATGCACAGTCGTTGCTTAATCGCCACCACTTCCCTTTGTGCCAGGAATTCGTATATCGGCTCGCGTGATGCTGCTACGCGTGCGATCTCGAAACCGTGTCGCGTCTCGATGTATGCGCCGGATGCAGCTTGATACGGTGTCTCCACATTGGCGGATTAACACGCGGCTATCATCGGCGCATTGCAGTCTTATGTCAATATTCTTGGTGAATGGAAACCCACCAGTGCGATATCGCTTAAATTGTATGTGATTTCAACGAGGTGAATATAAACACTTCGACAGCTCTTAACCGTTGCTTCAGTCAGCGCAAATTGAGAATTGATAAGAAAACTCGATTCGCATACGTAGAAATCACAAATAAGTTACATAATTCAGATTTCATCACAAGATAGTGACTTAATTAAAATTCTCATTGCAAAGAAAAATTTACCTGATCTCTTCGCGAAGAAATTTTTATCGAAATTTCCTTGTTGGATCTGTCATTAAAGGAATATCTCCGAGAATTTTAATTTCTAGTTATTTAATTTCATCTTCAGATTTTTTCTCATATAACTTATTATTAACTTTATCTCGTTTATTATAATATCCTATAAATTTTTCTTTGTCTCGTAAGACGCTGAATTAGGAAAATTGTTGTGTATGCAGATAAGATCAGAATAATCGCGAGGTTCAGATTAAATTCTTTAATCGGTAAAATGTATTGTTCGTGCTATTGACCTAGCGCGCAGCACGTCGATTGCAACGACGAGCATCCGGCGCATCCGGCACGATGCAGTCGGTACCGGTGTGTTTGCTCGAAAGGTTAGCGCCGCCACTTTATCATATCGCTTCAGCGCCGACAGCCGCCCTACCTGCATCCATCCCCCCTCATTATGTCCTCCCCCGATCTGTCAGAACATTATCATCGTCGGGATGGGCGAAGATCGCTTCAAGGTTCTTGATCTCTCTTATTATTTCAACTTATTTGTGTGTAATTCGATTTCCGACCTTTGTTTCGAACTGATAGCGAAAAGACTGTAGCGACAAAAATTGTTTCACAAATTTCTCGAGTGAAGGGTAAATGAAGAAATGCTGACGATGGAACGTCGGTGTTTCGACGGTGTAAGATATTCAAATAAATTCTTGATTTTCGAGAAGATGAATAACGATGAAAATCGCGTTGATCGATGTTACGCTCCTGCGCTCTTGCGTTGTGCTTCGATATCGAGTGTAATTCAGCTGCGCAATACGTGATTAAACAGAATTGAGATGGACGAGAGTGGGACGTCTTTCGTTACAAGGAGGTCGTCTTTGTGCTGATACGGCGCGTGCAATATTTTTATGTCATAAACAAACATTGCAAAGGCTAATAACGGTCACGAGCAAATAAACGGATAATATCAATTTGCAAAATCATTGCATTTGTTCAAATAAAATTGTTTGACGATTAATCTTTACCGAATCTGATTGCAGCAGATTTAATCTATCGTGAGATATTGATAAAAAAATTCGAAACTCCCTATCGGCTCACATTGCTTTCATAAGAGTCACTTTTGTACGTCAACTCTGCAAAATGTACGACTCATTACGAGTCATGAGAAGTTTAAGAATCAATGTAGCAAATGTTGTAGAGACGTGAAGGTAATAGCGAATAGCGCGTTCGAAAATGGCGACCCAAGAATCCGCTGCAGTTGAGCTGCAGTTGAAGTAGCCTGCAGTCGTGTATCTTGCGAGCTTCGGCATAGAACGAGCGAAGGCGGAAGACCGCGATAAAAACGGGAAGGGTTAAGAAGAGGAATGGAATATAGCTTCGAGAATCCATATACGGTTTCCTCAGCTATCTGTTCTACGTAGTCTGGCGAAAGAAGATCAGCGAGTGTGGATCGTGAGGGGAATAAAACGATCACTTAAGCCCTTCATGTACTTAAAGATCTCTTGTCTCTTGGAAACCCATTCCCTAATTTTTAGCGATCGATATCTTCTCTCTCTCGGTTGAAAGCAATGAAATTATTTTCGCGGAATGTTGCGAGATACAATCGTTTAAGTGCTCTGGGATTTGATAAAAGAGGAAAAACAAGAAGAATATTAATCTGCCAGTAAAAATTTTGTTTGAAGTTCCTCACTATGTGATGCTATTTATCTGAAGTCGGAATTTGTTAAAAATCTACTTCACGTAATTGTTGCTTGTTAATCATTGCTATTTTCTTGCGTTTATTATAAGAAAGCGTTTTAGATAATGAAATTAATGATAATAACATTGATAATATATAACGATATTAAAAGCTAATTATTCATAGTTAGAACAATTTCGCCCTCCATCGCATCTTGCCGCAGCCATTCAGATTTTCGAAGATCGTTTATGCGCGCTCGCACGCACGCGTGAACATCGAGCGTGCGTCCGAAAATGTCGCGGTTAACGAACCCTAGACTTTAATCAAGGCGGGACTTTCTTAACCACGATTTCATCCCCCACCCTTTATTGCAAGGTAAATCTAATTAACGACTCCAAATCGTATCGATAGGATTGAACGAAATCAGCTTTTACGAGACAAAAGTATGCGTTGATGAGTCACGAGACGAATCACGCGTAAACGCGACAGGAATGCAGAAATGGATTCCAACGCATTTATTCCCCGCTCTTAGAATTCGCAATTTTATGCAAAAAGCACCTCACGCTCTATAATGGATATTATTAATTTAGTTTTTAAATTAAACAAACCATAAACCTGGAGCAAAGATTTCATAGAAAGCATTTTTTTTTCTCGTAAAGAATTTATATAAAATACATTTTTTTCTTAAGATATTTATAAAAAAATATAAATATTCAATGTAATTATAATGTATCTGATAATTCGTGGTTTACTTTATTCAGAAATTTACGGAATATAGTGGATCCAAACGCAATGAGTAATCTCTTCCTAATAACATTTTCGCACAATTCTGTCAATTTCTTGAAATCTCTTGTAACAGGCTCTTTCTCTCTCTCTTTCCCTTTCGTGAAAGAGAAAGCAGGGTGGTGGATCAAGTGCGGAGAGTCGGAGGGCTGTTGTGAGAGGAGAATGAGAAAGAGGTGGTAAGAGGAGCAGAGATCTTTGGTTAGAGAAGCATTACGGCGGCGCCCTGGGGCCATCCATCATCCCAATAATTGCTTCCCTTCCCATCATATAATTCCTATGGAGCCCTACTCACCCCTTACGCCGCCGCGACGTTTCTATACAGAATATTATCGCAAAAACATTTCTTATTCTATGCGCGCGGCCTCTAGAATACTCCACTCTACTGAACTACGCAAAGAGGAAACATTAGCAATTCTTAAGCATCGTCCAGGCGTGTGCGCGTGTGCTATTGAGCGGTAATGTGTAGCCATTTCACCTGTTTCTTTTATCTGACAATGAAATTCGCCGATAAGCGAACGTAAAAGTCTGTATATTAAACAATATGAATCAAGAGAATTAGGTCACCTACATGCTTGAAAAATTGACGAAAGCTAGAAAAATTAGAATGCTTATCGCGTGCATAGAATGTAAAAAATTGATGCTTCGATATTGTAGGAGTCATCATCTACCGTTATATTCGCAAAAGAATTTTTTTTTTTCAGGTACATACACTAGTCTCTACTCTTCTTGTCTTCACTCAATTTTTCGTGTAAATTACTAATAGAGTGCACTAGGCCTTTTTACCCCGTTTGTTCATACTGTGCAACGTTGCAATTTTTTCCTGCTAGAACTTCCGACTATGACCCTCATGATTCTCGAGAAGCCCCAGGCTGTCACCAAAGACCAATCGAAGAATCAAAAGATCGATACTGTCGGCATGTACGTCACTTTTTCGGTGCATCCCGTACACATCGCGCATGCAAAAAACAAATAGCGTGTCGACCGTAACAAATATCGAAAGAAGCTTTACCGAAAGCAGTAGCTGGAAGTCGAAATTATCCCTAACAACGCGCGCGGAAGCTATAAGAAAATCATACGTTGCGGGTGAACGACCGTGTCGCGTGGGTGGAACTGCGCAATTTCGCGGCGTTTACGTAGCTCATAAAACGCAAACCCCTCGTTTTAATGTTCCTCCTCGCGTCCGAACTTCCGTTTCTTTCGCAGAATTGATATTTACCGGTCACACGTCACCGCGTTAATTATCACGCGCGCACGCATCCGATGAAATTCGAACAAGCCCCGCCCGTCAGGGACAACGTTGAAAAAAGTTATCGAAGCTCTACATTTTAATATTTTATGTAAAACGATGGTGATTTTCTTGCCACGATTAGACGTATAGCTATCCGATCGATAACATGTAGATATTATTTCGCTGCAATCGATAGTATGGTGCGCTTTATAAATTGCGAATGGAACGACAATTGAAAGAATTACTATTTTTTAAAATTATTATCTTGACTATTTTTTCAAATATGTAATCATCGATCTTAATTCTCTTTTACGTAACTAAGTACTCGCAATACTGAAGAGAACTTATCTTAAAATACTTCCGCAAACTAGATGGGAGTCGATGACTAAGTTGGAAACAACGCGTCACGCGTGAATGGTTAAGAAAAATCATGAATGACGATGACGTATGCAACTTAGCTATGCCGATAGCTATGCTCTCCGGCCTGGCTTGACAATCAGAATTTTGCGGAAGAGGTCGATTAAACGTACCGGACATGGAAGTGGTTCAGCAATGATAAATGCGCGGCCTTGTAAAGAAACGACCACGCTTCCTCGATGAAATTTTTCGCGATAACAAATATAAAAAAAAAAAAACCAATAAAGATGTGTTTAAGTTACATCCGTTTTAATATTTTCGTGTTTCATTAATTCGTTTGATATTACTATCTCGATATACACAAAATGTGTAATATAAAAGTATATATAATAAAAAGAAATAGAGAATTTATCTCAATACTGAGATAAAATATAATATAATAATAATATAAAATTGTACGTCGAATAAAAAAGGTATCAGCAACTTCCTGATACTATAGAATAATTGTATTTAAAGTAGAATATGAAACATTAATTATATAGAATATAAAATATTAATTACATGTAATCTCCCTATTTTTTTCATTCTTTCTGAAAAAATATTTTATGCTTCGTAATATCTTTCTTGAAAAATAGATTTTTAGCTTTAATATCCCTTCTTCTAAAAAATATAACTACAATTGACGATAAGTTTAATAATCATACAATACACTCCGCATACCCAAGCAACTGGAATATTCAAAACCGCGCAGCTTGGTATTTCTCATCAAAAGTTTCTAAACAAAAAAAAAAAAGGAAAGCTCGCGGAGGCTCGTCACGCGCGACGCGAGTTAACCGAGAAGATTCTTGTTCGCCACTTTACGAAAATCCCGAAAATTCTCACAGGAGTTGGCGCGGGTGTGTGGGAAGAGGGAGAGGAGTTTTCTTTTCTTCTCGCCGCGAGCGACGGGCGATCTTAAACGAGACCACTCACGAGGAGAGTTTCTTGAATCAACTTGTCGAGGTTCGAGAACTCCGAAAACGAGTTCCCCGCCGTGCCCGCTGCCCGCCTCGCGCTCGCTCGCCGAGTCGTCGCCGGAGTTTGCTCTTCGACGACGGCACGGCCGAGCGGAGCTATCGGAGCGGCGACTCGTCTTGAATTTCGTCATGGGAATAGGTTGGGATGCGCGCGGTAGAATCGGCCGGTGTAAAATGTACATATGTACGCGAGATATGTACATACTACAGAGGCACGTAGCCATTCTCTGTCCGTCTCTCGCTGTGAGCGATGTGTACTGAAGCTGCGCGCGGCATGCGCCGGTGTGCGTGAACGTTGTTCACGAAAGAATCCCATTCATAGACGTAGAAACGAGAAGAGCGAGCGAATGAGAGGCCGCTATCGAGAGCGAAAGAGAGACGCGGTCAAAGAGGAGGCGAAGGGAGAGTAAAGGGAAATGGAGAAGAGAGAGTGGAAACGAACGGAGAGCCATTTGGATTAGGCGCAGGCGCCAGGTAGAAGAGAGAGGCTCGATGAAGAAATTTTCCACGGCGACGACGAGGAAGACTTCGCGGTGGGTCACCGCGTAGTCTTTTCTAGGTCGCCGTTGTCGTGTCTGCGCGCGGCCCTGGAATTCGATCTTCGAATGATCGATCCATGGGATGCCGTGTAGGAAGTGTACACAAGGTATCCTGGAGAATCATCGAACCTCTAACTGCAGATTCTACCAAACTTGGAATCGACTTTATGAAAGAAAAATTTCAATCTTCAATATCTGCTGTCTTGACAACTAAATCGCGATTTGAACTAAATTCCCGAATATAAAGTAAAATATTGCTCAAATTAATTGCGTTTTTTTTTTTTGTCTACTTATAATGTCGTTGTATTATCTTTATTTGTAAGTTTTCAATGTTGCGTTGTCATTATTGCAATACAATAGCCATTTTTCTTCATTTATTCTCTAGTATCTACGTGTATGATGAAGATATCCAATAATTCTAAGAATCCTACGAGAAATAGGAAATACTGCGCAAAATCAAATTGAGAAAGGCGTTAATCGCACTCTATGAAAGTGTCAATAGCCAGGTCGAACTAACCGATTGTCGACCTATCGACCTCGTACGTTCATTTGAGAAAGGATGACGTCGAGATGTGTGCTTCGCGAGAAGTATTTAGTTCAGCGCCTTTGGAATGCGATATTGGCAGTGTATCGGATTAAGACAAAGTATTTCGGTCATTTAAAAACATGTTTGGATACATTTGTTAAGTGTCTCGAACAATTGAAACAATTATCTTGAAAAATCGACGACAATAAAGTAAATAAAGATTCAATTACACATAAATAAAATAAATAAAAACACACACAGATAAAACGAATACTTGCAATATGCTTATAAAATATATATTAAATGTAAGCATAATCGACAGAAAGTCATAAAACGATCTACATGACAGTAAGGGCGTTGATAATGACCATGTGTTTCTCTTGATCATAAAAAATTCGAAGGTCTTATGAACCTTACAATATGAGGCAATAACATTGGTCACGTTTCTATGAATCGAATAGCAGCCGCGTGGTCGCATCATGGAAAAAAGAGCGATGTGCTCGTTTCCGTCGTACCTCGATCATGAATGAAAACATATTGTTTCGAAATCAGTCGCGCTCCTATTTCTTTCATTGTCGACAGACAATCGTAAGATAGACAAATCGAATGCTGTACATTGAGAGATAGAAATAGGAAGAGATTAGAACAGAGCAGCGAATATCTTTCGATACTTTTCTTCCAAGACTTTACTTTATAAGATAGGTAATGCATATATAAGCCGATTGAAAGGGAGAAAACTAATCAAACATTACAATACAAAAACCAAAATATACTGAAACATCATATCAAATTGGTAATAATCAATATCAAAATTAATTAATTAAAAGTTAATTTTTTTCAAGAAAATTGTTTTAACTCAATTTCAAGGTGATAAAAAAATTATATTATTAGCTAAAAAATTGATTTGTCACAGACGATAATATGAAAGAGAAAGGCAAAAATATAGAATGTAATAGTATAAAAATACGTAATGTAAATTTGCGGCACGATTATGTCAATTATAGTGGAATCTTGTTCATACGTTACATTCAATGGAAGAAGCTTTAAATGTGGCAATGAAGTATCGCGTGCCTTTTTCTCGTGAAAGGAAAAAAGACAATAATAAGAGGGAAATAATTATGCATAATCTGAAATCCGGTATTTACGGTAAATCTCTCTACGTTTATATAAAAATTAAATGGAAAGAATTTTACCGATTTCAATTATATTATTAATTTTCATTGTCTACTAATAGAGTTCATTTCCGTGTATCTATGGTGCCTAAGTCTGAATTTATCATAATTTGTACAATAATTTAAATTCTTTTAAAAATTAAAGCGCGATGTATGTCACTAATAATAAGTTTGTTAAGAGACATTGTTTTTATTGTGCAAAAATGTCCGTCATGAGAGAAAAGGGCCGTTCGTAGGGCCATTATCGTTCACGCATATAAGACTAAACATTTTATTTTTCTATGCAAGTAATATCATAGCCTAACGCCTTCTTTGTAGTGTGACACCGCGGTCGCTTATCAGTCGGTGACCCAGTGCGTAGAGAGCGATAGCCCTCTTCGTATCTGTTGCTCCTCGTTGGTCACGTGTAACTTGAACCGTTCTCTTTCAACGGTGGCAAGATGTTTTTCGGAGATTTCTTGTTTCCAAAAAGATTCGGAAGATGCGAGAACATTTTCGTTTTGCCTCTCGCGCTTAAGCTACGATGAAATCGCGCCAATAAATGCGAAACAATAATCTCTGTATTAAAAAATCTTGAATTATCATCACTTTCTCAATTTTGAATAAGTAGAATGTAACGGTTACACAATTCCTTAATATACAAAACATAAAAATGCACAGAAACATTATGGATACTTGTGTACACATACTTCACAAATAAATGTATCTTACTAACGATCTAATGAAATAAAATTTTCTAGTTCAATGAATCATATTTTCACGTACTTTAAAATATTTGTATTTTGTATTTAACAAAACTTTGTTATTAAAAATATTTACGTAAACTAAAACGCCTTGGATATCATTATATGTGAGATATCATTAATGCCGAAGGCAAAGAATTTCAAGTTCTACTCTCTACCCAAAATCTCGCAAAATTGATTTCTCTTAAATGTTAATTGGGGGGCAAAGCGATACCAAACGAAAATAAATCCGACCCGTTCGCGATTACAAACCGCGGAGGAATCTTATCGCGTCGTCGCGCGTGGTCGGAGTTTCTTTACGCTACCGCGGAAGAATGCGTTGATTAAAGAAAACTTGTATACTCGCGCCTTTTATTCAAATGCTCTTCGCTTATCGTTTCTCTTCTCTCTTTCTCTCTTTTTCTTTTCTTCTCGCATTCACCGTCGGAGGATCGCTCCGTGGGATGAGGTTGGAATATAGCCGTTAATTATCGTGGTAACGTGGAATGCGCCTCGGTTTCTCTTTCTCCGTCTCTCTCAATATCTCCCAGCATCTCTCTCCGTCTCACGAACCCGCGAGTCTACCGCGCTTCCCTCTCGCCCCTGACCGTTCGATTCCATCTTTCTCTCTCTCTCTCTTTCTCATGCTACTCCGCATCCATCGACAGTGGCATGGACCACCTCATTCATCCTATCTGCATTCCTTTAATGCTACCTGTGGGCCGTGGAATGTCCGCGCCAACCCGTCGAGCGCGCTCAGTGCCGGACCTACGGTATCGTTTATCCCCGTTCCCGTTCATTGGACACCCGCCCGATGAATTTCCACAAAGGCGTTCTCCTCTGATTCTTCACGGAAAGGTGTACCTAATCCGCGCGCGATGTATTTTTGGCGCGTTTCGTTTTCGACGATTAAAGGAACTGGAATAATAGAGTTCGTTCTAGATTTGTTTTGCCATTTATGTCTACAAAATTTTTTGATCAATTTGGGAATGTTTTTTTTTTTTTAATAGAGATAATTGTTAAGGAAAGGATGATAATTTTGCTAAAAAAAAAATCGAGTTTATCTTAATCACTTGAACAATGTAAAAAATGGCTTGCTAAGTTTGTAACATATCGCAAACCCTCGATGAAAGAGAAATTATAATATACAACAGTACCTCGCAAATTTATATACAAATACTTTCTTCTAAGATTTGGCACTTGATCGAATTATAGTGTGTGTGTGTCATTAATAGATTTCCTTTTAACAGGAAGAAATAAAGAAGCATATTCAAATTACGAAGAGTCTATCAAAAATTCTGAGACAAAAAGTCCTTTTGCGATGGGACCGAAGCTCTTAAAGAAAACGCTGTGGATTTTCCATGCGATGTTCACGCGGGACTCTTTGAACTTTGCCGTTCGATATGCTAATGACCGGAGTCGAGGATATTCGAGGTAGACTAGGCGTCGCCTACCGAGCCCTCGGGTGCTCCCTCCTCTTGTCGCTTATTTCACTCTTTCACTCATCATTCTTTTCTTTTACCCGTGTGTCCCGCTCTCTCTTTCTCTCACTGTGCGTCTGTACAGAAATGCCCGATCACCAATTATCGCGGACGAGCGGCATTAAGAGAGCAAAGAAACCCGTTTACCTTGCCGTCCTACAAGATCGTAGATCGCGCAACATCGACATCTCACGGGAGAGAGACATGCGATTGCAAAAAAGAAAAACGAATATACACGTATATATGTAATATATATAATATATATAAAACGTATATATATGTATGTACGGACGGTAATAGAAATGCTGCTTAGCAAAATGGATAATGCTTGTGAATAACTGTCTCGCTTTAATGGTTACGCGATTCTCGCTTCTTAAAATCGCGTCAATTGACACAATAGGAGCATGAATCGACTTTCACAAGAAAGATAAAAGAATCGGTTCATTCTCTTTTATCAAAAAAAAAATTATTGCAATATCCAAAAACATAATTTATACTTAAGATGTGAGGGTCTGTGAAATAAATTCTTTAACAATAAATAACTATAAAAAATTGTTATATCCTAAAAAATCCTTTTGTTATCTGTGATAATTGTGTCTTTAAACTTAAGTAATAAGCTAATAAAGAATTTATCACTTTTGTATAAAGTTAAATCGGTTGATTGAACAAGTTCCCACCCTCAGCAGGCGTAACTTTTCCAGAAACGCAATACGATGCATCTTCGGTTGCGATTTATCATTGCCGGAATTATGAATAAATTTTTTATCAACTTCATCGCTCTCATTTAAGAAATTCACTGGATATGATTTTTGGGGTTGACGTGCCTCTCCCGCGATAACGGACTTGCGGATGCTTGAACGAAGATAACGAAGACGAGATGGAGGTGAGGGAGGAGGAAAAGGGAAAGGAGATGAGAGTACGGAGCCGCCTCTCATTATCGACATCTCACGGTTAGAAGCGTATCATAACACGATGTATAACTAGAGGTAGATTCGACGGAACGGAGCCCCGTGTTTCATCTTCTCTTCGGGGCCTCTAGGCCGATACAACACAATAAGGCCCCGAAGCCCGGAGATCGTGGTCGAGATACCGAGGGTTTCAGACCGCACGGTTAGCCCTCCACCCCCTATTCCCTCTCTTTCTATTCTTTTCTCTTGCTACCTCCTCTTTCGATCTTTTTCTCTCTCCCTCCACTTTTCTCTATCATCCCGTCTTCTTCGCTGTATATATTCCCCTCCTCTTTATAATTCCTTTCTTTTTTTGCTTTTCCATGCACGATACTGGTCCTCCTTCTCTCTTTCTCCCACCATGCTTCTGCTTGTTGAGGAAGGAGAGTGCCTCTTACGGTTTCTACTCTTTGGTCGTGCCGCCGCCTCGTATCCCTTTATCTTCACCTCCCAATCGGCCTCTCTTTCCCTTTCTCCATCTCGGTTTCTTCTCCATCCCTTACGCTTCTTTCTTCCATTATCCTCCTTCCCTCCCTCGGAGCTAGGTTAATGCTCCATCGAGCAAGAGCAGCCGAATTTCTTTAATGCTCACGGACGCTAATCGGAATGTCACACGGTAATTTTTTCAAAAAAATCACTGTACGCGAAAAGTGAATATTGTCATTATCTTCTTACGATGGATGAATTTTTGAAAGTATTGAAAGTATTCTTTTCATAAAAATTTTATATATACTATTACGCATTTACAGTAACACTATATAAATAATATATAAATAAATTTGCTAAAATTATACATATTTATTTATATAAATTTACTATTATTCGTCAGTCCATTCGTCAGTACTGAAAAAAATTTTTATGATGAGCGAATACTTCATATCGTGCTACATGAAAACGTATCGCGATTTATTAAAGATCGATATGCGGTTTTAGAGTTGAAACGGCTATGCCATTTTATTCGAAGAAGCTCGCAGTTTCTTAGCGAGCCAAGCCGCCAAAGATCGTCGGCCTAGCAGGAGCCATGGACGATTCCTTGCCTCGGCTCTCGGGCTCCTCCCTTGACGAAGGTCAAGACATACGAAATCTCCATTTGCCCGAGGTCGCAGCGGCACCTTCGAATTTCATACCGGACCTTCCGAGAATCGCCGAGTCGGAGCCCTCGATCGGAAACGGTCAGACTCTCGAGTTTCTCACTTTTTTATGACGGCCACTCGCGTATGGCGCTAACAAGATACCGCAACTGTTTTCGGGACTCGCGTTTGTGCGCGGCATGTTTAACAAATTGAAGCATCCCGAATAAGGAGAAATTTTTTTTCATCTTCAAGAGAAAATTAGCGTCAACTTCAATGCTCTAACATGAACTGTCAAAGCGTATAAAGTTTTTGACATCGCGAAAATTGCGAAAGTTGAATTTTATTTAAGTTTCACTAAATTAAATATTATATTTGTTAAATACAAGATAAATGTTTCATATGATGTCTAGTTTGAAAGTACATCTTGCTTACTCGAATGAAGTCTCACAAGCGTATTAAAAAATTGAGCGGAAACTTGCGACTAAAATCTTCCTCTCTTTATTCTATCCGTCTTTCTCACGCATCGATATTTCTATATTCATGGCCATACCGTCAACGCGGAATAGTTAAAAAGTGGCGAACAAAATGGGACGAATCGTCGATGAGGATCGACAATGAATTTCTGAGAAATGCGGACTTTAACATAAATTGTTAAACGTCGTTTTATTTCGACGGCTTTCCCTGATCTACCCTCTCTTCCTCTTTTTCTTTTTCGAATGCTGCCCTCCCTCATCTCCTCCGCATCTCTTTTCCGTACGAACTGGAAAAATGTCTCACGACGCGCCCTTTCCCTTTTCCCAGGCTCCGATGCACGCTTTATGGACACATTTTTTTCTGAAAGGACCTACCCCACGGTTCCCGGAATCGATGGGCCGTTCTCAAGAGTCTGCCTTTCCCTCTACCTCCTCTCCTACGCTACTCTACTCCTCTCCCAAGTTTCGGATCCTTCCTCTTACTACTCTCACGAGGCGTGGCAGAAACGCTGACGAAATTTTTCCTACGTAATATGAAGCACCCTTATAAGTAAAATTATACCAAAGTCAACGAATAGCGTCGAAAACAACAGTCAACAAGAGATTTTCCAGAATATTGCTTGTTTACCACAATTAATTAAAAAATATATTTGCGAGAATCTATAAAAAATTAATAAAAAATATATATATAACATGATATAAATCATAAAAAGCTACACAAGAATATTTTTAACTAACGAATATCATAAAAACCAACGAATCGTAAATATAAAGAGAATGTAATAATAGAAAGACAGAAAAGGGAGTAATGATACAAAAACTGCAAAGAATCATGATCTTTACGAGAAAAGAACTAGCGCTATTTCGTTGTCGCTTGTTACGGGCCACAAATGCGACGTGAGAAACTCGGAATCGTCTACCGGGTCGATTGAGGGTAAGAAAGAAGCAAAGCGCTAGTTTCCCACGCACCACCCTGCCCCGTTTCGCGTAGGCGCGATGTGTGCGCGCGCGGATGATATAGTCACAATATTTAAGATTATCCGAAAAAAGGTTGAATCACCCTCGGCTACCACTATTCTATCCAAGGAAATTTATCCGTAAAGATTTTCCCACGGTTTAATCCGATGGCAAACAAGTTAATTTTATGGGAATTTACAAATTAGCGAATTTATTATGCAATAAACATTTTTTAGATTATATATAATAATTACTTGATCTCTATAAAACTTTATGACACTCAAAGAAACTTGATACTTGAAGTCCTGATAGAGTGACTAATATTGACGAAAGGCTATTGCTTAACGTTTGACATTGGATAACATTTTATGAAGGACCGATGACAGTACCCGAAAAAAATGGATTGTACGTTAGCGATACTGAAAAGTTTCTTATCACTTTTGAGTCGATCAGATTATAAAAGACATGTATTTTATCTTTCGTGTTCAAACGCGTCTGCGTCTGCGTTGGGATTTTTTTCAATGGGTTGTCCGTTCCGCGTGTTAGGAATCTACCAAAAAACTTTGCTCACTAGACCGCCGGTATTTTTAAGGACAGACAAGTTTCTTTTTCTATAAAAAAAAAGGAAAAAATACGGCTATATTGTTAAGCATGACTTTTACGAACTATACGAACAAACTACTGCTTCGATCCGGGACCAAAGTCTGTTGCAATAACGGGTTAAATATTTCTTTTGCGTTTTGTTTCTTGTTTTTCTATTTATCTACATCGATTACAAACATAAAATATATAAATTAAAAATAAATAAAAATGACACTTAAAAACAAAAAATAAAATAGCAGAAACAGATAAACATTAGAATGTTAAAAAAAAATTATATGACTAACGAAGAACAATAATTAGCAAGATAAGATAAAAATTAAAAAGTATGAATAAGGACCTTTTTTTTTACCGTTACCGTAATAAATATCTCTTTCCAATCGCGTCGAAATATCGTACTTTGGAAGGGATCTAACACAATGATAATCTAAAAATTCTCTCGCAGTAGGTCGCGATCGCAAAAATTCGATTTGCGCCAAAAGAGAGACAGAAGCGTGATGTAAAAAAAGAAAGAAGCGATATCTGTCAAGGAATCGAGACCGCACAGAGCTATCCTCGGGAATTCCAATCCCGATTTCGGTCCCGAGAGAGGCCAAGGAACGCGCGGCTCCATGTTCAAAATGATGCTGCGCCCCTCCTCGTTTTCACTCCTTCTTTCTTCTTTCTGATCCTGCACCATCTCTCCCTTCCTCACTCTGTCTTTCCTCGGGATTGGTCCACGAGCCCAGTCATTCACAGAAAACACAGAATGCAAACGGTCACGTGAGTCGTAGGCAGCAGAGTTCCCGAGGAAGGGCCCAAGGAAAAAGAAGAAGGGAGGAGTACATGCGCGCGCGCGCGCGCGTATGTGTGTGTGTGTGTGTGTGTGTGGCGCCAGGCAGTTCGCTGCATAAGCATTCTTGCCGATCTTCGTTGCGTTATGTAGAGGGTGGATGCGGAGATTTCGTTATTTTATATATATATATATATATATATATACGGTATTACCGAGCGCCACTGTCCGATCTCATTAAATAACAAAAACAGAATTAAAATTTAAAAAATAAAATTCTTTCTTTATCTAAAGTATTTGCATTTTTTCATGACATTCTTTAAGTTTAAGTTAAACTCGTCTACTGCCAGCTAAAATGTATTAATTAAATGCATTAATTTGTTTATTAATTTGGAGAAATGATTGATATGTCTTTGTGCTATCGCGTAATAATTTAGCGTTGTAAAAGAAGTACAGATCAGTATCTTTAAGCGTCTAAGATTTATGTTGTACGTAAAAATTAGTTGTTATTTTGCGTTCACACGATTATCGATGTCGAGAACCGAATGTAATAAAATTATATATTTATGCCATTTTTTCGCGAAAAATAGCGAACGCGTTTAATGAATCGTAAAGTGGATCGGTGATTGTTGTGACGAAGATATAGCGTGGAGCACACAGTATATCTCAAAATAGAAAAAAAAAAAACAAAAAGAGGTGTAAAAGAATTAACACCGGAATGCGATCCCGACGAATCTCACAAGCAATTTACCCACGCAGAGCAAGAGAGAGGGTGGGAGAAGAAAGAGGGAACGTGGAGAAGAGGTGATATCAAAACGAAAAAAATAGTCGACTGAAAAAAGATAGAAACGATCGTGGTCGATCGCTTGTAGTCATCGCGCACCAGAAAACCGACCGGGGTAGTTCTAACCCCTCGCGAGCGCGCGCGCGCATGAGTTCGGGCACTGTGTCGGTGGCCCGATTCTCGGAAGGACCTCATTCGTTGCTCGGTGTTATATATCTCCTTCAGGGGGTCTCACTCTATCTCTCTTTTATCCATACTTTCGTCCTCTTCTTCCTTGCTCTCTTTCTCCTCCGATGTGCCGAAAGAGAAACCCGGGATGCTGGGAATAACTGCATAATCTTACGAAAATGTGGACGCGCGCGTTCATGAATGTGCACGTGCATGTGTGTATTTGTGAGCGCGGTATTTTACGTATACTAGTGTTTCGCTCAAACGAAATGTCGGCCGAAACATGATATTTCCTTTTTCGAAATTCGGGCGTGAGAAAACGAAGATAAAAGCGCTGCAGTCGGGTTTGATAAAGGGAAAGGACCTCCTCTGTGTCGCGCGATTACAAAGTGATTATATGAGAAACAGGCAAAGAGAGGAGATAACTTTTCCCTACGGTTTCGACTGATTAACGTTTCTGAAAATCGTGATACATCAATGCAGAGACAGACAAAAATATTGACAAAAAGAATTCCTTCCTTATAGATCTCTCCTCTTTTACAATTTTAAACATAAAAATTATTTATTTTAAAAACTAATGAACATTCTTTTAGATGAAATTATTAACATAAAGAAAAATATTTTAGAATCTTTTCTCGATGTAACAAAAAAGCGACAATCAAATGCTACAAATTAAATTCCTAATTCTAAATTTTTTAAGTAATTTGATTGGCGCACTAATATCATGATTTAGAAAAAAGAAGTGACATCAAAAGCCGAAATAAACAAAATGACAAAAACAGTTTTAAATGTCGATTCTTGGAGACCCCAGGAGGTTCTTAAAGAGAAGAGGATGAGAAAACGAGCGGAAAGACGGGCCGCAGAATTCAAAGAACTGAGAGAGAACGAGGTAAACAAAATATTCTCGCTCGCTCGTAGAGTCCGTGCAAGCATGCACAAAGTAAGAAAGGGAATCTGGCAGATAAAAGAAGAGAGGCGAAGATAACAAAGTAGCCGAGAGGAACGCGAACAGGAGGCACACAATGAGAAGGACAAAAGATATTAGAGAAATGGAAGGATAATAAAGGAACACAGAATGTGAAGGTGAAGAAAATGAAAGAGTAGGAAAAGAAGAATAGAGAACGAAGGGAGAAGAAACATCACGGAAAAGAAGAAATAAAAATCTTCAATGATGTACAGTAAGGAGAAGAAAGGATACAGAAAACGAAATAGGAAATCGAACAAACAGAAAGAGAAATACTATAAACAAAGTGTAATCAGAACGAAGAGGAAGTAGATGCGTAGGATCCAAGAAGGATCACAAGGGAGAACGAGGAAGAGATCCTTGACGAGGACCCGGGTGAGAAAGGAATAGGCGATCTGCAAAAGCATCCGGTGGCGCCGTGTACGAAGGGCGAGATGAGAACTCGATGGAAAGGGAAACGGAGGTTGCCCGATCGAAGGCGTGTGGGACAAGAGAACGGTGCGAGGGAAGAGGGCGGAATGGGCCTTTCGAGGGCCGCGAGAGGTAAAGAGTTCCGAAGATGGGCCTTGCCCGCTGCGCGCGGTAGTGTCGGTGGTGATACAGGAGGGTAGGGTGGACGAAACGAAGAAGAGACGCGGGAGAGGCGGAGGTGCAGAGGAAGCGGGGGAGAAAGGGGGCGGGTGTCGTGGAATGCGGCCGTGGTCCCGGTATATACGCGCGCTGGTCCCAGCCTATGCCAGGGTATTTGTGTATTTATGTGGAACACCGGAGAACCCCGCCGACGTGAGAGAGATAGAAAGAAAAAGAGAGAGAGAAAGAGGGAGCAAGGAGAGCGAGAGAGAAGCCTTCTCCCGTGAGAAGGAAGGACGAGGACAGAGGGAAGAGCCAATGGCCAGCCAAGGTGTGCTGCCCTTTCGTTATGAGGGAGCGAGTAGGTAGGTACACTCGAGAGAGCATCCGACTATGCAGCAAGAACACCAGGAAACAAACGACAGCTACCCCACCATCATCACCACCACCACATAGCTACGCCGCTCATCGCGCATTTCTCTCCTTCTAATCCTTCCTTCTCTTTTTCTCGCGCCACGCCGGTCATGCTGGTCTCTCCTCTCTTTCTCGCTCCGCTCTGTTCCTCGAAATTCCATCGCGGAGTACAGCGTCCCTGAGGCTGCTTCCTTTTGGAAGTCTTGGAGACACCGCGAGGTCAAAACACGCGCTACACTATCGGAATTTCTGCGCAAGTAGTCGCCGACTGTGTTTCCAGGACTAATTTATTTGTAATGTTTTTATTAAAAGCTTCAAATGCTTAAAGGATGTCTTTTGAATATTGAATTTATCTAATCTTGAAAAAGATAAAAAAAGTTTACTTTAGGAAAAGTAAGTGTTTGTTGTCTTTTTTTAGATAAAACAAATTTATCTCAAGGTTTACGACTGACGTTATCCCTTGCTGACTGTTTATCGGAAGCATGTGGGACAGTAAATCAATCGATTAACGCGTTCCGATTCGTGCTTCCAATTCGAATACAAATTTCTTCGAAAATGTTATTTTCATTGGAAACTAAACCTTCTCTTCTTTACCTTTGCTAATCTCTCTCTCTCTTTCTCTCGTTACCCAGAACGAGCGTAACGCGAGCGACTGGTACGTGAGAGAATGCCGTCAATGCGACAGCGGTGATTTCGGAAGGGAGCGAATGAGCCGCACGAGCGGGAAGGGAAATGTCTGGCGCGGGACCCCATCGCGGATACTGTACGCGTCGGGGAGTACGAATCCCGAATACCGCGCCGCGAACCAGTCCCGTACAGACTGTAGCGCCGGTATTCGAACCACGTGGCTCCGTTCGTCGTCCGTAGCGACTGCGACCCGACTCGGTCGCCCGATCCCGTGATCGCATTGACAGGAGGCAGGGTCACAACCATCGTCGTACCTCGACGACGGTGGAGCACGCACTTGCTTCGTGCGCGTAATACGCGATTCGGATAAAGAGAACTCGTTCCGCACGACCGCGTTCTTTCGCGAGTCATACACACCATCGCATACCTCTCTAACGATCTTAACGGCATAAAGTTTTCCAACAGTCCGCAAGCGTTAATTTTGTACCACAGCACGCCAATTAACGGATGCCAATTAACGTTATGATGATTGTAACGTATTAATATGACGCTAACTTCTTCTATACCTAAAATCAATATGGGAAACACTCCATTTTTCATTTTTTTATAGAACTCGTGGTAAGTATCAAACTGGAGTAAATATATAATGATTAGTCAAGATAGTAGTCTTTCAGATAAAACCTATAGAAATTTCTATACTTTGTTGGATTTAGAGTTGAGAGACCAATTAATCTAAATAATCGTTTAAAAATTGTAATCAAAAAAGATATCAAAGTTGAATTTTTTGAAGTACTCGCACTTGTCGAATAAAGAAGAAAAAACGTATTTCGACAGGACATTCCCCGCGCAACGTACTCTCCGAGTTCCGACCACGGCGTGAGATTCCGATATGTCGTCGGTGGATGAAGGTTGCCGAAGGAGGAAGAAGGAAACGGGAAGAATCGTCTCCTTGTCCCGCAATCGTCCCCTCGCTCGCTCGCATCTTCTCTCGTTGGCCGTATACGAAAAGACACAGAGGTCGCGCCGTCTCTATCTCTCGGAGAGACTCACGGTACGCAGCGTCTCGGGCGGTCCATCGGCGACGGTGGCCCCCTCCCCCCCCCCTCCTCCTCTACCCCACTGCGTGACACTTGAGCTTTCGGTGGAGGGACACACAGCGCGCTTATACACACGGACACGCGTGCACTCGCACACGCATAAGTGTGTACGACGGTGCGAGAAACAGAGAGAGAAGACACGTAAAGGAAAAGAGAGAGGCGTCGCGCGCGCCGTGGGAACCGAGGAAAACGTTTCCCGCATACCACCTCCCTCGCCCCCTTCGCGCCAACTCATTCTCTCACTCTCTCTACTTCTTTTCTTTCTCTTTCGCCCCCTTCGCCGCCAATGATGTGCGCGCGCGTGCAGATACACGCATACGATTTGAGCGCGTGAGTACGCGCGCACACCGAGAGGAGAGATACGCGAGCGAGAACGAACGTAAGACACCACGTGACCGGCCCGTAACTTTCACAGACGCGAGCGACTAGTTTCGTCTCGCTTCCCTCGCCGCTTCGCCGCACCACTCCGCCCTCCCGCGCCCCGTCTCTCCCGCTTCCTCTTATACTTATTCGAACGACGCAGTTGCCCCCGCGGTAGGTACGCGCAACTGCGTCGTAGGCTTCTCCGCCGAGAACGAGATCTGCGTACGGTGCCGCTTCCTTATTCGACGCGCACCGCGCCGAGGATCGTTTCGGTCGCTCTTCTCTCTCGCGAACGCCTCTGCGCGCAACACGCTCGTCTCCTCGCGCGGACGTGACACGTCGGAAGACGTCAATGAACGTAGAAGCCCTTCTTGTTGTTCGAACGGCACGATAACTGATAGTGATAGCCGCTGGACAAATAACACCCGCGAGACTCGAATCACGTCCGAGTCGTTTAACCCTCCGAAGGTGAAGAATCTAATTTGCATCCTATATTGAGATTGCGCAATAAATATCGAGATAAATAAATATGTAAATCTTTACAACACGCGAAAATAGAATAACCTACTAAGACTACGTCGGTACGATGCGTTTTGCACTTAAGAAAATTAATAAAAAATATCGTATCATTAAACATAAAGAATTTTATTGTAGAACTCACCGCGTATTGTGGAGCGTATAGCTGTAGATAAATCATACTAGGACTTACCTAGAACAAAAATGATAAAGACGTTATAAATAACATAATAATTAAAAATAAAGAATACATAATGTGACAAATCGATATGTCATGCGCTCCAATTCACATTAAAATAATATTTTATGATAATTTAATATGAGCGATTTTTTATTATATTAATATTTATAATTTTTAAAAATTTTTTGGTAATATTACTTATTTCATATGCTCTTTCCATTTTATTATTATTACGTCGATTTTCTCGTAGAATCAAAAATGCAATTGTTCCACGTGTATCTCTTTCATTCCAGAAAACAGAAATTAAAAAAATCTACAAATCGAATAAACTTTCTGGATTGGAATTTTCTCAAATGTATATATATTTTCTTGATAGAAAGATAGCTTGTAGGATCTTTTCTCTTTTCTCGAGAAAAGGAAGTAAGGCGAGGGGTGGCGACGACCAGAACGAAGGAAGAGGCAGGTCGAGAGAAAAAGAGAGAGAAAGGAGAAAAGCAGAGACGCAGCAGATCCGAGAAGCAGCAAAGGAGAAAGAGAATAAACGCGGCGAGCCGGGGAGGGAGACGGAGAAGGCCGCGGTCCGGATGAAAGGGGACCGAGGGAGGTCGCCGCCCTTCCAGGAACCCTTATAAACTTGGACCCGATCTTCGGGCCTTTTTCTCCCTGTTTCTACTACACGCTTGCTCGCTCGCTCGCACGTTCGCAAGGCATGCAATCCGCTAGAGCGATCCTTGTGCGAGCACGAACGAGCGTGCACGCAAACACGGCTGCATGCGAGCGAGCACGTACGTACGCGTGTTCTCTACTAACCGCGTGTAACGTCGCTTTTTCACAGATCTCGAGATTTTTCCGCCGATTAACCAAGCTTTCGTGGTCCGCCGCGTGGGAAGCTACACCGATCAACATTCGCACACGTGCATACAGTGAAATCACTCGACATTAAATGTCACGTTTATAAAAATGTTATGCTCATAACGACGAAGAAAATTATTTTTTTATATCTATATTCGACTTTTCACATTTTCCCTTTGCTCATTGAATTTCCAGTCTCCTCCTGAGTCATTGCATTTACAACGGATCTGTATTAATTCATCGAGCTCGGCGAAAAAAGGAATTTATCAGTCGACCGGGAAATCCAAGAATATTTAATTAGTAACTGTACTGATTCGCATCTAAATCTAGTTGTTTTCTTTGTACAATTATAATTAATCATCAATGACTTGAAAATAATTATACACTGAAAGCTTTCGCTGCCTTCATGAACGATTTCAATCATCGCATCAGACATTTTAATATCTGTTGGAATTCAGAAAGAAAACAGCGTTTTTCAATTAGGTTTACGAATAAGAAACAAACGAGAATAATATTTTTGTATGGCGTTATGGAGAATTATACCATACCATGAGGCGGTCTTATTGCTGAGTACCGAGGAGATTAATCGTCCGATGTAAGCGCGTAGGAGGACGTTTTCACGAAACGGATTTCTCGAGTCCCGCCCGCGCATGCCGCGACCCAAGAATTAAGAACGCGAGGAAAACACCTATCGCTCGACGACGACGACAACGACGGCGCTGCATGCGCCCCCAGGGGCGGACGAGAGAGCAGCGAGTAAAGTAATCACCGGCAAAATTGGTTGACGAGATAGTCAGATTGGCCGTTGGCCACTTGGCTGCTCGATTGTCCAGACACGCCTCCGGCGAAATGAAATTTGATTTTGTCGGGCAATTTCGCGCCCAAATCAACCACCTCGCCTCCCGCCCCTGCCTGCTGCCTCCGCCTTCTGCCCCCCTGTCTCCCACAAGAAGCGGTCGTCGGGCCCATACCATACCGGAACCGAGGGGGTCAGGAACGCGACGCCAGACAGGCAGAGAGAACGACGGAGAGTCGTATCCCGTAACCTCATTAAGAGCCGCACTCTCGCGGTATTGGCCTCATTGAGCACTCGGGCATCTTTCCGAGCGTCGAGTGCACCCTTAAGAGTTCAAAGGGTGGATAGCGAGGGTTACGTTCCCTTGGCGCATGAAGAAAACGGGGAAGATGACGGATGTCGCTTATGGACTTACCGACTCGCATATCGAAATCTATCGTTGCTTTCGGTTGATAGAACGAGAACGACAAATGTAGATTTCGAACTTTTTTCGAAAAATTTATGTTTTGTAGTCTTAAAGAAGTGGAAAAAATACAAAAAGATTGGATACGCGCACCAATTAAATTGCCTGCTAGACCTAGCGATTACATTCTAAAAAGAGAAACAGCGGAGTCCAAAATCCTGTTCTACTTGTAGATTAATATTTTCCAATCTGTCCAGTATTAGATATTAAAAAAAAAATTTCAGACAAAGTAATGAAAAATAAAATAAAAAATATCTTAAAATAAAAATTCGCATAGAAATTTTTCTATGCAAAATTTTGAACGAATGTTTCGCCACTCGACACATAATTCCGGATTAGCTACGGTCTCGATGAATATCACGAGACATTCTGCCAAGTCGCGTATATCCCTCTTACGCCGAATGGCGCACGAGAGACAAAGAGGGTTTTCCATCCCCGTGCTTTCCTACCCCCATTCGCGAGTATGCGTTTTGGCGGACGCGCGTTTCTCGATTAGACGCCGGAGACTGCTGAGAATTCGATTACGCGAGGAGGCGCGAGTGCGCTTTAAAGGGGCGGGCATTGTGCCGTGCGTTTGGATAATTCAATTTCTTTAAAGTAATTACTTGTTGCTTCCACTGTGAAAGTTTGTTTCCATTTCAAAGAGCGAGCGACGCGCCGATAACTTTCCTGGTTCGCTATACGTGGAGCTTCCCGTCTCTTTCTTTCGATATCAGTGGTTTTGAGTATAAAGATCGTCAGTTTTGAATAACGTTAAATTATTTTGTTATCGTTAAATTACGTGCTATGTAACATTTTTGCTCCCTGATGGATGAAATATAAATAACTGCTGGAAAGTTTCTGCGATCTATTTTATGACATCTAATTCGCAAAATTATAACAGAATTTTTCCTAATGCTAGAATAATATTATGAATATTACAACTCTAAATTTTTAAACTTAAAAGAATTTTTCATATTGATTTATATCTTAATAGTTTTTGACGCCGTCGATATCCCCAACAGTTGTATCTTTTTCTTAAGTTTATATTGCAGTTGTTTTATTATTATTTATTAGCATATCACTGATTATTTACAGAAATTCAGAAATATTTTATTTTATTGTTCGTGTATAATTTTGTCGCTTCCTATGTTGGGTTTTGACGACGCAGGAGAAAGGAGCGAAGACCATACAACATAGAATGCCGCACAGCCGCCATTAATACGCTGCGCTATTGTAAGGCGCGCCAAATTTGAAAGCGGCAAAAGAAATATGATAAGATCATCTACATAGGTCTTCATAGATCCATGAGGCTTAATATCTTCGTTTGCATACACTTGCAAGGAAGGGTTTATAACTTTGTGATTATTGCATCGCTTAATCGCCAATTGTATTCTGACAATCTAAATTCTACCGTTACGGTTCTCGCGTAAAATCGCGATACCGCTATAAAACGTACGCGGTATTGTATGCAAATAGAGTTTACTCAGGAAGAGAAGTTAATAAAGACAAAGTTAATAAAAATAGAATTTTATAAAATCCATACTCCGCATTCCATTGAAATCGATAACGTTTCGAGACCAAATTTTGAAACAAGCGGCGCATGCGTTTCATATAATGTTTTTCTTTAAAAATGCAGAATAGATTTTCAAATACGTTTCTCAACCTACCTAAATTTTTTTTAATGCGAATTTTTCGATAAATCGAAACGAATGCTCTATAATTGCATAATACAAATAAGAAATTGTATAATGGTATACGATTTTTCGCAAGAAATTTTGTTAAGTTAATAACAGTCGACCATACCTCTGGTAGCAAAAGTACAAGGAATCTCGAAGAACGATGGCGACTAAGCAACGGTGGAAAGCAGAAAGCGAGCAGGAAATAAACCCTCGTGATCTTAGTTGCTTATTTTTGGCCAGACTTCGTAGAACCACATAGTTTCTCAGTTTCAGAGTTTACAACATCGTCACTCGTTTCTCGATAACATCGGATAATGTAATATCATAAGTGCGAATAAAATGTTACAGAAATTAAAACGTCTTTAAAAGTTGTTGTGCAAAATTTTCTTTACTTTTTCGCAATCAGTAAGAAATAATTATTTAATTACTAGAAATATGAGCTAAACACGTACTGAAACGATCGCCATTTTGTTCATTCAAATAAGTTTCTTGTTCGATACGAACAAGTCGCAATACGAACTAACACAAAATTCGATAGAGATCACGAGCAACAAGAAAAATGTTCATCAAGTCGAATGATTACTATGCAATTACGGAAAGAGTGGGGGGAGAAAGGAAAGAAGGGAGAGAAGAGAACTCGATCGGCGAACCCTTGTTTCTGAATCGCGGCGCCATAGCGACCCCTAAATCACGACCGG
Organism: Cephalotes varians; assembly: GCA_037157785.1. Lineage (NCBI taxonomy): Eukaryota > Metazoa > Arthropoda > Insecta > Hymenoptera > Formicidae > Cephalotes > Cephalotes varians. Next base: position 4,880,466 of record JANQDE010000001.1, on the reverse strand, counting down.
CCAAGACATGGACGGGGCTATCGATACTCTATCTTTCGTATACAAAGTATAGACGCAGGTGGGCCGCGTGCACGCGCATTTTGCGTACATGTACGTAGTACGTACGCACCGGTTGCGTGCCTGGCACGGAGCGCGAGAGTTGCGGCCACGCGCGCCCTATGCAGGAGTCACGCACCAAAACAAACCCTCTCTCTTCCCGTCTACCCCTCACGTAGTCATCAGGGTTTATCGTTCCGACGAATTTCGGGTATTTGAAAGATTATTAATAACAAACACAGAGGGAAATGTTTTAATGATAAAATATATCTGTTATGATAATTTCAAAAAGTTTCTACAAACTAAAACAGAAGAAAAAAAGGAGATAAGAAAAGAGAGATAAATATAAGTATTATCAACAATATCGTTTCACAATATATGTTTTAAAAACGAAAAATCATCACCGAAAAATGTCAAGAACTTCTTTCTTTTCTTTTCTTTTCGAGAATCGCCTTTGACGCTGGCGATGTAATTTAAATAACTTATTGTATCACCGGTGTCGTGTTTAAGAATACGAAAGAATATCTTTTTGATGATAACAAAAAAAAAATAATTATAAATGGATTACGTATTATCATGCGCAATCGCGAAGAAACAGTTCAAGCAATTTTAATGTTGATTATCATAAAAAAATGTGTGTTAAAATTTACAATATCGACATATTAAATTTGAAATAATTACAAAAAAAACTTTTCTATTGTGACATATTTGTGTAGAAAATATTTTTTCGACAGATGATATTTTTTCATCGAACTATATTCTATATCTTTAACGTATTAAAATTTGTTTAATGCTCTGAGATTTTTCAGCAAGATTAATATTTTTTTCTTTTATTTCTTTCTTATGTAAAATTATCATCGTCTATTGTCGCAGATAAATATAGAAAACATGTCTTTAATAAGATATAAAAAAGATGCAAAAAAAGATTCAGATAATAAAATTTAAAAAATAAAGTTGCAAAAATTACATTGCTTTCAATATTTGTTTTTGTACCACAATGCATTCAAAATATTATAATTTTATTTTCCATTTCTTCAAATCGTAAAGTTCAAATATCAATTGATTATTTGACTTTTCATGCACGTATATATGATCTTGAAATCCATTAATGTTTTACACAAAGATAAAGAATTCCAAAAACGGAAACGAAACCCACCTGAGTCTCAAACCCTTTTCTTAAGGCTCGGCGTTCGCGGGGCAACCACCCTGCGCCTACACATACGTGGAAAACAATGGGGCAACATCCGCGATCAGAATGCACAATACGAATCAGCTGCGCCGGGATAATTATGGTAGTAACGAGAGCCAAATGCGATCTCCGTTTATCCGACCACGCGCCATGCTTCGTCAATCGTTGGCTCGGGTGATGCCAACGCAATTAAACGATTGGCATCGAGATTCTCGTTAGCAATAGCAACTGAATAATCTTCGAACGTTACCCTTGTTATTTTCGATTGATACTTTCTACCACACAAGCAGATCGCAAACCACAGACATACAAAACGTAAAAAATATATTTTCAATATAAAAATATATTTCCTATTCTGACAAATCCCGCGCGGAAATATCTTACATACTGTGCATTAATACAATAAATGTGACAATTAATATATCGCGTTGCATAAAATGTGTCGTACTTTGTCTTAGTACATAAATACATTAATGACCGGTAGAGAAAGAAAATGGCGATCATTTTCATCAAATATTCAATAGCGAATTAAAGCGAAAGTGAACGCAAAATATTGTATGCAAATTTTAATGATATTTTTATCTGAGAAACCTAATTTAAGACTTCATTAAGAAGGTATTTAATATTTTGAAAATCTTTGATAGATGATATTTTTTCATCGAACTATCTTTAACGTATCAAAATTTGTTTAATGCTTTGAGATTCTTCGGCAACACTGCTCGGCAATGTTTTGGCAAAATATTGTAATAATTTTTGTCTGAATGTAGATACAAAAGCAAAAAAAATGACAATCACTCGTTGCCAATAGATTTGAATAGTTTAACGAAATATCAACGACTAATTTATCGTAGTAGTGACACTCGATACTTCTGAGATACTTCATACTACGTTTTGCTCGATTCTGACATAGACAAGATAACGGAACGCGTGCCGTTAGTTCGATAGGCAACAAATCGCAATAGAATCGTTAGAGGCACGATAGAGCGACCCGTTTGACGGCATATTATAATTTCAGTCCCTCCGAGTGCTAATTTGCTTTAGACGCGTCGACTTTTCCGCGAAAGCATCTATCAAGTTCCATTACAGCTTCCGACGTCCACCGCTCTCGGACACACCCCTTTCACATTCGCCCTTAAGCACATAATATCGTTACCCTTCCCCGCGCATCCGACAACGGGTTACTACGGAGTTACCTAAGAAGGATACGACCAGTTCCGGTCGAACGATGTCTGAAGAAATTCACCGTTATTGCAAAATCTTAATTTCATTTAAATGTATGTATGTCGCAGATTAATAATTAATCACGTGCAGATTAAAGATACTAGATTAAAGATATTACATCAGCCGTAGAGATAATAAAACATTGTCGTAAATTTCTCTGATTTTATTAAATAGATAAACACATTATTTATTTTAATACTGTGTGTCTCTCTCTTTCTCTCTTTTCTCTCAGATTTATTCAATTAAATTTACATTTCCACATTTACATTAAATATAGAATAATTTAGATTATTATAATTTTTGTCGTAATCTCATAATAAGAATAAATTTATTATTTGTTAGATATCTTTAACGTTAACATTAAAGCAAAGAATATCACAATTTTGGCCGTTATTTTAATGTCGATTTTACGCAAGTAATAAAATAATAACAATATTTTAATAATAAAATAATATTTCTCAGAAAAAAAAGAGACATTAAGAAAAGCTCAGTATTAAGCTAGTATTTCTAGATTGCAACTCGGAAGTTTGGAGGCTTCAAGAAACGTCTGGCACTTTGAAATAAAAATCGATAGAACTTCGTGCGCTAACGGTCGCATACCAGTTTTCTTTAAACCCTCCGACCGGTCGATGCACGTAAAAACACGCGCGTACCTGTTTACAACGCGTAGCAGTCGAAAAAAACCCGCAACGTTCGTCTGAATTCCATCTGTGATTTTTTTTTGGAAATAGCCAAATGGAGAGGGAGAAGCGCTAAAAATTCTGTAATATATCTTATTCTAAACTAATTTCGCAACAAAAACTTTACGGAATAAAATAATTTTCATCTGAAATTGCTGATATTTTTTCGAAAATTACATCATTTTTTTATTTTGTACTTTTTCCACAAGCCAGATGTTAAAATTGTCGAATGACAATTCGACAAGTGTATTCAAGCATTTTCTAGGTCGATTCAACTATTACCGAGACCGACATCGAGCGAAGCAATTGAGCGAGAAATCTGCTATGAGATCGGTCAGTTAGAAAATTACAAGGAATCATTGACGCTTCCCTGAGACCGTCGCCTCGAGAACACTCACGTGCTTCAACCGCGCCGCCATCTTGCCCATCTGCCGCCATGCCAAGTCCGAGTCCCCACCGCCAACATCCGTCTCTCCCGTTTCTGACGACGAAGGAAGCTTCCGGATTCGCGACTCGAGATAACACGAGCGAATGAAAAAAATCGCGAAGTCGATTTCGCAACTCGCGAGGCGCCGTCGGCGCGAAGCGTTGACGACGTCCCGCGTAATTCTTCCGCGAAGGTCCCGGTGTCGCTCCGCGGAGCAATGAATCTCGGCGTCACGCCGTGAGAGTGATTCGTTCTCGCGTCGCGTCGCAACTCGATGAGTCACGGTCCGCTTTCGAGTGCGTTATCGAGTCCGCGTCGATTTTCGAGGCTCGGCGCGGCAGCGACGGCGGCCTCGATCTCGCTAATTGTAAGATGTCGAACGTTCCGGATGAAAAAAAAAAAAGAGAAATGTAGAGATAGGACAAAAATATATCAGCGAGATGTAATCTCGACATTCAAAACAATTAATTTAAGTATTATAAAAATGATAGAACAGCCTACGTAAATCACATTTATGGAACGCATATAAAATTTGTATATAAAATTCAACCAAACATGACGCGTAATGGACGTACACGTGAATTATATATGAATTAAATGTCCAGTTTTCATGTCGAGAATATAATGGATATCTCACGTATCCTGACCTTCTCCTCTCTGCAAACGTTGCGAAGTAATTCGTGGATTTCGGGAGTTGAGTGGCGGGGGCGATAGAGAGAAATAGACGGAGAAAGAGGGATAGAGATCGATGGTGCCCGTCCCGTTCACCAAGGAGAACTCCGTTATTTCGCAAACGCGACCTTACCTTCCAGGAATTGCGTCCTTGGACGACGGACGACGGAGGTCATCGGCTCGGAAAGGAGCTCTCGTTTATCCGCCATCATCCCGCCGTCGTTGCTTCACTTTGGCGAACGTCGACGATCGATACGACCTGTCGAATCTCGCGTCCGCAGTCTCGCCGGGGATGGTGATATCGGCCGGCGGCAGGCGGATAGCGCGGTCGAAACAACCGATTTTCGAATATCTACTAGGCATACCGACGGACGAGAGTACTGTGTGTTTCTAGTTAACTCTATCTTCTCTACACTCTTGTTCGGTTCTCCACCCTACCCAGTCCGAATTACATTTTCGTCTCAACCGTTTCGACATTTCGTTCAATTATCGATGTCGTTTTTCTTTACTATGGCATCTCATTCACAGTAATATATTTGTATTATAATATTAAATATTAACGCAGATGAAAACAAAGATAGAGAATACATTATTAATTTAATACTTGCAAACTGTTACGAAATCTCCAATTACTTCGCACAAGGTTGATTAAATAAAAGAGGCAAAAACCCCAGAATATAGAGTCAATAATTGTCAAGTTACAAACGACAAAATTGACATACCTCCCATATAAATTAAATCTCACGAATAAAACATAAACAGATAACAAAACGTTAACGTTCTCATGTAATTTCATAGAGATTTTAACAGAATTTTAATGTAAAAAATATACTCAATGACATAAATAATTAGGCTCTAACTATCAGTTATCTTTGAGTTATCTTTCTGCGATATTTAACAAAATAATTTCTCATTTAATTCAAATTGCAGAAACATTACGAATTTATCAAAGGTAAGAATATTTACACTTCAAAGAGAGCGTGTAAAAGCATCGTTCTAGAGCTCAGAATATGGAGATGTACGATCTCGAAGATTCAGAACATGTCTTTGCGACATTTGACAAATATTCACGTATCGTTTATCGTTTGGGTGAACGGAGTAGATTTATTAGAAAACGTGTGATCTGCCGTTTTCACGGCTGATCGAGAAGCGCGTTCGACCGCGTGGTCGGCCGACTCGTTACCTCGTGACATTTTTATCGGTCCGGCGGCATTTTCGGACGCGTCGTATCGCGTCGCGTCGCGGCGGTGGACGACAATGAAGTGTGTGACTCGCATGTTCGAAAATAGAGAGGCGCCGCCGACCCGTCGCTTGCGCGCTCCAAGACGAAAACGACGACGGGGACGAAGACAGAGATGGAGACGGAGACCGAAGCTACGATCACGACGGCGACGATGCTTATCATTATCCACCTTATCGGTCGGGTATTACGTAAGCGTCGCCCACGTCATTCGCAGTAGCTAGTAGGGCGGAGAACGTGGACGGTACCTGTGACGTGATCCACGCGTCTTTGGAATCATGCAGAAGTATTCGGAAGAGTTTAAAATATCGACGAATCAAAGTGCCAGTCGCATCGTCGGATATGGAAAAAAATTAATCGAGATATCGCCGAATGAAAAATCTCAGGGTGAAAAAGCGAATTACTCTGTGAAGGCAACGGGGAAGGAAACGAAAAACATTTTTTTTTTTCGGTTATTCAATTTTACGAACAATTAGTCGACTTTCGAGTATAAATATATCTCCTCGTATTGGAGAGCAAATTAAAATTTAAACGAATTTTTAATAAGAAATGCCAGAGGTCGGGCTATCGTATTTAAAACTATCGCTCTCTACATGTATTTCAAATATATTTTTGGTTATACGCGAGTGAAAATTTAATCCGGTTATTGCAACAACGAGAATAGGGGGGGCTTTGGAATCAATTATTTTTAGCCGCAATATTGTCCTGTTTTTTTTTTTGCAGCTCCCGTTCTTAAAAAGAAGCAAGAACTCCATTTTATTCAAAACACAATTGGAATACAATTCTTTCCAGCTCCGCTTTCTTGCGTTTTTTTTTCTTTTTGCTCCTTTACTCCAAAGATCCGGAAAATGCATTTTACTCATTACGTTTTAAACTCAAGAGCTGCAACGCTCGCGGCGCAAACTGAAACGAACGGATTTAGCATCCGCGACGTCGCGATAATCGGCGTGAAGAATTCGCGCTCGCGTTCGCTATTCTTTTTGAATTATACAGGAGAGTTCTTTTCCTACGTACGTCCCTTCTCGTCGACGAGGCTGCTCTGCCGAGCGGCTCGAGAAAGAGAGAGAAAGAGCGGCGCCGCCGACAACGTTGGCGCTTGCGAATCCGCGGCGTACCTACTGCGCAGATTCCGTGTCACGCGGTTGTTCTCTACGTCGCGTGGAAAACTTCGCAGTCCGCGGATCGTTCGCTTTCGCGCTCCTTCGCCGCGCGAGCGTCGTCGGAATTGCGTCGCGCGTTTGAATCGCGAGAATCGCAAACGCGATCATCGAGAGACACGGGCGAGAATCCTAACCGCGAATCGCTCGGCCTTTCCTCCGCTCTTTCTTTCTCCGTCGCGTTAATCGAATTCAAATAGGCTTGTGCTCCTTCCGCTCACCTGTGTCTCCCGCGTTCCTCCGATCGGTGTCCACGGCTTCCAGTCTCCCGTCCCCTTGGACGACGGCGATTCACCCGTCAACTTCGATCGAGTCGATCATCGCGCGTCACTTCGATGCGATCACTCCGCGCTGCGATTGGCATCTTTTTTTACGCGCGGCACGTGTCCTCCTCTCTCGCTCGCGCGCGCGCGCGCAAACGTCACGACGATGCATCACTTCGCGAAATCGAAGTAATATCCGCAACTGACTCTCGTAATCGCACGTTTCCACCGAAGAAACGCGGTCCCCTCCGGCGAACGTCAGCGGGACACGTCGGTCCATCCGTGTCGCGCAATCTCTCACGTATCTCCCGCATCGCCGAGTGTTTTCACTTATTTCGACGAGCGCGAACGAGCGATCGGCGAAAAGACGCAGAACGACGTGCGGATAATGCGCGATACGCGATGGACTCGCGTGCGCAGAAGCGAGGCGCGCGCGGTCGACAGACGCAATTCGTGTCGACTAGAGAACGGCAGCGGTAACGACGACGACGACGACGATGACGATGACGATGACGGCGACGACGACAGCAACGGTGGCGCTGGTACACACACAGCCGTCGTGGCCTCTCTCGTGTTGCACACTGGGTGGCCCGGCTTAGCACACCGCGCGGTTAAAATGGCCGCGCGAGTATATATCTCGTTTTCTCTTTCTTTCTCCGTCTCTCTCTCTCTCTCTCTCTCTCTCCCGCGTGTGTACATCATCTATCCTCGGCTCGGGCAACGACTCGACACCGTCGACATCGTCGTCGTTGTTATTGTTGCATTGTCATTGCATTCGCGGAACCACGTCGCGAACTAGCGCGAGATAAATGCGAGACGTTGAAGGAAAGAAAAAGGAGAGAAGGCGTGCGTGTGCGCGCGCGCGTATGCGACGCGACGCGTACGTACGTAATACGGCGGCGAGTATAGTAGTAGACACGCGCGAGAAGCCGCGTGGGACTGTGCCGCGAGAGCGGACGCCGTGCCGCGCCATGCCATGCCATGCCATGCCGCGCGCGCGTCGACGGAACGGCCCGAGGAGATGCGACGCAAACGTGCCGGGAACGCCACGACTGGCCATCGCTAGAACTACGAGAGTAAATAGCGGGCCGACGACGGTGGGCCGCTGAGGGGAAGAGAGAGCGAATGAGAGAGGGAGGGAGGGAAAGTGCGTACTCGGAGCGCGCCGCTCCGACCGAGCGAGAAACGCGAAAAAGGGGGAGCGGAGGGGACAGGGGAGACATCTCGAGAGTGCGTCGGGCCAAGTGCGCGAGTGTCGTCACATCCGGTATTCGGGGTGGCGCTGTACCGGGGCCGACGCGAGACGCGATGTACACGTGTGAGTGCGTACGCACACCGAGTACGTACACACATGCACACGTGCGTGTATACGCATATGCGTATTCGTGCGTGCCGCGATAAAAGCGGCCGTCGTGCACACGTAACCGACGCTCGTGCGTGTCTGCGAACTGCCGCGGGTAGGGTGGAGAGCGAGTACGGCGTAATACGACAACAACTCGACGGCGACGATGCGGAGGAAGAAGAAGAAGACGACGACAAAGCGACGAGTTCCGCACGAATGAAAACTTACGGTTTTCGTAGTACGAAATTTTCATCGGCAAAAACATCGGCCCCTTCTCCTTACCTCTTCTGTTTTCGAGAATGTTGCCTTATAATGAATAAAGACATGCGGTATAAGAAAACATCGAATTTGCTATATCCCACGTGGATATCTTCGCTTCAAAACGTATATATGTAAATACGTGTGCGAGCGTTACAATTGCATCTTTATAAAGCTGGACGAATAAAAGGGATAACACATTCTTTTCTGAATCTTTTATCGCAAAACTACCATATGCTTGAAAACTTCGAACGCGGCGTCTTCATGAACTTCCTTTCCATAGCTGTTAATTGCTCCGAGAGGAAAGGCTTGAATATGAAGCGACTACTTTTCTCTTCAAAAAATATAGAACTTTTTTGCGATCGAAAATTGTTTTTAATATTTATCGGGATTAATATTTCGACTCGAATATTTTCGGAATTGCAATCGGCGACAATGACGATTACTGATAATTAATACAATAAAAAAATTGAATACCTCGAAGTTATCGTTCATTATTAGTGTGGGAAATTCCGATTTTGTTGCTCGGAATTATCGCGGATTATTGCCGATGAAAGACCTTGAATGTTTCGATGGTCTATATGCGGTCACGTGGTTGGACGACATCGCGAACACGCGGCAGTTACCGTTTGCGAGAATCGATTCGATTAGAGCGAAACGTTCAACTCTTTTCACCTCACCGAAGCCTTTCAATTAGGACTGGCTGTCGATGCTACCGATGCTAAATAAAAAATATCGCTTTTTCAGATGTATGCTCGAAAATGTGTTCTATAATTAATTTTGATTTTTCACACTAATTAAATTTGTGCGTATGTATAATTTTTTATTTAAAATATACTCTTAAATTATTCTCAATATTTTTTATATAAATTATTTGTATCTCGTGTCATTAATCATAATAATAATAATAATAATATAAGGATATAATAATGATGATATGTCAAATATATTGTTTCTTAATAATAAAGTTGAATTTGTGTCACATCTTTCTCGATTATTTTATATCCCTCCACGTTCTTACGATTTTGAAGTTTTTAATCTGTGAATTTTCCCGGATAGATCTCTTACAGATGATATTCATAGAGATTTGTCTTGCCAACTTTACGATTAAAATGGCTAACCGTCCTGACAGACGTGTAGGCGTCCTAAAATCATCCCCGTGTGATCAGATTGTTTCACGATGACGTTCATCATTGACGTCTGGACGACCGCACAAAGATTCGTTTCCTCGTCGATGCCGCTAGTTATTATTGTTCTCGATGAACGACCTCGGTGTGCTCGTGGTTTCTACGTAGATAGGTAACGTGACGCGTGACGTAGACCCGTTGCGGCTCGCTCGCGTCGACAGACGTCACGCGTCGTCGTGGCGACTAGAGCGATTCTCGATAATTAGACTTTTTAACGAGCCTCATCGACGCAATTTAGGATTTGCAGTTCAGTTCTTTGCGATAGGCATGGCGAGAAAAAAAAGCAAAATGCGATTGTGAATGCGACCCGACTGATATGAACGATATGAACGATTCAAAATTTTATTTTGCTAAATAAAAAATATATTTGCCTCACATACTTATTTGTCGAGTATCGAACGTTATATAAAATCTTGATTATTAATCATTGCTGTAATGAAATGAAGAATTTTGGCAATTACAGATCATTGATGAATGATCATTTAGCTCCAGTAAATAATATATTTTCATTTAATAAAAATGAAAATTTATAAAAATATTTTTAAAACATATTTTTAATTTATAAAAATAAAAAATTTAATAAAAATAAAAAATATATTTTAATTTAATTTTTAATTTAATAAATTCAAATATCTAATGCTCTCCGATTAAAGATTCATCATTTCGTTTTACTTTACGCTTGTTTTTTTTCTTATGCGCATGACGTTTGTTGCATCGTGACGACCCGCGTATACAATGTCATTATAATCGCGACTGCGATACGTCTGCGCTGATTAAACAAAATATTCCTTCAACTTCACTTCAATAGCATAATTTTATTTTCACTTAATTCTAGCTATCTATTTTTTAACATTTTTCGAAATTTATGCTGCACGTATATTTTTCAGAGAAAACATCGAAAGAATTAGCAATTAAAAATGATTAGCGATCAAGTCGGTCAAGTAAATTCGTCACGAACCATAGAAAACATCCAACAATTATTTTTTTATTTTGTGATGTCATTAACTTTTCTCAGAAACATTTTTATAGGTTTGATATGTGGGGCAAAAAATGGAATTCGCAAGAATTCGTTGACAAGATCGTCGTGAATGAAAAGGATAATTTTTTACGGTCTTGAAAAACTGGTTTCGTAGTTATTCATTCGTAATGAATCACAAATTTTCTTAAAATCTCGAGTGACTCGTAATCTTGGTTTCGCCGAACACGAAAATAATATCACGCAAAATGTATAGTAACGCTACATTACGAAAGAATGAGTTGATCTAAACGCGTGATATGTCGCAAGATTGTGAGTTCTGCGAGTGATAAATAGGTGAATGGTGCTTCCAAGTATTTTTCGATGATTCAAGAAACCTCTCACGTACGAACACAGCAACTGAATTATTACTGGATGACTAGTGGATGACCAGCAGAAAAATCAACGTAGGTTAACAATTTTATCTTACGAACGGCTGCATGAATGAAACGCGAATGATATTTTGAATGAAATGTGACTGAAGTTCTAGATTAAGCTGCCGAACGATACACGACATATAAATAATTACGTAACGGCGGATGATAGCACGCCTTATCCAAATTTAAGTTGCTAAAACGAATAATCTGTTTATAGAATTAGCAGAATGTTTTATGGACGCTAACAATGTTATCAATTATATTCGAGCAAGGCTTAAAGACATCATAATGTGATTCTGCACTTGTTCGAGTTTCGCAATTAAATGCGCGCTACATTTTGCATCAACCTAAGGCAGAGATACTCGAGTGCAGTTAGAGTAATATCGTGGTCGACGCAAACCACGAATAGTTCCTCTTATCTACGAAGTACATATTTTCATGACGTGAGTGAATCGCGCGATAACGTCAATCCTACCTACCTATCTAGCTAGCTACACGTTTACGATTCGATGCTATTTTATGACAGCATCATTGTAGATGACGTTGATTACAATTGTCGTCGTACAACGACTGTTTAATGATTTGGTTTGCAAAAGAAAGAATTTTGCTTTATCGGCAACCGTCACTTCAGGAATAATGACTCTGTGTGTGTGTGTGTGTGTGTGTGTGTTATTAGTGGAAAATATAAAATATGATACATATAAAAGAGAAAGACCACAATTACTATTTGAACTATGCGATTACCTATCCGACAGAACTATACATTAACAAAGCTTTAAAAACTAGAACAATAATACTGTGAGAAATATGTCAAATTCTTCGACCTTTTATTACATAATCACGTAATTTAAAATAATCCTTTTTCCTTCTCTAAATTCTCTAAAGATTTGAACTTTAGCAGATATCTTCAAAATATAACCCGATGAGTCTCGATCGTTTTGAGTAACGTCAAACCAGAAAAAAATTTCAAACAAAATTATTTTTACGGGGGAGAGTTATGAGGAGAGTTATTTTTATAGACACAGCTTTCGAACGCCTGTTGTTTGTCGTAATCAGCTGTCGGTCCAGAACGCATTCGCTCGTTGGTGACACGAAACGCGGAGAGAGGCGAGAGAGAAGAAAGACGAAAAATCATGAACGGGCTATATGGAGGAGAACGACGGAAAAGAAGAGAGTATTTTTAGCGATTACACATTGTTTTGTTGACTGCTTCGGACGACATTGAATCGTGTACTCTTACTGGAGACTGCGTATGATTAACGCAGGCGATCTTGGTGCGTATACGTTACAAATGCAACACTTGTAATTTCGTCAAAGATCTTGATAAGCTTGTTAAATAAGAGATTCCTCTTTAAGAATGAAACAGATAGAGCTCGGGAATTCGAGAAGATTGAATAAAAGCATATCATATTATCCTTTCGTATAATCGCTTTCTTCTAATGTAACTTCTAAGATCAATAAGTTGATGAACTTAATCTAACATAACAATTCGAACGTGACAATTTTTCTTTTCACATTATAAAATAACTTTTTATTTCTATTTCTTTATATATTCCATTAATTAAATAACATTAAAAAAAATGTGTGTAGTAGAAATATCAGAGTAAAATATCAGTGATTTAATAAAAAATAGATTATTGAACGTTAATATTAATAAAACCTTAAAAAATTAAAATTTTTGAAAAACGATACTCAAGTCTTTGTAATCTATTTTACATATGTATCTTTAACATAGCCGTGAGATTAGAATTACAGATACATGGTTAATAGCGTGACCGCTGGTTACAGAATCGTATGAGATATTATTGAAAGCCTAAGAACGTATCTGTATATGCGGAGTGTAACTCCGAATGTTCGGCCTGTTTCTTCACCCTTGCGTTTCGTGACGCGGCTGACCCTACGCGGCACGGTTCACAGCATCGCCAGGCAGGTCGCGACCGTTTCTCAGATAACGAATTCATTCACAACGGGCGACAACGACGACGATTCAAGATCGCCAACCGGTACGCGCAATCTTACCGCACAAAAAAATTTACGAAGAGACGTCAACATTTGATAAAAAATATCGATACTGTTCTTTCTTATTATCTTGTCAACATTCGTTAATAGCAACATTAATGCATCAATGTTTTTTAAATAATATTTAATAATATTTAAATAAAGCAATACTCTCTATAAAAAAATAATCTCATGTTTACTTCTGTGTCAACATGGTTTTTTTTTTCAATTTGCTAGTTTATTTCACAAATATACGTTTAAGAGGAGAAATAAAGGGATGATAAATAGAAAAAGGAAGAGCGGATTGAAGTGAGAATAATATACGATGTCTGCGTCTGGTGGCGGGGCAGGAAGGAAAGGAAAGAAAGAGAGAGTAGTCGATGCGACCCAAATAACACGAACTCCCACGTACAAATCGCGACCAACGCATTCACTTTCAACGTCAGTGAATAACCGTGCCGAAATTGTCATTTCTAGGCCGCCAAGCAAATTTGACAATTCGACACGGGGAACGAAAATTTTTGTTTAATGAACTGTTACTCACGTTTTCCAAACGATGAAATCGCGCGCTCGAAAAATCCGAAAAATTTTATACTTCTGAAGACTTACCTGCAACAAAAAAAAAGAATAGAAAATCGATGTTAGTTTGTGTGAAAAGGGATAAATATATCGATAAAATAAAAATTTCACGATAGAATCTCCAATCGTTCGAAAACAAAATAATAAAAAAAAAAATGTACGAGAGATCGATTGAATCCTCATTGAGAAACAAGTGATACTCGTGCGGAGAAACATAGAAGGATCATTCATCCATTATTAATATCGCTAGCTATTCGCAAGAATTTTCTTTTCAACATTGTCGGCTGCGTTTGCGGAAGATCGATTTGGCAGGAGGCGTCTTTGGCATCGATGTTGCAGCCGGTGTGCCAGCTTGTCGAGATCAGGACAATGATCTCGTGTCATTGTCCGATAACCCTGCGTCCTCCGATCTGCTTTCGATAACTTCTCAATCTTCGAAATCATCATGCGATCCTGCCCTGATATGCTGTAGCATCTGGATCGATTCTACATTAATCCTCGCTTTGTGCTCTTACTTTTCGAAACAAATAACGAAACATATTGTTGCAGGTCAATTAAGGATCCTTATCGTATATATAATCTCGGATTATGTGATCAAATTGCGAGAAAATAGATATGAGTAGTTTTTTGCAGTTCATTCTGTTACAATAAAACTGAATAGTAATCAGGGATGTGACAGTGATCGAAAACGTAGGAAAATCTAGGGGTTTTTTCTATCACATCTTGCAAGTCCGCTTTATCGAATCGGCGCGATGTGAAAAATTATGTGCACGAACGTGAAAAAACGAAGCGCGTATATTCTCTCTCGCTTCCGCGATCCAAAATGGATAGGTATCGAAAACCCTTTCAACCGCTAATGACACGTTTGATTAAATGTCGGTCGAAATTTTTTCGTCCCCGTGTATTACGAATGGATTCGCTCATTAAAGACATCCTGTAAGTATACAGGAAAGCATCCGAAGGCTCGTGCATCTGTCACCTGGCGCTGCCATGCTTCCCTCAGCGTGCATCCTGACTCACTCAATAATTGCGCAACGTTCACCGTCATCTTTATTATGAGTCATCGTCATCGTCCTACAAGGAGCTCAGTCATCTTACACGCTGGCTAATTATGTATTAGGTAGAAAAATTCGTGTCGCGCGACTAATTTTACGTCCCTTGCTCCTTTGAAACGAGAAAAAGTCTTGCGTCCAGTCTTGCTATGCATGTCTCATGTTCTTGAGTCATAGAATTTAAATAATTTAAGATATGCAATTGCGATTTGTAAAAAAACTTAATATCTTTATAGATAATTTTTAAATTATATTCTCGGATGTCAGATTAATTAAAAGTTTGTTTTCTTGTAAAAAAATAAACAAACTTTTTCTAGCTAATTATAAAACTTTTCTACAAAATTATAATATTTGTCGACAAATTGATTTTCAATTTGATTTTTCGACATCTGGATTTTGAGGTACGCGATTTAAAGAGATTCGAACTAAATGTTCGAATGTAGATAAAAACATGCATCATAATTAAACGCAATGTGCGAGGGTACATTGCATCAGCTACTTAATATTGTTCGCCAGCTAGGGAGGAAGGGGAATGGCTCGCGAAGAAAGCCCAACACGCCGAAGGGTTGGCCAGAGTCGAAGGTGGTGGAGTGAGAGGCCAGAGAGAACGAGGACAGACGCGGAGGAGTAGGAGAACGAAGACAGAGAGGAGGAAGATGGAGACAGGGAGGCTTAAGCAGGGGGCAGCAGGTGATGCGCCAGGTGGAGGACGATGGCGCGTGCGCCGTTTTGCCCCCCGCCTTCCGGTCACGTGCCCGGACTCCACAACCCCTCGTCCCATCTCTCTCTTTCTCTCTCTCGTCGCGGTAATCTTTTTATTCGTTCGGTTTCTTCCTTTTTTTCAAGAGCCGTCGACTAAGATACTTCGGCACTTTCGTTCGGCCCAGGCATAATAAGTGGCAATACGTAAAAAATGTAAATGCGCTGTGCATCGAACGGCCACGCGTGACTCTTAACGATCGTGTTAAAATTCGTCGGTGAATTTGACGAGCGTCTCAAGAGCAACTTGTTTAAGAATTACGTGTAGCATTACAAGAACAAAATTATTAATTACTTAGATGTTTATAAACAAAATTATTATCTTTAATTGAAAAAAAATAAGATTGTCTTTTATTGCGAAGTAAAATTGATGCGCGCGTCATTTTATTGCGTCTTTCTTGCGAGCAATCTCGTCAATTTACCGTAATACACCAAAATAAACGTGCCGGTGGCGAAACGAGAGGCTTGTTTTCCTGTTGCGCCGCGGCTTTTGGCGGCAATATGCGTTTCTTGCTTCGCCGGAGACTTAGCAGAACCGACAGATGCTAGTCGGACGGAAAAAGTAAAAAAGAGCAATGTGGATGGGGGATGAGCCTCCGTTGCTCGCACGACTGTCTGCGCGGTGTCGATTATCTTTTGTATTTATTTGGTCGGACTTTTATTACTCTTACTCGTTCGCCTCTTCCTCTCCTCGGGTTCACTTCTCATTCTCTTTCGCTCGGACGCGAAAGCACGTAGGGCATACGAACGGACAGGAAGTCAGATAACCATCGACCCTTACGCCTGGTGTCTTCGAGAGAAGCGAGCCCTCCGTTTGAGAAAGATTCTTTCTCGCACTCTCCAACTCGTGGCACTCGCTTAAACGCGTGCTCGGGGCATCGAAAATATTTATCCGACATGTACGCTGTCTAGCAATCCCGAAAGTCGACAGATGATTTTAACATCGTGTAATATTGTATTTAAATATGTGCGAACATGTAAAGACAATTTGTTCTTTTAGCACACTTATGAATCAAAATTAGTTGTATTGTACCTGTCGATTCGACCTATCGATTCGAGTCTATTTTAAAGAAAATTTTCAAAGACGCAAGGATATATTTTTAAAAATTAGAGCAAAGTAATCTTCCGATATGTAAAGAATATTTGAAAATATTTCTGAAACATAATGCCACCGGTAGGGATTAAAATGAAATAAAGTAGAACATAGTTAAAGATTTTTCTATCGAGGATTACAATAAAAGACTAAATTTGAATGTTCAAAAATTGCGATACAATATTGTGTTTAATTAAATTTTCGCGAAGACGAAATAGGCTTCAAATTGCTGAAAGATGATCCGCAAATCAGAGAAGGGTGCGGGAAGTGAGTCTATATACTCTGTATACAGACATACGATGCACGGTGCCTGCTGGATAATCACGTGGCGCGTGTGTCAGCTGCGATACGAACGACAGTAACCCGGGTTCTTGTCAATGCTGTTTGTGAGTGAAGAAAACTGCCTCGAACGGTTGCTCTTTCGTCAATTTCTTCGCCGAAAAGAGAGAGACAGCAATAGATAGAGAGAAGAGCGGGATGATGAAAAATTCAGAGCGTCACATGCGAAAGTAGAATGGGCAGAGAGTCGAGCCTATGTAAGATGGAAAGGGTAAGTGTACTGGCGAGGTACACACAACCTGACTACCTGCACCTAATCTAAATTTCTCGGTTCCACCCATAGGGCCTATCCCGGACCAGCACCCCGGAGCGATACACGCGCTGCTACGCGGAAAAGAGAAGAGGAAGGGAAAGGAAAAAGGTGCACAGCACTAAGAAATCACTTCATCGCGGCAGATGCTACTGCGAGGTGTAGGGAAGAGGGCAGAGAGCGGAAGAGAAAGGTATCTCGGTCTGATTTTATTTTTTTTCTCCTTATCGTGACACGCTCGTGTGGGACTCGAGAACGCACCGGGAAAAAGTGCATTCATTTTCCTGATTTAATATTCGTGAAGAAAGGAATGAACTTCATGTCTCATGAAAGAGATCAAGATCAAAATGCATATTTGATGGATATAATATAAAAAGTAACAGCTAGGCTTGTTAATTTTTAATATTCAGCGTTAAATATTTTGAGCTAAATTTCCAATTAAAATTCTGAAAAGATAAAATTCGATTAATTCAACATATAAACAATATTGTTATGTTTTGTATTTTTGAAGTTTAGTTTATAAAATGCCATTATTTGTGATTGTTCACAAAATTGTTTTTTATGTATAATAGTAACAGTACAAGTTTTATTACAAAAGGATATTCGTCCAATAATATAATGATATATAAAAAATTCTCTCACTTTTCATAATTTTTTCATATAGAGAATCACAGACTAATTGCGACGCATTTTTGATTGTTGACCAAATTTAATGATATATCGATAGATCGACCGCAAAATATATTTGAATTTTACAATTGTGCAATGTGCAAAACAGAATGTCAGTTCTCGGAAATGCGTAACCTCATCATTATCATCAATAAAGATAATTAGCTACACACGAAGGTAGTCGCGTGCTCGACATCAATAAACGCGATGGCGTACAAGGTGTTTTCGAGAAGACTTGGACATATCCACCGGCCCAACTATTCATAAAAGAAGCATTAAAGCGATATCTTTCAGAGGAAGTTAGTAATCACTGTATTTAAGAATTATCTTGACGATAATGTAATGTAATATACAATCATTAGCATCCGATACCAATTCTATTCTTTTGTTAATTGAATAATGACGAAAACATTAAAAGAGAAAGATTCGTATAGATAAAAAAGATAGAATTCATTTAACTGGTTGATTCAATCATATAATTTCGCAATAAAATCTTTAATCTTTCTTTCCAAACGTGATTTTATCGACAACTTGTGTTATCGTTTTGAATGTACAAATTGCATTAGTTTGTTATATATTATCTCGTAAAGAGATAAAATATTTCTGAGAAGACAGTTACATGACATATGAGACATAACTACTTACTCCAGTTCATTTAGTTGCGATATGATCAAATTTTGCGTGTATAGTAGCCGATTCAAACAGAAAACTTCATTGGCATTCGTTGAAAATATTACTTTAGTATTTTAATATTCCTGAGTTTTTATAATAATATATTTTTCTTTTGTGAACAATAAGCAAAAGCTTATAACAATAAATTATATGCTATTTTGTCTTACTCATTTATTGAAATAAATCTGTATTCAACAAAAATGTATGACATATGTATTCGAGACAATATCAACATCGATGAAAAAGAGAAAAAGATGAAAGATGGACGAAGACGTGGGAGGGGATGGAACAAAATGCAAGAGGAAGAAACGAGCGAGGAAGCGAGAAGGAAACCGAAGGAAACACATGCCGTGAAGGCTCGTGCCACGGCGATCTAAGGCGTATCTCGCGAGCAGTTGCAGCTGCTTCATCGCGCGCGGCACAGCCGCAGCACAAACCGCCCTGCCGAGAGCCCCTCCTCCCTCCGTTCTCCGACGCGTCTTGTCGCGTCGCGTTGCGTTTCTCGATCTACGGGGCACGCGGCGCGGCACCGGAGGGGCCCACTGCGTCCTTAAAACGAGCCGTCGTCTCCGGGCACCTTCCCTTTGCCGCGTCCGAGCTCCTTCCGAAGTCTCTCCCCCAAAAACTTCGCTACCGATCGCGCCTTACGAGGTGCCGGTCGAAAGGTGGTTAGACGCTTCGAGGGGGAGAGGGTGAGACGCACTTCGCACCTGGACTCTTCCTTCGTAGCGCGTGCAGAAACGCGAACGTGCATGACGGCGGCGATTGGCCTCTCTCTTTCTACTTCCCTCTCTCTCTTTCTCCCCGTGCCAACGGCAATTAAGAACCTGCCGCACGATTGTCTTCCTCCGGGTGCAACAGACTGACTCATACCACTGTAACCCACTGTAACTCGCAGTGATGCGATCAACGGTCTTACAGACAGATACAGAATTCTCTTTTAAAGTAAAACATGAATTTTGCCTTAAAATATATATTTTATCGCATACTTTGATAAAGTCTAAGACCGATATTAAATTAAATTAAATATTACATTTGTCGTATAAAAAATTTTTCAAATGTTCGACTGACTATTTCGAGAGAAATTTCCGAGTTCTCCAGAAATTCTTGTAGCCAATTAATGCTTGAAAAATTTGTCGTAACAACAACAAATATAACATCACCCTAAAAAAAGGCAATTAAAAATAAACTTTTCAAAATAAATCAGATCCATCAGATGTTTCAGAAATCAAATTAGAAAGATTATTACAATTCCCAAATCAATTTTTATGCGTTTATATAATCCGCTGAAAGTGGATGCATTTGCATTGAAAACCCACTCTACCGATATATTTTGGTAGCGGAGTGGTGAACCGAGAAAAAAATAAAAGAGAGAAAGAGAGCGCCAGAAACTGTACGCCTGGTTAGACAAATTCGATCGTTGTCGAGCATTTGACAGCGATTGGGCAGAGATATATTCAGTTACCGGGTTTAACGCGAGCCTAGCGTCGTAACATGATAACCAGTCGCGTCGCCTCTGTTCTTTTTCGAAGAAGAACCGTGGCGTTGAACCTCACCGTCCGATGGATCAACGAATCGTCTCGTATTATGCGAGAAATCTTGTCGAATATCTTGAGAAAGTATCAAACAAAATCTACGCAAAATACATTATATCGTTTTCAAAACGACATAAATCAAAATAAAAAAAATTACTTCCGGCGAGAAAAAATTTATAATATTTACAGGTTAAAATATTCAGCTTTCGTTAAATCTCATACACTAAATATTTTGAATATGTTTTTTTGACATCCAGATATATACCATTGTACAGATAAATAAGTTTTTAACGTTTAGTTTGTAGCGTTTAACGGTTCATCCCTCAAAGGTAAACCGCGCGAATTTCTTTATTAGCTTCTCTTTGTACTGCGTCTCTCAAAAGCTCTAAGTGATACTCAAAATAACCGCCGAAAGTTTTTTCTCGCCCTGGTATCCCAAACTTGTTTTATTTCCGAAAGCGACTCTCAAATGCTACTCGTATCTACCGTTTCCTAGAATGGTCGTTGATAAAAGGTTCAGTCGAGCTATTTCATCCTCCGGGAGGACCGAGAAGCCCGAGAGTTCGTCACCGTGACCGAGAGAGAAAAGTAAAAGAGGTGGCGGAGAACGAACCGTGGAGAAACACTTAGTTGCCGTCGTGTTTAATGCACGTCAAAAGGTTTTCGTCGTCGTCGTCATCACCATCGTACTTCTCTGTGGGGAAAGTTCTTTAACGTTGTCCCAATCTATGGAACATTTGCGACGAGATAACCGATGAAAGATGTTGATCCTAGTATCGTAATAGCGTTGAAAAGAAAAATACCGCAAATTCGTCGATGTCAACTTAACGCGAGGAAACGCGATAAGATCATATTTTCTTTTAATAGGATCATTCATTTTGATAGAGAAAGAGAGAGCATTTTATTTTGACAGTATATTATCTTTCATTACATTATCTGATATTATTGTAACAATAAATTTTAGAATCAAAACCTACGAATGTTGATCATTACACAGAAAGAATCTAAAATTGTAAAAGATCTAAAATTTTAAGTGGATACAGATCAGAAAAGTAATTTAGTTGAACTATGGAAATAATTATGTAAAACATTCAAACATTGTTGCTAGAATATCAAAATCTTGTGCAGCATTGCTTATTTTTAAGGTTCCAACCTAATTTTAAGGTTTCCAAAATTATATTGACGGTCCAACAAAGGTATTTTCAGATCTGCATTCAGCAAAATTTTAGATTCCTCAGTAAAATCGTTCTTTCAGTTTAATTGTAACATCTACTCTATGACTATACTATTTCATGAGTCATTTCTGCCGATAGCGAATATTTTTTCAATCGAACAATATTAATTTATTGTCAGAGAAAATCGAATAATAACGGACAAATACATGCATAATTAGATGCATATATTAATGAACAAAAATTTCTTTTCCTTTTCACAGGTGCTTTTATCCAAATTTTCGAATTAAAGTTCGATAGATAGTACGCCGGAATCGAGAGGAAAATCGTTGCAAGAATAATCTTCGAAGAGATCGTTATTGGGGGTCACGTAAATTACTCTAGGGTGGGCATCATTTCCGCGTGGGCGTGTGCCGTTCTAAGGGGATGAATAGAGAAAACGACGACAAGGACAACGAAAGGGAGTGTGATTATCCCTCTCACGTTGCTCTAGAATTAGACATCGATTGAGTCAGACACGACAGCTGGAGTAAAATTTTTGAAACTCTAGATGGTGTCTATTTCCTACGATCTTCCGGTGAAACTATAGAACGGCGCCCCGGTCTTTGCTGTCATAATCTCGTTATTATACAGTATTACATGTCTACTGTCTGAGAAAAACTCCGACAGCATTAATTAAAACTCCTATTTGTCTCTTGTTTATATATTTCCTTGTGCTTATTTTTAGTATTTTTTAAATGGCTATGTTAATTTGTGATACATACGTATCATATTAATTTTCTATATTATAAATATAGAAAATTAATTATTTCTATGTTTTTAAAACGATAATAAATTTTTCTGTCTCGTTCAATATGCTTGAATTTATTACCGCAAAGCAATTAAACGAAATCGCAGTCAATAACATAGACATACATCTGGAGAAACGCACACGATGTCTTACAAATTTACATAGACTACGAATTAAACATTATGATTTAAATGGAAGAAGCGTGAACGCACGATGGCACGGGGGCATCGTTCGCGCGCGTTTGCGAGGGGCGCAGTGTATAAATTCGCATCTCGAAGCCACAGTGTTCCGAAGGAACACTGGTCGTCGATCGCTGCAACTCTCTTTTCCTTTCTCTCTCTCTCTTTCTCGCTTTCCTCGCACTCGCATCGGCCGAAGGGTACCCCAGAAGCGGCGAGACCCAGAGGGTGCATCGGAATCGTAGAGGTCCGAGGGTAACAAACGCGAGTAAAATGGATAAAGGCTACACCTGGCCTCCGGATGGTCGACGGCGGCACGCGCTACTCCTCCTCTCCCTCCGTGCTCCATCTCTCCTCTCTCTCTATTTCTCTCTCTTCTCTCTCCCCACGAATAAGTCTCGTTTCTACCCGAGTGTACACACCTGCCCCTCACCGACACGCATGCACGTTGTTACGGCCGTGCGCGCAGCAAGGGTCGTAAATGCACACGGATTACTCCCGGCGATGCCGGTGGTGCGGAGGATGTGGAGAGAGACAGGGAGCCATTGCCGTAACCGGAGTGTAGAGCACCCTAAGCTTTTCGAAGATAGAGAAGACCATCGATATCAGAAGGAAACGATGTATTTTTAAATTATCTCTTTAAATTTTTAAAAATTTGGAATTAATAGATGCTAGAAGTATCAATATTTTATAAATATTTTATAAGCCATTGTTAAAGCATTATTGTGAATTTATTTTTTTATATTTTAAAAATAAATTAAAAGTAATTGAGTCTCTCTTTATAAAACAATCCATAGCAGAAATTCTCTTTCTTTGAAATAATTTTTAAAATAATTTAAAAAATAATGATATTATTTTTAACTGCTATTTATAATTGACTTTCGATAGTATATCATGAATAATACCTATAAGTTTGATGATTATTTTAGAATTGCATATACATAAATGAAATATTACAGCACTTGTATTAGCCTAAATTAAAATAATATAATAAATAAAATAATCATATCTGCGATAAGTTTTTTGCTTATGGAAATTATATTTTCTTATTATAATATTAAAGAAAATAAAAAAAACATGTAAATTATTTTAAAAAAAAATTTAGAAAAATATTCTGAACAAAGCATAAGAAATCCGTCAAAAATTAAAGTAATTGTCATAATATTTAACGCATTCCAAACACGGTGATATGACAGACAGAACAAAAATTTCATCATGCAAAAACAAAAATACTAGCGTCTTCATAAATTTGTTTTCTTATGATAGCATTGATATAGATAATTTTCTTGTTATAAAGAATGTTTTAATTGACATTTGGAAAAACACCCGGCCCTGCCAACAGAGGAGACGAACGGGACAGACACAAAGCGAGAAGTTGCACGAGAGAGCAAAGACCTAAAAGCCGGCTGCTAGCGGTGACGCGACTGTTTTCGTAGCTGTTTCCGTTGGCGCTACCCTCGCCGCAGCTTCCTCTTCGTTAGCCTCGTCGATCCGGCGATCCCTTAATCCCTCCTTGGTCGGCGCATCGCATCGAGAAAGTAGTCACGCGCATTTTTTTCAAAACTCTCCCCAGGACATTTTATTATACAGTACCACTCTGCGGTAACGCTTATCCGAATAACTGATTGAAATCTGATTATTGGATTAAAATTTAAACTGAGATTCATCTCCAAACTATAAACTAAAATTTTATTAAACTTTAATTTAACTAAAGTTTAGAATTCAATTCAAAGAAAATCACTTTCTAAAATAAATTTGTAACTTTATAAGAGATTCCATTTGATTTTAAGTATGCAAACATAAGCATAATTTATACAATGTAATTTTGTTTTTTAGATACGTACTCTTTTTTGGGAATATAATGAATAGCGTTCTATTCGCATACTCGTGTAAATATAAAAAATTTTCAGAAGAACGCGAATCGAGTGGAGTCAGTGAGCAATAATCGGCGTGGACGAGTGTGCGTTATTAAAATTTTAAAATTGACCAGCTTGCGTTTTCTATATTATCACGACACCGTTAATAAGGCGAAGGGGTCTTAATGATCATTTTCCGTGGCAGATGTCTTAAGGTATATCATATTGAAACAACGCTGCTCGTCTCGCGTCTCTCAATTCTAAGGAGTTATTAACGTACGATGGTTACGCCTTCCGAATGGAGGCAGAGGTGGAAAAAGTACGCGGGTTAGTAGGTAAGACGGGTAACGACGAGAAGAAGGAACGAGACCGGCAGATGGTCATAGGGCGTAGGGCGCGTGCCTCGGTCGGCTTTACGATTTCTTTCGAGACCCTTTCGATGGAGGTAATTACGGATACTGGCACTTCGATTCTAATGCCGGCACGAGCGATTATTTATTCTTCGCACGCACTACACCTTCAATTGATTTGCCAATCAATCGTCAATCGCATAATCTGAAATAAATTCATTTTTTCCTCTTCACTGCGATTTCTGAAAAAACAATCTCCAGCAGTTGCGATCTCTCCCATTGATACTGCGACATTATTGACGAACTGTCATTTTTTTTTACGCGTGATAAATATTTTAGTTATTTACGCATGCAACATATTGCAACACGACACGTTGCAATGTTTACCGTGCTGGAAAATTCGCATCGGTCTCTCGCATGTGCTCTCTTTCTGTGCGTTGCTTTACGTCGCGCAATATCATGCAATCATGGTGCTATTAAAGGTGATGTTACTTATAAGTCGCAACCTTCTCAATCTCTGTCCTTAAAAGTAAAAGTCCTTAAACTCTTATCTAATCAAAATCATACCCATTATGCTAAAATATTTAATTCAATTGATTTACAATTATTCTAAACACCCTATCTTTGCGATAACTATGATAAATGATTATTTGTGCTAATTAAACTCAAACACCAATATAAATACATCATAAATAATAAAATTGCATGTATAATAAAATAGCGATTTCTTGGAACGATAAAAAATAAATAATGCTCATCTGTATCATTTTTATTTTCGTTCTCTTTTGTGAGATCCTTTACTGTTCTATTTTCAATTAACCGCAATGAGTCGATTCGTGCAACAACATAACGAACGAACAAATGAATGACATTTCCTAATGAATAATGTTTAATTCCTCATCAGATAATAATTTTGCAACTGGAAAGCGGGAGTGAGCGATCAATAGCGGGTGAAGAAAAAGCGGAGTGATCGGAAAATCATGCCATCTGGCCGAAAGCTGTGTTCACATCGAACAATGTCCGTATTATCTATTCTCCGCAGTGGCAACAGAGGCAACGACATGGCAAATATTCGACGGCCGGGATCGATCCAGTCATCGTCGAACCAAATTTCGTCGTTTCTGACTCACATCAACCAACAGTGCAAATCGAATTCGTGGCGTGCGCGTTAGAGGGTTGTAATCTGCGATAAAGGACTTTCGTGGCCTACCAACGGCGATTTATAATAGAATCTGCCCGTTATAAATAAAGTGCAGCGATATTTCTTAGGGTACCAGTTCAGGACCAGGCTTTATGGGAAAATTACTTGTACTTTGTAAACTTGCGCTTTGTAAAATTGCATGATTAATGAATATGGAAAAAAGTTAAATAAATAAAAAGTGCCTTGTCGATCTAAGCGACTTTTACTTACAGATTGATAAAAGATGAATCTCTAAGTTCTCTGACAAAGTATTGAATTTCAACAATCAAAGAAATAAATTTCACTTTGCCTCTAATGACGTCATTAAAATAAAATTGTAAAAAAATTGATAAAAAAATGTATTCTATTTGAAATATCAAAAAGTAAAAGAAGAAAAGAAAGGTTGTAAGTAGGACGACGTGAACAATGTGAAAACAATATTTGTTCGTGGTATACGATGGTAACATATTTTTAACTTTTCCGCTCTTAAACTTCTTACACTCAATCAAAAGAAGATTATAGAAATGTCTTCTCATTCTGAGAAACGCTAAATTTTTTCAATACATGTATATTTTGTTTTCTCGAAAAATAGTTAATCATTAATATAAATTCTTACTATAAGGATAATATTTCATGTAACCAACAATAAAATTAAAGTTTTCGTTAATTTATTAAAATCTTTCAATTGCTTCGACGAGAAGGAAAATTCCCATATATTTCTGCCAAACTCTCCAGACAAGCGACGATCCCAATGAAGAAAAAGAGCAGACAAGACTACCGTGTAGTAAATATAGCGAAAAAGAAAAGACAGAACGACGGTGTACGCGGGGGGGGGCGTAGCAGGAAGTCGGAAATGTGTCGAAATACCAGAACTCGTTAAAGTATCGCGCCCACACGTTTCGGTCCACTTTCGGCGGCGAATCGCGTCGTCCTCAGCATCGTCGTCGTCGTCTAGACTCCTTGCAGACATGACCTAAGGTCCGGATTAATTTTAGCAGTATTTTGTTTCGTCTGCCGGTCGGTGTCGTACACACACGGCGTACCATCCGGACAAACCCGTCGTGTCGACCCCCGTCGTCCCTCTAACCCGTTCGGTATTCCGAAATATTTCCCATGCACGCGTGACGCGCGTTTCACGGAACTGCGTCGCGACGTCGAAAGTGTTAGCACTCATCTAGAACGGTCGCCGATGATTATACTTGCTCATCAACAACTCGCTTTTCTCTGAAAAGAGACCGCCAGGTTATCCCGACATAACAGATAGTTCGCTTGAACGAAAAACGTAAATGATATACACGTTAACAAGAACAAGGAATCTATGTCCTACGTCGCGTGTTTAACGGTAAATTTAGCTGCATATGAATTTTATTCATGTCATCTGATGTAATATATTCGAGGTAAACACAAGATTAAAGTCAAGCGGTCACATTTAACGTTAAGCGACGCGAATAAAGATCAAAGTATCAGGAAGATATGCCTTCGCGCGAAAATGCTTTCAAGATGTAAAGATACGCCACGGGGTTTAATATTACCTCGCGTGCGCTTTTACCGTGTATTAATTTTTTACGTGGAAAAATTTAATACCATGAGTTTCATGAGAGAAGAGCGAGTGTACAGTGTATCGTGCCTACGATATTCTTCGTCGAGAACATCTTGGTTTCTACGTTAACCTGACGTCTCTCGGGCTCATATACACCGGAAGAAACTACACGGTTACACGTGGAATCCTGTGAGCGCGTAATACGCGCATGTATTACTCCGTGGGTAATCGGAAACCGTCCAAGAACGCGTAAGCGGTTACGAAACACGCCTTTAATTACACGCTGTGGCGTATTGGAGCAGCCGACGACACGCAACTACGATCCACAAGAAATATCTTCTTTCTAAAGATGAATCGTCGATTTGATCGACGAGTATCGAAAAATATATCTTAAATATGTTGAAAAACAAAAAAAGCTGTTCAAGTATACGTACATCTATTTAAATATATAATACATTTCTTATTTATATTTTTTTTACACAACATTTTTTGTTATTTCATGAATGCCGGGATGGTTAAGCTCTTCGGACAATACAAACTAAGATCAGGACGTTTTTCTTGAAAATTTAATTCACCTTTTCGTGGAAAACACGATTACGTTCGATCGCGTATGCTAATGTTCTTAGTACGATCTCGTGCATGGACTACAGTTTGCGAAAAAACAACGGCGATTTCACCGGCGAATGGGGTAGCACGCTATTTCCGCTTTTTGCCTACTAGGTCCACTTAACCGCGAGGCGAATCGAAAACACTTCTACCGTAGAAGATTTATATTTTTCCTGCAGTTACATACGCGTAATAATTTCTGGAATTTTTAATAAGATCACAGAGATTTTCATCGCAATAATCTGGTCGGCAAGATACTTGAAGACTTGAGAAATGTGTGCGCGGAACACGTTGAACGTTATTTATTCCAAAAATTATAAGTTTTTTAATGAAAATATCTGCCCGTTTTGTATTTCTCATAATGTCAAATGCAATAATCATTTCCTTAATTATATAATTATTATTTCGAAAAAAATTATTAAAACGCTGTAAAAACTCATGCCATTAATGAGATTATTTACAATATGCGAAAAGAATATGGAAAGTATAATTTCTGCGCTTTTACGATATAAAAATGTAAAATAAATATTTAAAAAATGACTTTTTTATTTCGATATCTGCAGCCATCTTTGCAACGATTCCTCAATTTTGCAGTGATAACGTCTTCGGTGACTGTGTTTGCGAGTATAGAAGCGTAACCCGCGTACTTGCTTCAAAGTTCGCTCATCCGAGACGCGTTCAAATGCCCCGAACGAGAGAACGAAGACAAATGAAGAAAACGAGAGAGCGAGAAAGGGAGAGAGAGACAGATAGGGAAAGGGACGGTATAAAGGATACCGCAAAGAGAAGGAAGGCGGGGATGGTCGCACGTACAGGAAAGAGAGCGAAAGAGGCTGGATGACGATGACCTCAAACGAGGCGCCCGGCAGTTGAAACGGCGCAGAGAAGGGAGGACGCGACGCCGCGCGCCGCGACGCTGACGCACCGTGTATATTTGGCTAGTCCGCGCTCACAACGTCCGTATCGTGCATAGCAGCTTCTTCTTCTCGTAGTAGGTAATACGTAGTAGGTAATTCGAGCGAATTCTGTCCGCGCCGATATGAGCCGTCGGGCGGAAGGGTACGAGACTAAGAATAAGCATTTGAAGAAATTGGGAGAAAACACGGCGTTCCCAACGGAGAAAGTTCGTTAAACTCACTTGGCAATTTATGAGAAAGAAACTTGAAAAGGAACAAAATGAGTTTCGAGCGTTACGTTCGTTAGAACCTTCGTTAGAACCTTTTACAAGTATATCGTTTTATTTTGTTACAAATTTTATTCATCATGATAAACATAAAATATCATCTCATTCGGAATAATCTTATGAGAAATCTAAATCGGCGATTTGACTTGAAATAAACTATTGTTTTTTCTAATCCATAGCAATTACTTAAAAGTGCTATATGAGTCTCATATATTCAAGTAATCCAATATTTATTACATCGTGTTGTAACTAGTGTGATAATAGTTTTATATGTTAATAATGATAATAACAACCCATTTACTTATATTATAGAATTGTTACGCGTGTTTTCGATTTTACCTACTTCGTGTAACTGCACTCACGTGCCAGCTGTAATTATACTATAAATATAATGTACACTCTCTTTTATACATCTCCAGTCATCAAAAGAACTACTGGACCATTGTAGTATCGAGCGTAAATAAATTATTAATTATTCAGTACGTAATCGTGAGACTGAATAGAGGATCACGGTGAAGCGCAAAATAATGGCGGGCAAAGCGGAAGGTGCATAAATGCATAGCGACACATCGACGTAATCTACGCTATGCTTTGGATTGATCGACAGCGATCTCTCGCACGATGTACATCGTCGTACTCTCGGTCTTTCCATGCGAAAGTCACGATCGTTGAGAGGAAGCTCCGTGTCTTTTTTTTTTATTTAGCTTTTAGTTATACGGCCAACACTTGCATATTTCCGTATATATCGTGAAAGAATTGCCAAAGCGAGAGGAATAGAGTCATACAACATAAATGACGGACTTTTGAAGGGCGAAACGAGCTACTTACCGGTTGAAGCTCTTTTCCGAGCTGGCGTGTTGCTGCAGCCGGTTGATATGAGGGAGCTGTTCGTCTCCTCCGCCTTCGTCACCACCCCCGCCCACGACACCGTCCCAGACATCGGTTCTGGATTCGTTGGCGTTCTGATTACTGTCATTGACCTCTTCGTCATCCTCGGCTTCCATTGCTGCACATTCAATAGATTCAGAATTAGTAAAATCATGTTATAAAATATATGGAGATACATACGGAATGATTTTTGTTCGGCGAAATAAAGCGACATGTCGAATTTTGATATAGAAGATGGACTATTAATTATTCTTTATATATTGTTATAAAATAAATCAGAATATCTTTTGTAATAATGTAACAAAATCAATTTCCTAAAATTGTTATCGAAATTGTCATTATTTAGCTTCATAAATTTTCGTAAATTTGGAAATAGAAATAGTACAATTTTAGCGAGCTCAGCTATATCTATGCTACGAGTATAATATGCTACAAATAATTTCTCAATCAAATGATACTCAATCGCAATAATGCACGACAATTGGCATTTTTCAATTGGTTCAACTAATTTCAGCGAGATTGTACTGTTTCTAAAAAAATAAGCGTACTAATTTTAAAATAATTTTTCGAGATGCGCACGCAATGAGGTAATTTATCGGAAAAATGGTTTCTAACAAATTGTCCACATTGACCTCAGAGGAATGACCGAATCGATCGTAGACAAATCGCCTTTCACCCGTAATTCGATTTCTTTTTATCCGCTATGAAGAACGAAGTCACTGGCAGCGGAAGGGTCGGCAAATGTAACGAGTACGATGGCAGCGACAGGTGATGCGATATCAGCAAGGAAACGATTCAAAGGAGAAGATATCACGGACATCCCCGAGACTTTGCACTGGCCCCTACTTAAATCTCCGCTCTTTCTCACTATCCTCTATCTCGCCTGCCCCCAATGCTCCCGTTTGATTTTCCTCGCTACTCTTTACACTCCAGCTTAGTATTGATTTTTATCGATCTTTTTTTTTTCATTCTGAACTGTATCTATTTAGCGAAGCTACGAGAGGCAATGAACTGGGGCAAACAGTTATTGGTTAACATATGATTATTGACCACATTCGAGTTCATGAGCTTCCAATTAGATTAATTCTTGCACTTATGCCAAAATTTCATCACGCATTCTATATTTCTTTAAAAGTAATAACAGAAGTTACATGATAATTTTCACGAATAATGATTAAATAAATTAACTGTATCTATTTATCTATATCTATTTTTTAAATAAAATTTTAATTTTTCAACTGTTATACTTGTTTATACTTGTTACAAAATTAATAATAAGAATGAAGAAAAAGAGATGTAATCGTTTGCTATATCATTATTATTATAGGGGAAAGTAGTTGATATCATTTTGTCACACTATATGTCACCATTTTGTTTTTAGTCCATTTCTTAATAAAAATAAAATTTTTGAAACATAAATACAAAAATGTTATTAATAACTAAAAAATGTTTTCTATATTCAAATAACAATAGTTTTTAATACTGTTTCGAGAATTTTGCAATAATTAACTTTTTTTATGAGCAAAAATGAGCGTCTAATAAAATGAACCTCAAAACATAGTAAATAGTAATGCCACATATTTCTTTTTTTTTTCTTTTACAAAGCTGTCATCTGCACAAAATACTTACAAGTTTAATGTATGAGGATTTCTAGAATTTTTTCACTTCGATGTGATGAAACGTTTTTTGTTAATTTATACGAATCCATTATATTGTCCTGTAAGATGCAAACATGTAGCAAGACAAATAAAGAATAAATTAGAATACTATTGTATAGTCTGTCTTGATATAAATTATGGATTTTTATTTCTTTAATTATCTAAAGATCATGTTTTTATCAGTATTAATAAAGTGCAATATTTAATTTTTGAGAAATAAAAAGCTTTAGAAGACTATGTCAGTATCAACAACTTTCCTCTTTCAATAAAATATGTCAATCATAATTCGATAATTCGATATTATGAAAGAAATTATCATAATAATAGCAAACAAAAATATAAAGAATATATTTATAGTATTAAGAAATAAACTTATTAAAGTTATACAATTTCAATCTCTAATGAGTTGCGTAAATTAAATATTTCTCGAATAAGTAATAATTATATATTTATTCCTTAACATGCTCCTTGTATATTCCTCCAAATGTGACTTATTATGTGGGTTATTTTCATAATTAAAAACTCCTTTCATCAATTAAAACGACTCCTTTCTTCTTCAATGTTCTTAAAAAAATATACAAAAAGGCGGAAATGGAAAAAGTAACATACAACGAATTGCTTCGGTAAGTCATCAAAAGAAGATGGAAAAAAAACACAAACGAGAAAAAAAATAAACTCAGTATAAGATACCGGAAGAAGATCCGATATATCAATTTTTTTATTTGGTATTTTTATCTGATTGTGGACTCTTTTATCGCAAAACTCGATCGGATCTTTTGGTTTTTCTACCTAAAACGAGTAGCCATCCTATGCGAAACTATTTTCTTCATTGTGTAATATATTCTCCAATGTATTTATTCTTTCAATCGTTTCGACGTTATAAAAAAAAAAGATAGAAGCTGGCTCCAAAAATTCATTTATAAACCATCAAACTTTTTTTAAATTATAATATAAATCAAAAAATATTTTTTATTTCTATATTATTGTATTATCCATTAACTATTATTTTTGTCAAGCATCTTTTTCCGTCAATAATCGTCCTCATCAAAATCCGTTAAAAATCTTTCTACGAAATGTTCAATAAATCAGCGAAAAAATGATTTTTTTGCAACAAATGTAAAAAAATGTAAAAAAAAAAGTTTTTTGAAGTGGATTATTACGAACACGAAAGTTGTTTTTTTTGTTTCGCAATATATTGATATTTGTATACTGGATTGGATTTATTTCTTTATGACAATTAAAAACAGTTGAAAAATTATCATTATTATTATTTACAAGCATTTCTGAGGCTTATTTTTTGTATTTGCCATACGCTCATGTCAAGAAATCAATGAAAATTGATAACAGTATGCGCGGTATCATAATAAATACGCAATACCATGTAAATAAATTTTGTCAAGTATTTTACAAAGTGATCGATAAACGTTCACAAGTGTCAACATATAAACAAACGCGCGTACTTTCATATTCAAAATAGATTTTCTGAGAAAGCATACAACCGATTGAGAAAAATTTATTCTATGTTATATTCTATATTTATCTTTTCATATAAGAAACAATTTCTTTTCTGAACAATTTTGCTGGACAATTTAATTTCGCATATAATAAAAAATAAAAATTTTTAATTTTGATTTTATATATAATAAATATTTAATATTCATATAAAATATTACAAAAATTAAAGAAAAATTACTCTATTTAATATGATAGAGTAATAATTTTATTCTAAAATTATTACTTTATCATAATTATTCTCTAAAATATCTCTAAAATATCGGTCATAAAATATCATAAATTTATGAGAATTACAGAAAATTAAATTTATAATAAATATATAAAATAATTCGATTAATTCATGTAAAATGCCTCTTGTTTTCCACGTTTATATCAACCTTTTGTAAACATTTTCAAACTGATTTTTCTCTCGTAACGTTACATATGACATACCGACACATACAGATTTTTTTATTTATATTTTTCATTTTTATTTTTTATTTATTGATATTTATTTTCAAATATTGAGTTTAATAAACCCGACTAATAATTGCTGAATTAAAACAATATTACTGCACTAAATAAGGCACATAATCATCTACAAATTAATACAGTTTTTAATATTTCGTTACGAATCTAAGATATCGTCATTTTCCCATGAAACTGCGCATAGTCAGTGCGTAGGAAACTGGAGCCACCACCTTGTGCGTTATCACGCTTTCTCTCTCTTTAGATTTCCCTCTCTCCTGCGACCTTCGGAAAGTTCTCTCCCCTTTGCTCCATTCGTATTAGGCGCCACGATTGGGCGCCAAATGACGGCGACCACGACTATGAGGGGTGCTACCAGAGGGATGAAGATCGCGGCCTGCGAAGGGTGAGAAAAGGGGAGACAGGAAACAGACAGAGCAAGAGAGAATGAGAAAGAGAGAGAGAAAGAAAGAGAGCAATGGGGGAAAAGGGGATGAACGAAAGGGAACGAGAAAGACAGGAAATGTGTGGAGAGAGCAGAGGGGCGTGGCAAGATGAATGATCGCAAGACGCGGGAGTATTGATCTCGGGAACTGTACTCTCTCTCGACGGCGTAGTCTCTAGCTTTCTCTTTCTCTCTTCTCTCTCTTTCTCTTTCCATTCTCTCTTCTTCGTATATACGGTATGTCTCCCCTCGTCCGCCGTAGTCTCCTCTCTTCCGTCCTTGCTTCGTTCTATCTCGAGTTCTCTCTCCTGCGTCTCTCTCTTCCGAGGCTTCGCACCCCTGTACCGGGGGTTGGGTGCCACGGCGCGGCGGTTGGGTTCAGGGTCATGC
>JANQDE010000001.1:4773867-4846237 GCA_037157785.1 Cephalotes varians | reverse complement strand
CTTTCATTCTCTCTCTCTCTCTCTCTTTCTCTTTCTCACCGGCCTCTCTAGTTCGGTTCTTTCCGTCCGTCCTTCCTTCCTTCCTCCGGCGAGGGAGAGGTCGTCCCCGTCTGGATCGAAGCCGGAGAACCTGAGGAAGACCCTTCTCTCGCCTCGATATATCCAGACTGCCTAACGCCGACCAGTTTCACGACCATCGAGATCTACGACACTTTTGTCGTTCGGTAGCACGTAGTTTTTTGTTAAACGTTTTTAACAACCGTAAAATAATAACTATCGCAAATATCGAAAAAATCTCGACAAAAAATTATATGGTCAGAAATCTTTAATATATTCATATTAATATTATGCGATAAGTATTAACATGATAAAACGAGGACGATAAAAGGATTTATCTAAAATTTAATTCGTTATAATTTAAGTAATAATTATTACCCGTTTTAATTTAATTAATTGTATCCTTTAATAAATAATAAATGTAATTTAATTTAATTATTGAAAATGTGTAAATATAATTTGAAAAAAGGTTTGACAATAGCGTATATTGCCGTACAAATTATCATTATTACAGTGAATATACCGCGAAACGTTATTTTCTACAAAGCACTGCGTATCATGAATTGTCGTAAGAGGGGTTAATACGGTCACTGCTATTCATTGTTAGTAATAACCGAAGTACGAGGTACACGGAGGGCGAACTCAACAAACGTGACAGTCTCACGAAAAGTAATTACTGCCCTCTTATTCTACAGTTATTACGATGAAAGTCCGAAAGGAAGCCATCCACCGAGCACCTTCATTATTTTTATAAAACGTAGAAACGCTCAAGGATGTAGATTAATATTTTCTCGGTAGTTGGCCGCTTTGTAATGGAGATGGCATTTTATCGAACTGGTGTGATTACCATTTTAATTACAATCTTGTCATGTTATGCGACGCGAGCAATAATCGGTCTTATATTTCCAGACCTCCTGTGAGAAAATAAACTCGCATGAGCGTATAGCAAGTTTTCAATTCATTTAGATACGGAGATTGAAATCAGTATAACTTCGAGTTGCTCGCGATACTAGATATACGGAAAAATGTAAATTATCAATAATGTCTTATCAATAATCATACAGATCGTTTTTCTTGTATTTGTAGCATTAAAATTTTGCGCAAACTTATTAAAATTTCCTTTGGCATAATTGTAGCTTCATTTCTCAATCATCCTTAAACAAAACTGAAAATTGCGTTTAGATTTAAAAAAAAAATTTAAGTTTGGCTTTAATTAATTATATCGAGATTCAGATAATACCGAATATTACATTATTATGCTCGTATGAGTATTTGAAGGTATTTATTAGGCATTAGGTATTAGGAGGTAAATTGTGAAAAGAGTTAAAGGAAGTAGCTTAGTATTACATTACAATGTAAGCATTTCTTCCTCGCATGATTCGTGATTACCCGAGGAAACATATAATCAGGAAGTACGCGGCAAATATTTCCCTTCCGCAACGGCGCATGAAACTCGATGAGTGTCACCACAATGTCTCGTAATGACAGGTGGATACCAAGTTCAGGATAATCATAGGCTAAACGAAGAAACGGACAGTTGGCGAGCGAAAGTCTTTTCTCGCGAAGAGTAGAGCACTTCACGCGAGCCTGACTTTGCGCCGCGTTTCGCTGAAAAGCGAGGTGAGTTTATATGTATGAAGGTATCGATGCGATGGCTCGTGTCGATGGTAGAACATTTATTATTCAGACAGCGTAGCGTACTCTCTCTCTCTCTCTTTCTCTCTCTCTATCGGCAAATGATAAAATGAAGTCGCTGCTGCACTCGCGAATATCGGACGACTGTAAGTTCTTATCGACAACGAGCTCGTGTCGACGAACGTCAATTTAGGAAAGAAGGTTTTTAGATCGTGGCGCTGCATCACTTATTCACGCATCGAGCTCGTGCATCTCGTTGGTTATAGCAGGCGCTTATAATGTCCTTATACTAACTGGCTATAGAAAGTAAACGTGTATTTTATGAACCGCATAAAGACACCTCGATAGACACGGTGTATTGGACGGCACGTGTTGAAACGTGTAGTTTCTCACACGACGAGTAAAAAGTTCCTACATGATTATATGCGAATTACAGACAGATCCGTCGTACGGCGAGAACTGTGCTAATTGATACAAGTTCGCGGGGTGGTTTCATTTATGCAATATTAATTGCATTCCGACGATAGAGTCATGACGTCAATCATCGCCGCTCCGGTTGATCGAATTTCACGGTAATGTCTATGCGGTATTAATATCATTCCCAGAGACACGTTCGATTTTCTATTCGGGAAACATATCGTGCCGCGAAAGAAATCGATTTCGGGAAATTCGAAATAACATGCATTGATTTTATAAGATAAGGAGAGGAAACTATACAGAAATAATAAAAACATTCAGCAGTTATCACTAATAAAATTGGCAAATATCTTTAGCAATATGAGTACAAGTATTTTTAAAATAAAAAATTGTTATTTAATACGTACAAAAAATTAATTTTTATTAAAAATATACATATTGCTTATATTTTACTAGTGTTGAAAAGATCTCATACGTTTTTATCTGCAAGTTTAGTGATTTTCAGTATTTATCATAGATAAAATCATATATTTTGTTAAACGCAAATTATAATGAATAAAGATGAACAATTCAAGTAACCATCTTTACCGCAAAACTGAAAATATTAAGATATAGTAATAATATTTGTAAACGAAAGAAGTTAAGCTTCAACCATAAAAAGAAGCAGTTTTCTCTCTGTATCGAGCACTGTGACCACGAAATATTTCACAGCGGCTCTTCTACCTCTCTCTTGCAAAAACTTTTCGCGAGATTCTTGATAAAAAAAAAGAAGGACGGGTAAGAGGGTGCTTTTTCCTCTCGGAGCTTCGGGAATCCGTGCGGTGCGCGGGGTACGCGGAATTCTTGCGTGGGACTGCCGTGCTCTTCTTTCTCCCACCGCTCCTCTCTCCTCCCGATCCCTCGTGTACCACCCAACGTCTCGGCATGGACGAAGGTAGCAGGACGAAGGACGAAAGGAAGAAGAAAAGTGTAAGGAAGGCGCGCGGAGATAGATCAATAACAAACCATTATGGACCCTCCGGGACTGCGAAGCGAACGTCGACGACGATTCGACGAGTATTTCTCTTTCGTAATACTCGATTTTAACGGCGAGATATCTCACCACGCTAATTACACGACGTATTTTCGCCAGTGAGATAGACTTGTAAAAGGATAAAAAGAGAAACTAGTTAATTAGGTTAGATGATTAGGTTAGACGATTAATAATAAACAAGAGAGTAAATTTATCACGAAAAAACAAATGGCTTTTAGATTAAATCATTTTTTTAACTTGCGTTAATTTATAGTTTCATTATCTCTTTGCATATAATTTTGCGATTTATTCCTTATATTTATATATTAAAAAATTTTTATTATAAGGAAAAATAAAAGATTTCTAAATAATAATTGTTTCGAGATTGCTTTTACAACATTTCGATCAAATTCCTAGAAACGACAGTAAAACAAGCTCGACAAATTATCGATTAACATCGTGCTGTAAAAGAGTAAAAGTTGTTTGTTTGCCTATCGTTGCGAATATCGATACTGTTCTTCTGAAACAGGCAATCGTGACTTTTAGATCGGATTGCGCTTTGTTCGTCGAAACGTCAACCGCGATTATTATCGTAACTATATCCAAGTAAGAGCGAAAGAGGTCTTACTATGAGAATGTGCGATTTCCTCTGTCTTACGTCGAGGGCAGTGGAAAGATCTTCTTCAGGTATATCCAACATAACGGCGAGCGCCGAGCACCATAAAACATATCTACGCCGTATTTCGACAAGGGCGAGCGCACTCGAATCACGCACACACCACATTTTCCGCGAATCGATTTCGCACGTATCGCACGACGAGGATCACTCATTTAAGTCGAAGGACAGCCGATCACTTTAGCCGGCGAGGAGCGATGATGTGATAACCGTACGCGAAATTCCACCGAAGGTCGCGCGATCAATGACATTTAAAATCTACTTCGAGAGATGGCCCAGTTCCCTAATGAGATAAACTTGTTGATGGTAGACGACAAATTCGATCCAAGCTCGTTCTGCCACTTTTCCCGCTAGGCATTAACGAGATCAGTGCTTCGTGCGATGGAAAGGTGCCGCAGAAACCGGATGCTGAAACGAGCTCTCGAAAGGCCGGCATTTTCCGACATCATTTGGCCGAAACGGCCATGCGTGGGCTGGTTAAACGCGAATCGCCGCTTTTCGCCGTGCCTCACGATTTTCACAAGAACGTAGAATGAGAAATCCATTTCGAAGGAATCGCGATATCGTTCACTGATATTTCAGAAGAGCCACCCTCTACGTCGATGTCGCGGCGTCAGCCATGCTGAACCGAAATTTCCCTCCGCGAATGCCGTCCGATTTGAGATTCGCTCCAACATCGCGATCCAGTGGTAAAACGTTCTCGAGGACATCCCTCGAAATCCGTCGTTAGACGATGAATTTACTGCCGCTCGTGAACTTTGCTGCGTTCCTTCTCGATGCGTAACGCGACAGCGGAGGCCGGTCTTTCCGACACGCATGGTTTAACCCGAGATCACGCGTATTTCCGTCACTATCATTCGTCATCGGAATTTCTTTCGTGTCCTACCCGATACCGCACTTATCCTTGGGCGTCCTTCCCACGACGACAACGACGACGAGTATCGTGTCTCGACCGAATTTCCACGAACACTTCGCGGATACCAGTCGCGATACGCCGGTAGGACGAGTATACTCGACGAGATTCGCAACTCGCTCGTTCTCCGATGCGTGAAGAAAGAAAAAAGAGAAAAAAAGGAGAAAGAAATCCATGACCGTCGCACTTCTCGCGCGCACTTCGT
Organism: Cephalotes varians; assembly: GCA_037157785.1. Lineage (NCBI taxonomy): Eukaryota > Metazoa > Arthropoda > Insecta > Hymenoptera > Formicidae > Cephalotes > Cephalotes varians. The sequence goes on along the minus strand of JANQDE010000001.1, from coordinate 4,841,322 downwards.
CGATTTTCACGAGTTGATGCTCTCTCTCTACCGGCGACTCGCCGTCCCCGAGAGCAGACGACGACGGTGTCGACGAAAACGACGGCGACGACGACGAAGACGACAAACTGGACATTTTGCGATATAGAAGAACGCGGCCCTACCGGCTAATAAATCCGCTTTTAACGTGACGGCCCGACGTACATGCCGGGTTCTTGCCGGCTCCACCAAAGGCACGATCGCTCTCTGCGTGTCGATGCCCCCCACCCCCCTCCTCCACCACCTCTTCTGCTCTGTCCCCCGCCACCCCCCAGGGCGGATGGCAGAGACGCAGAGCGCCGTCGCCACCGTCCTGAGCTGACGGGGGCGCCACCGAGCGGCATCGACGCCGACGCCCGCGACCGATCGATACCCGCGACCGGCGACGACGATGACGACGACGACGAAGAAGAGGACGGCGTAGAACTCCCAATGTGTTTCCTGTGTTCCTCGAACTCGAGAACGATGTCCTGTCCGATGATGTCCGACGGTGTTTGGAGACTCGAGGTATAATAGAGGCAATCGGAGGAATCTGTCATGAGTTTTATCTAATACGCCAGAATTTGGAAAAAGTTACACGTGAAGGCCACGTGAAAAAATTCAAATGTTTTTTCGATTTTTAGATTTGTTTAGAACGTGCGTGTTTCTCGCACGAAATAGGAATAAAGACAGAGATTACTAAGGAAGAGCATAGACTTCTCTAGAGTGATTAACAAATATATTCATAAATTAATGTACATGTGAGTGTGTGTATAGGTACGTGTTATATAAATTCCTTTCGCAGATTTTCGACGACGTTTCATACAAATTTTTTAAAATAGAAGATTCTTTTTAATAATGCAATCTAGTATAGTTCCTGGAAAATATTCTTATCTCGCAAATTTTCGTTCGTAAAATTTTATATGAAACGAAGTATATTTTTTAAAAATTATGGAAGGCTTACACATGATCTTATCCGAACTTAGTAAATATTTCTCTCAGATCTCTCGTTTAAGCGATTTACTTTAATTACGCTGCAACAACTATCCTAATAAATTCTAACTCCCTTAAAAATTGGTAATATTGAGGCGCTCGTATTTTTTTATATGAGAAATCACACAGAAATTTTCCCAAACCCGATTTTGCGAAAGTAAATAGAAAACGCGTTACGTTGTTGAGCTGTCGGGGACTTCCTTGTACTATGTACTCAACGGCATACGCATCGCAAGTAATGCAAACTGGACGAAGGAAGCAGGGGAGAGTATACAGAAGGAGACGAAAGAGAGAAAGATAGAGCAGGGGGTGGTAGGGAGGTAAGAAATCAAGGAAGCGCGAAAATGCGAATGCGTGCGTGCGTGTATCGAGCAGAAAAGCGTACTACGGAAAGGCCAGTGTGGATATCGCGCGGTAGAGAGGAGAGGAAGAAGAGCGTTAGATAAGAAAAGTCATCACGGCCACTGCACGTCTCCCGCACTATGCCGTCATTCATTGATTGCAGCGTACGTCGTCATCGTACGCTCTGCGCCGTTAATGTTCGCCGGATAGCGGAGCATGAAAGGGAGACCGAAAAGACGTACGGCGAACGAACGGAGTGGAGAACGCGCTATGGACGATCGAGACGAAAAAAGAACAACCCGGATAAGAAAGAGACGACGGAGGACGGAGGAGGGTGGAGGAAAAAATATGAGGAGAGTACGCGATTACGTACGTTCTCCTCGTTCGATTCTTCTTTCCTTTTCTTTCTTTTCTTTTCTTCCCTTTCTCCCCTTTTCTTTATTTTCGTCGTGCTTATTGCTCCGTCAAATGAGAATTGTCCCTCCCCCTCATCCTTAATAACGGTCATATTTCGCTTTCGTGACGATGATTAACCGTGGATGTATTATCACGTATGGTAATGATCATTAACTGTAGGGATTATGTCTTGCAGTAGTAACAACGCGGTGGGGTGATACCAATTATGATCGTGCTGAGAAGTGGCTTCAATTTTTTAGTTATTAGAGATATGCAGATTCTTAGATCTTTAATGAATATGCCACAAATTGTAATTATTTTTTTATGATTAATAAATCGTAGCAAAACTATAAACGCAGTAAACGTTTATGTCAACATCATTTCATTTACACAATTTAATCACAAAAAATTACGAAAATAAAAAAAATTACGTTTTATTTATATCGATTACAAAAATTTCCATGAATAAAAATATGTTGACATCTAATATCTTCTATAAAAATGTTAAACATCAATCAATATTTTTGATAGAAGACTTGCCGTTCAACGTAATGTGCATTGCGGGAGGGGGGAAGAGGGGGAGAAAGTAAACGTGAAAAATAATTTTTCAAATAGCAATCTTCTTGCGGCATTAAGAACTCACCTATACCGAGAAGGAGTCAGAAAAACATGCTTGTCGCGTGCTTGTATAACGACGACAAACATTCAGAAAAATGTGAACAAAAAGAGAGAGTAAGGAAGAAAGAGAGGAAAATGAGAGATAAGTCATTATGGTCAATATGCGTGGCCACATCACGCGCGCCAGACAGTCAGTCATTCATTGATAGTATCATAGTACGGCCTGAGCCCATACACGTTGCGCAGCTCACGGCACGGTACGCACGTAAGCTCGCGTGTTAGTCACGGGCAGAAAGATACGTGACGATTACGCGCGGGAGGGAGGTACAGAAACGATCGAAGACAAAAGAGAAAGTACTCTGTGCGTAAATGCGTACAACAGAGGTGCCGCGTATTTATTAATAAAAGGGGAAAGGGTTAACTTGGGGAGGAGGGGGGAGGACAAGAAGAAATTCAAAAGACGGGCTGAAAAGACGTATGCGTGACGGATGTAAATAGCGTTCTAAAACTAGCCGCCGTGTAACTAGTCTCGCGGCGGCTAGAATGCGTACAGAAACGGCGTAATGAAATGCTATTAACAGCGCTTTGATCCTACGCTAATTCAATGCTGTCAAAACATTGCATTTATCAAGACCGAATATATTTTCTAATTTAGACCTGGGTTCAAGTATTCGTCAAAAAGATCAAATATGCAAAAGTAATACAAGGATCATCAACTTGACGTTTTTGCAATAAACACCAGAAAAACACCATTTAATTACGCACGTTATAAATTGTTAGATAAAGTAACAACAAGAGACGTATGCAATTTCGTGTTTCGCAATCGCTCGCTGATTCATTCCGTAAAAATATGATATTTGGACGAATCGGGCAATACGATATTTGGACGGATACGTATAACCTCGTGTTATAGCAAAAGCCGGACGGAAGAGAAGCGGAAACTAAAAGGCAGAGGCAGAGGATACGGATCGTGCGACTTCGATGCGCGTATTAGTATACGCGAGTACACAAGGAACAAGCGGAAAAAGCAGAAAAATCGCAACTCATGCAACTTTCTATGTATTACCCACGATGCGTAAACGCGCGTTCGCAAAGATGTTATGTTTGTGGAACAAAAATATTTCTACCGTGAAAAATTGTGTTAATTCCTATCCATCTGGCGATCTAAAATTAGACGATGATGTATCAAGCGTATACATTCCAGCCCCTATTTTTAAATTGCCATATAGTGTTTATCGTCGGTGAATTGTAACCCTATCGATTGATCAAGGTCCGATTCAAATTTTGCGAAACAATTATTCTATAATAATGTGCGAGACGCTATAAATAATTAATAATTAACATTTAGAATTAATTATATTGGTACAATTATACAATATCATTACACTCTACTTCATTTATTATTCAGTTACATAAATTATATTTCTTTTTTACAAATTGAATCCGAAATATTAATTGTTGAATGCGATTATTTATAAGTGTTTATAAACTATAAGAAAAAAATATATACTAAAAGGCATTGATATTTTCATTACAAATACACTCAATCGTAATCGCGGAATTAATGTGCGATGATATATATACGACAGCGAAGAAATACACGATAGCGGATGAACGTCTGGTAGGTCGGTTAAAAGGCGAATGAAAACGCAGACGAAGACGAGTTAAGAGAAACGTTGCTCTAATTAAGCGACGTAAGTTTATTAAACCCCGGGCTTAAAATAGCGGACGGCGCATTACCCAGGAATGTAAGGGCAGTCCGGTTTTATTGCCGGTCGAGCCCTAAGATTAACTCGCACGAACCATTTTGCTCGGGTCTTGCCTGAAGAAATCGTTCGCGCTACTCGTCAGAAACAATGTGCTCTCATTGATGAGCCGGGAAACGACGCAAAATCGATGCCGCGGTCCTGTCTCTCTTGCGTGAAAGGCGAAAAATTAGAACTGAACGATCGATCGGCGCGGCTGCGATGGGCGCCGTTATTCGGCAGCGTAAAATGGACGTATATATTTGCGAGAAAATGGGGGTAGAACCTAAGAAACGATCGATTACCAGTCGTGTCTGAAATTAGGTTGACCGAAGAACCACTAGAAATATCAGAGCGGTGACTCTCGAAGAGCGTGAGACAAAAAGCAACGCGATAAAGACAGTTTGACAACGCACGACAACGGTTGACAGATATTTCAAACGAGCGTACTCGCTTCATCGCGAGAAATATTAATACTTCCGAGATATCGTATCAATGTCGTAATCTCGTTAGTCTCTCAATTGACATAGTCTATAATATAGACTGATCCGACGAATCTATCAGCGTAAATACTCATTTCATGCAAGTATCAAAGGTACGTCTTTTGCCAAAGAATGTCATTTTGAAAAAAAAATACGGAGATATATTTTAAAATAAAATTATGAATTGCATCTACTGATGCTCACTGAATTTGGAATCGATTTTTCTTTAACAGAATTATCGAATTGTTAATAGTCTTAAATCATAAAACAAAACGCAACAGTTTTTCGCACATCAACTTTTGAAAATGCAAATAAAATAATACAATTTTATTCTTCATTTAATTACAAATAAACTTCACTTCCATAAAATTGTAGTTTTGTACCTAATTATCAAGATTTATTGTATTAAAGATTAAAAATACGTTAAAGGACATTTAATCATTTCGTTAAAAAAGCATCAACATTCTGTGAGCAAAATACATAACGTAGCGTACATTTCTCAGGAGACGGATGTATGGAAATAAAAAGTTTAAAGTCCACAATCCTATAAATTTTTTGAAGCATTTCTTTTCGGAACAGCAAAAAGACAAACGAATATCGCGCTTATCTTACATATGCTTCAAATATCAAGTCTTGCACTGAATCGACGTTGACGATGCGGAGTCGAGAAGTATCAACATGGAAGCTGCGACCGCGAGGGTCAGGATTAAATATAACCGTGGCTCGGGCTATTTATAAAGATTAACTTGTTGGCGAGATAACGAAGGAGGAGATGGAGACAACGGCGCTAAATTGTCGCAACAATTGCGCGGGAACCGACGGATTCCGGGGCGGCCGTTCCTCATGCCGCTTTGAGCTTCGACCTCGTTCTCGTCTCGAGTCGTCAAACGTCAATCGTATACCAAGCAAAAACAAATGATTATATATAATACTGATCAAATATTATCATCACATAACGTAGAAATTTCAGTTGCGATAGAATGTTAAATTGCACTTTTCACATTATGATAATGATTTTTGAGACATATTGAAGTTGTTAATCGATAACTCTTTAATTTTTCACACATTTATTTTGAAAAATAAATTTATAGTGAAAATATTCAGGTTTTATTGTAATATTTATTTACTTAATAATATCAAAAATATTATCAATTTGCATTGCATTATTTATAAATCCATTAAAGAATATTATTTGTGCATATAGTTGTCCGAAAGTTTTAATATCGCTAAATTTTTTTTTTTTTAAGTACTTAAAAAAATATTTATGACGGTATTACAACTTTATCAATTTTACACACATATACATATCGATATAGGATTATAAAATATTAAATATTAAATGCGCATTTAAATATTAAATTCATTCTCGAGAAACTTATACATAAAATTCTCCTATCATAATTGAATTCTTTCCAAGATTGACAATTTACATTTGATATCTCGAATAACATAACAATTTTATGTTATTAACGCGTAAAGTAAATTGTCGTCTTGTGCACCGTGTACGTAGCTGTAGCGCTTGAAAGTCATAAATGAATAAAACGTCAACCGAAGATACGAGGGTTGAAAGAAAACATCGAAATGTTCGTCGATAAGCACCGGTTCCCTGCCACTACACATTACTCGAGAAATATATGGTGGAGAGGAATACGATAACGGAAGTTTGCACCTGGAGAACACCGTCGTTGTTCCGCTGCGACGCGGGAGAGCAGACTGCAGTCTGGAATTTTATTTACACTAAACATTCATACAACGTTCGTGGCGTATAAACAGGATCCACGTGCGCATTCCGAAAAAGACGGAAGGAATGTCAGACTCGTTCATTCAGGAAAATCGGTTACTGCGTTTAATTGCGCGTGATGCGTAATCGATTAATTTGAAAGAAAAAAAAACAGGCGGAAATTTAAAAAAATGAAATAAAAGTAAAATGAATTGAATTTTTAACCGGAAGTGCGAATCCTCCATACAAATGGTATCAATTTTATAAATATTATTCAAAAAATATATAAAATATTTAATATGCAATTTTTATCAAACAGTTAAGTTATATAATTTGCATTTATATCACTGAAGTACATGCAAAATTCCCAATTACTAGATGTTTAATCTTATAAATTACATCTATTTTGATGCACATTGAAGTTGAAAACATAATAAGGCACCTCATATCACTCGAATGTGTCGGTATACTGGCACGCGTGAGAAAAAAAAAGAGGGTATATAGGGAAAGTAAAGATATGTTACGACATATTCCGTCGTTATCTCATTTCCCCTTAGGAGCACCTGATAACACACCGGTCATATACACACCTATCTGTACGACGCATTTTATTTAGTCCAGAAGAAGTACTGTTTATTTCTATTTCTTCGAGATTTGATTAATGGAACTATCGACTGTTTCTAGAATAAATCTGTCACTTCAAATCTGTCTTCGTATTTCTTTCAGAATATAATTATAATTATCAAACCGCGATAAAAATTGTAAGGACGTTTTACTACAATATTAAAAAACGATAAGATAACAAATCTGTCAAAGTTTGTAGACTTCTACATATTGCATGCATAGAAGGATGTATTCTTATCAAAATGATCAATCACTTTTAGCATCAAAAGATTAATCAGTAAAAAATTATTTGTGAGTATATCGCGTATTGTCTAATAATGAGTTTTGTAATTCTGTAAAGCAAATACCAAGTTCACAGGATTGAATCTGTGTCGACTAGGAAGGAATGTCGCAGATCGTAAATTATCCACGAGGGAATGCCATTGGTACTCCATGGGGTTTACGCGGCTCGACGGTTTTAGTCCGATAAATGTCGAGGCGCACCTTTGATGCGGCGTTCGCTTTGAAGCGCGAACGAGCGACTGAATACTCGAAAGTGGGGAAGCACATTGGTTTCACAGGGTGGTTGTCCCAGTGCCCTTGTGCGCGATGGAAAATTAGCGAGATTGTTTTTTTTTTCTCTCTTCCCTTCCTCCGGCCGAAAAAGGGAGAAAAGGACCACCGTGGTTTTCCATCGAACGTTGCGCCAAGGCCATACGAAGGAGAGAGAGAGAGAGAGAGAGAGAAGAGAGAGAGACAGGAAGAGGAAGAGAAAAAGATAGCGAAATGGTAGGGTCGGAGAGCGCGGAGGGTGCGTTTACATCGAGCTTTTCCGTTTCCGGGATATCCATCGATCCCTCTGTCAGCGGTCCTCGTAACCCAATCAAAACTTTCCCCCTCGAAGCTTACCTATCCTGTTCCCGCCGATCAGGTGAAGTATCTCGTACCACCATATTATGCGGTTTCGGTATAATTCATAAAGGTCTACGCGAAATCTCGAATTCTATGAATTCATAATGACCGATAGAAATGTCACTTAATAGTAAAAGGTGAAATTTCTGATAAAAATTCTTTACGTTGTTTCCGAAGCAAATTCGCGCTTAAACAGAGAACACGAATTTGTGGCGCATAGTCTATTAATTTTTAATTCACTTTCAAATTAAGCCGATCTCGAATATATTTACTCTTTTAATACACTTTACCTCGTATCTCTTGTATTTATTTTTAATTTTTTTACAAAACTGATCGATATCAATTTACCAAATTTAATGTTTATGGCGTTTGTCAAGTTATTTAGATATTATAAATAAACAATGTCTAGGTTCTCAGATACAATTAATTTGTTAAAACATTTAAATACATAGGAAGATACAATTAATTTGTTAAAACATTTAAATACATAGGAAGATACATGAAGCTATATGACTATCTCTTGCAACCAACTTTCGAAGCTGTCCTTTGCAGGAAGGCGCGTCGTACGATTTCCACGGTATCGAGACAATGACATCGACACGATTCCTAAACGGGCGTTTCTGGAAACAAACAGAAGGAGAGACGCGTTGTCATCGGTGATGTCGCATTCTTCCCGGAGATCAGTTCGCGCGAACAGAACGCGAAAGCGTTCTACGAGAAAGAACGCCGTTCGTTGCCCGCCACTTGTCATCGTTCTCGTACGTCCGATCGCGGATTGCATCATTTCTTGCTCGAAGGGAATCAAACAGGACGCCTCGTTCGAGAAGAAGAATGCACGCCTATAGTAAACGCACCTTCGATTGCGCGCGAACATTTAATAATGACGAGAATAAAGCCTATGGCACACGATGCTTGTTTTCCTGCTTGCGTTTTAGTAAATTACTAGAAATTCTGCCTTCTGTTTGGTGCAATTTTAGTAATTTACTAAAACGCAAACGATCCAACAGAAAAACAAGCATCGTGCCGTAGACTTTAAATTTGTTACGAATATGCATCCAGGATATCTTAGAGAGCTACCCTACCACATTCATCCATTCAAGGATTCTTCAATAAATTTTTTCAAATTTTTTCTCTCAGAAAGAACTTGAATGGATTTTTATTTATTTAATTGTTTACAACTTCTGCATCTGTTTCGATTCTGAAGTTGAAAATAGTACAATTTCGACACGGTTTATTTTCAATGCTATAAATACGAACAATCATATTTTATGCCAAACATTTCTACTCCATGAATATAAATCCAGGGATTATTTTCGCGTATCTACATATAGGATTAAAATGTGAATTTATCGAAACTGTATCTCATGTGTACTTTCATTGCGATTAAAACTTTGATAAAGTTTATTTAAAATTAATTGATTTTTTACATAAACCTTAATAAGTATTAGAAAATATTGTGAGTCCTCTTTATATTTATATGTTGAACTGAATAAATTATATTCTATATAAATTCTAATAATTAAAATGCAGTCTACGATTTTTTATTATTCTTTTACATCTTTGATTAAAGAAAAGCATCAAAGAATAAACGACAGCGATTAGCGAATAGACGGAGGTTCGATTGACTGGTAAAATAATGGTAAAATAACTGGACTGAGAAGGTAGAGAAGATACAGAAAAAGAAGAGCGGAGATGGTCGGAAGGAGGGCTGGAGGGCAGAAAGGGATGGATAGGCACCAAAGCTCACGCCTGTTTCTCCTTGCTCGTTAGTCACGGCTTCGTCTTTATGAATGGGTTCGCTCTCGTGGCTTTACGAGAAATCGTACTATCTTCACTACTGACGGCTTCCATCTTTTCTCTCCGTCCCTCTCTCCGCAACAGGGTGTCGGGCAGTGTCCTTCTTCGGGGGTTCGTGTCGCGCTATTACAGTCAGAATGGAAGACGGCCGCGAATCGATATTTCTCGTCGTCGACCCCAGCGAGAACAAATTTCGGGATGCCGCCGTTGGTATGTCGCGAAAAACCGGGCGAGATGAAGCGGAGCGATGGAATTAATGTAAAATCGATTCAATAATAAATAGGTTTCAATCGATTGTTATTTCTACAATATTTTTCATGTAATAGAGCAAATTATGATTGTTTTACGAAACTTATTCGATCCTTCCTTAGGAGTTTGAATATCAAGGAAAATTTTATTCTCAGGGAATTCTGATTCAATACTAAAGTTTAACACTAATATGTGACAATATACGAAAATGAAAACGTTATCCTATTTTCTAAAAATAATGTCACGAGGCACGTATAAATTTTTCTCAAATTAATCTCTTCAAAAATATCTTTTATCACGAGCTTTTTATCGCTTGCTTCTCCTGTAAGGGCGCGGCCGATTCTAAACTTCGCTTCACCGTAAAAGGATGATAAAACGCATAATCGAAGAACGAAATATTAATCTTAAATTTGCTTTAGGATAAGAAATTTTTAAACAAATTTGTATAAAAATGGTCATTTTGCTACGAGTCATGCAGTTTTAACGAAATAAAATAATACTAATGTTTTTATTAGACCTCTGACTACAATTACGTAAATTCAGAGATCTAAAATATTCTAAAGAAGCTAATATAAATATATATTAATCATATGTTTTCTTTCTCAATTTGATATTCGATCGCTAAAATATATGGATTTAACAACATAGGATTATATGAGAAACTAGTCTCTACCCCATTTTTTTCATAGATAAAAAGGAAAAATTGTTTGAAAGTTAAATTGATCTGACATAGCTCTTTAAGGATTAACGTAGGATTCATGAAAGGGAAAAGTGCTATCGTTCGTATCGCCTACTTCGACATCGGAGCCTCTTACATGCTGGGAGAGGCTCAGGCGTGCCCTATAACGAGAAGACATAAAAAGGGTGAACCCGAGAGAAAGAGAGTGAGAGTATAAGTCAGAGAAACGGAAAAGAGAAGAGGGTGGAAGACTCCGGACGGACAGCGAGAAGAGATGAGGGAGAGATTGGAATGGTATTCGAGGAATGTCATGTAATAATCGGCCGCCATTCGATCGTCCGTTTCGACGAGAGACGGCGCCACCTCTCAGCTCGGCTCGACTAAACCGTGATGACGAAGAAATGGACGGAGAAATGTTGACACATCCTAGTTTTTATCTAGTTCGAAATCATTCGTGTTTGCTTATTTCGAAGGTAAAGCGACGGCATACGCGCGTTTGTTTTATATGAAAAAGACGTATATCTGCATATACTGCACAATAGAAAAGAATTTATACAAATATTTCCATGTTAGACAATTTTTTTGTGACATAATTTTTGTGGATGTAAACACGATTTTTTGAGAATTTAATAAAATTGATTGAAATTGTATTTGATTGGTTTTTCTCCGTTGTTAAAAGGAGAAAAAAATGCAATTAACTTGAACTAGATACGTGTAAACGGATTCCAGACAAATGGCAGACTCGTCTTTTTACATTTACATTGAAAAATGGTTTCTAAAGAGATTAAAACAGGTGTTGTCTACGACAACGATTCACCGCGAGACGCTAAGAGAAATAAAAAAGAGAGAGAGAGAGGGAGGGGGGAAAGAAGTATGCAAACGCATCGCGAAGTTCGTCTCGAAAGGGTGGCGGAGTCCGGTTTTGCGATTCGGCGAGATGTCTACTCCGCGTACTTAGCTAGTCTCGAATGCGAATTTAATAAGGTGAATAAATCATTTTAATGTAACGCGCCCATACACGTAGGCCATAGGAAGGGCGATGGCCGACGAGAGAATAGAAAAGACTGACGCGCGGGAAAAAAAGAGGAAGCGAAAGAGAGAGAAGGAGGGAAGAAAACTGGTATTTTTGCGTTCGAGCACGTCAAGGGGTGCGTTTCGTGTTGCGATTATAAAAGCCGAGGTAACCCCCCTGGCCGCGTCTAGACGACGGCGTAGTCTTCCTATCAAAAACAGACCACCGAACCGAAAAGGCTGAAAGGGCAAGGAACTTCACGCAATGCCAAGAAATTAAAGTTTCTTTATACATCCGCCTATACTCGTTCCATACCTCGTACACATTCCCCTTCCCGATTCCCTACCGCCCCTTATCCATCCTCATGTCCGGTCGGATAAAGTCGACGTTACGCGGCGAAAAGAAAAAGATATCCCATCCGACAAGATGTCTGAAAGAAGAGTTTATAAAAACTTCATGAATCGTATCAAGAAATGGCAGATAAATTAGAATCGAGTAGAAACGAATAAAACGAAAATTTTGTATTATCATCAGTGAAGATGACTGATTTATATCACGCACGCATTCGTGATCTCTTATCTATTTTATACATAAAATTTGTTATAATTCCCGTATGTTACAAAGAAAGTTTAAGCCCGTCTGATTACAAAACTTTCTGTAAATCGTTCAATAATCGATCAATAAAGTTGCCTATTTCTCTAAGAATACCTAGATTTCTCTTTGGCATTTATAAATTCGTTTGTCATCAGAACAAACGAGATAAACGAGATAAAAACAAAAGTTAAAAATGAATTACAAATAATCGGAATGATTTCATCGAATAGATGAAAAGGAGGAGTCATCGATGTTCGAGAGACGTCTAATGCAGTAACTGTCACGACCAGTCACCAAATAATTTGCATAATCGCGATCGATTACTAGCAGTTACCATAGTTGGCACGGTCATTGCCGCAAAGCATTGTGTAGCACATTCTCAAAAAAAAAAAAAAAAAAAAATTTCTCTATAAATTTTCGTCAATACATATACATTTTTTAAATTAAACATAAAATAAAAAATGAGTTTTAGTTTTTGCTATTCTACTCCATTTTAAAAACATACATGGAGCTTGTTTTTATCAGTATATTATTTTTCATATATTTCATATATTGTTCATTTTATTATTTTTAAATTAAGTTATACCTTTGATTCTTATCCTTAATGTTTATTGCACTATCATTCATAAAAATATTTGCATATAGACATGATGTGTACATATACTTAAATATTCGTAGTGTGTTAAGTTCTGATCGTGGATTTGCTAAATAACGGATTAGTCATCCCTACGAGATTCTGTCAATACATCGAACTGAAATTTTGCGGCGCTAGATGGCAGTAATAATTATAAGATAACTTGTGACTAATTAAGGAATGATTTCAACGATTTTCCTTTTCGCTAAAATTTTCATTATATGCCTATCTATCAGATATCAATCAAGTTTACGAGCTAATTTTATAACACATCCTATTTGAAGCAGATATCTCATGTCCATTTACGAAATAATAAAAATCCCATTTTTTTATACAATCACAGAATGAATTTGGTAATCATGCATCAATGACTCACGATTGATTTACGTATATTCTACGCAGCAGATATCGTTCACGCGGAACGTCCTTTCGATCGCTTCGATCCAGATCTAGCCGTGCTTGGGCATCGGAGAAGGTTACTGATCCGAATACTTCTCTCTATCTAGACACGTTTAGAAATATAAGCGGCGCGGAGCTGATAAAACGGTCTCTGGAATGCAAGATAAAGGCGGCTAGGACCAGCTTGGTCGGCGTCGACGAAGAAGATACTCGCGAGGATGAAGAGAGAAACGGAGAAGGAAGACCAGAGATAAATGCGTATGCGTGTTCCGAGCGGAACGAACTGGAATTCATTATGTGACGCATAATCATGAGACAAATTATTCGCGTTTGACTAGAAAAGTGCCTTCGAGAAATCGCACGAGCGTTCTCAGCTTCTCGTTACAAACGTGAGGAAACTCGGGCGGGTTTTTGGATCATCGGGAGGACTGGCGATCCCTGATACGATCCTACTTAGGACAGATGGCACTCGCAAATAGACGATAGAAGAAGAACCCGAGATCAGTAACCTCGATAGGGGAAGAAATCGCGCGCGCTAACTGCGCCGTTTTCTTTAATCTGCCGAGATGCCGCCACTCTTCGTGACTTTGACCTTCGTCCGAACTCCTCTGCGCCTCGAATACACTGTATTTTAGACGTCGGCGGATGATCATTACGCGTTTTCAGTTATAATGGTATCCACATGTGCCTTGTATATATCAATCATATATTCGACTCTTGTTTCTCATCTACAAAATTGCGGTTGCTCCGACGTACCTTTAACAGGGATTAAAATTGCTATAATTTTGATAAATTTACATTTCTACGTTATAGGCAAGCGAGGAATATTTTTACATCCACCTTTGAGTTTAACGGGAATTCATGCAAGATACACATCTACAAGATACGCAACAATATTGGAATTTTTCTGAAATTTTATTGATCTCGAGATTAATTTTCAGAAACGCTTCTCATGCATCATGATCGTCGTGCAGTGTCAATTTTCTCGATAGCGCGGTCGAGCTGGAATATTCCATCTGCAATCGATAACCAATACACGTCTAATATTGGCGCCCACGAAATCTCTCAAGATCGTTATCGATCTGGCGCCAGTGCGTATCGCGATCTGTTGTAACGTTCACAAAGCGAACCGCAGGTGGTTGCTCCGATAGAGATCTCACCGTTACTGGAAAAGCGATCCAGTTTCGAATAACGTTTTCTCGCATTCGTCCTCGCCGGAGCACAACGGCGACGACGAGAGATACTTGTACGACGCGAACGCGTGCCTTCTCTTTCTCTCTTTTTCTTTTTCGTCGCCGCAGTCGTCGCTCCTTATCCTCTTTTTTCCTTCTCGCCGAGATAAACACGGCGCGCGGCGTGGCGTTGCGTGGCGTGGCGCCCCCTCTTGCCGGACAGAACCGCCCCGTGATCTCGTAAAACGCGCTCCCCCGTGCGCGGCGGCGGCACATCGCGACCGTGCACGCGGGAGCGGTCACCCCGCGTGAAGCCCTCTCCGTCTCTTACAACGATCGGACGTACTCGCGACGTCTGTCGCGGCGCGCGATCGGGCGTGCCGCGGCGGCGGCGGCGCAGCGCGATCCTAACCTCGAAATCCGCGGCGGGCGGCCGCGCCGAGACCATCCCGCATCGCGACGGTTCCGCGTGCCACGCGTCGCGCGCGCGACACTCAAGCGTCACGAAACATCCGGAGGGCGGCGTGCTCACCAGCAGGAGGGTCGCCATGCACGGTACCGAGCCGARCCGAGTCGAACTGGTCGAGCTTGCTCTACCATCGCGTGCGTGCGACGGCACCGATCGTTCTCGTAAAATACGGGCGCGCGTAGACGCACAGGGTACTCACCCTCGTCCGGGTCCTCTAGATCCCCTGTCTGGATGTAGGATATATCTGAAACCCACAAACACCACGGGTTAGCGGAAAATCCCTCGTGTTTTCGGAGCAGTCTCGTCCTATCCACAGGCACTCACTCACCCGCCATCTTGTAACAAACTGCGGCGCGACCCCGCGGCCGCGCGCCCAACCCGGCGCGAATCGAGATTCGTTCGATATGCGACACTCGCTCGGCGCTCGATATCGCGAAATTCGAATTCGCGCTGCACGATCTCTCGTTTCGATCGCGGCTTGCATCTCGATGCAAAAGATGGCGCGCGCGCGCGCGTGTCGTTTGAGTAAATTTAAATGCTTGCAAATTTTTATTACGATCACTAATTACAATTTACGATTGCTAATTGCGATTTCTGATAAGCTGTATCTGATGAAAAATTGATTAAATTCCGAACATAAGAATCATTCAGGCGTAGTTGTCGGGATTTACTCACCGAAACTGCGCTGATTTCAAGGCACGATGCCGCGTCAGTTCCAATCGATGAAACAGCGTTGATCGCGAAGATCCGTGAGAATCGATATGTCCCGGAGATCGCTCGTTACTTCAATCGACACTCCCGATAAGAATTCGCGCTCGTTGGGCACTTTTAATCGGTAAAATTCGATCTGCTTCGCGGAGCGATCGCGCACGCCGTGCGTTCCGAACCGAAGTGCCGCCGAAACTGTCATGGCGGCCAAACGGATGCCTTTCCGGCGCACGGGATTCATACGCCGAAACGGCCGAAACGATAGACCATGTCGAGTGGCGGATTTTCCATTAGATGTAGAAGTAGGAACGCGCGATGTAATGACGAGAATTCACATCTTCGCTGTTGTATCCGACGGAAAGCACGCCAATCGCGCTTCGAGTCTCTCGAAGAAACATAAAGATCACTTTCGCGTAATTATGCCATAGGAATTTGCACTTAACGAAACTACATTGATTTCGAAGTACGTTGCAATATCGATCGCGACCGACGAAAAATCCGTCGATTGCTGTTGATCGCGAAAACACGCGGGAACCGATACGGCCCGAAGATCGTCCGTTATTTTGTTCGGCACTCCCGATAAAAATTCGCGCTCGTTGGGCACCTTCGACGGACAAAACTCACGATCACTTGGCGGAGCGATCGCGCTCTGCGTTCCGAGCCGAAGCGCGAACGGAAACTGGAAGCCAAACGGTCGCGCGCATTAAAATATTTTCGTGTATATCGAGATAAATTCAGACGATTAGAACGCGACGAAAATTATAGATGCTTATACACATTTCAGCGAGTTTGATTAATGCTGTTCTGTTTGATATTCGATATGAAGATTTAAACAGACTCGCGAGAGATGATTTAAATAAAGTAGATAAAGATAATGCGAAATAGTTCGGATACTAATGTTAAATTTGCGTTGTAATTGATATTGTAATGGACTCGTCCGTAGGATCGGTCCATTTGAAATTCACCGTACAAGTTGATATTATGGCCACATGAAGATTACTTAACGAAATTATCATACACTCGTATTTATAAGATACTTATAAAAGTAAAAAAATATATATATATAAAAGATTTGAAATAAACATTCATACTTCAAATTGCCACATAATGGACTCGTCCACATGAGGCTTGTTTATTTCACATGCGTTGTTCGTATTTTGCTGTTTCCTCTATTTCCAACATCAAACGTATCTGTATATCTATCCGTTTTGCGTTTTAGACGTGCATAGAATGCTATGAGAAATAAAAAAAACCTGATTCTTTGCTCCAATTATGGAAAATCCTATCGTAAATGCAAACAAAATCTGAGATATGATTATGATATTTAGAAATTCGATTTGACATATCCAGCATTGCGGTGGAATCCGATGTGATACGAAATATTCGATTACGTGATTGCAATCACATTTTATAAGAAGATAGAAGCTCTTAATTTAAGATTGACTGCATGTTTATACCGTTCATAAAACCGTTATAAGAAATATAAAATTTTATTAAATCATCTTAATGTAATTTATAAGATAAAAGTTAAATAGACACATACATGGCAATGTTAGGTTTGTTCTTTGTCGCTACACTAGATTGCATAAAAAGAAATATTTTGCAGTAAGAGACACAGATAACACAATGTAATATAGCGAATCATTACCCGGTAAACACCAAGTAACAATAATGTAACATCAATATTATAATTTTCTATTTAACAATGTAACTGTTGCATAACACGTACAGTTACGTTGTTGAGTAGGAAATTATAACATTGATGTTATGTTATTGTTAATTAGCGTTTACTGGGTACATCCTTATTGTTTGCCAATGTTAAACAAGAATGAAATAATTTACTGTAGGCTTTCCATTTAGTGATACAAGTTGACACAAAAACGTCGTTTTATCTTCCTTGACGCTCAATAAATAACAAAGACAGAATAATACTTGTGTCGACTTGTGTCACCAAAAGGAAAGCCTTGTGTTATCTGTGTCATCTGTCCCTTGCTGAAAAATGCCCAAGGTTTCCTGCATTAGCTGTATCCAAAAAGGATATTAACGCACGGCGTTGTGCGTTTGTAAAACATTTGCAATGGCAAAATGGAACATTCCATGTGATATTGGAATCTCCCAAAGTACTCGATATACCGTACGCAATTTTCGAATCAAATCTTATGATCAAATCTTGAATTTCTTTTCGCGTTTGCAACATATCGACTTAAATTTTCAAATTTTTAACTTGTAATACAACGTCCAAATTTGGCGTTCTCAACGATCGAGCGGCTAATTTCGCGGCTTTTATATCTAAATTTTTAGTATGTTTAAATTTTTATAATATCTAATGAACATTGAATAAAACGTTCATTAATCATGTAGTCGCTAAAAAAATGTAACAATTCCAATTTGTATTTCAAGTTGTCTTGATATCAAAATTTCGACAATGGGCGCGTCCATTCGGCTTTCGTTGTAGTTTCGACGCGTCGGTTTGCAACATGGTGTTTCGTTCCGCAAAATAATTGCGAATTTTATTCGTCAAGATATAACAAGCGCAAATTTTTCGGAAATGCCGATCAAAGTAGTGAGTGATATATCTCCGCAATATCAATTCTTGCGAATCTTCGTGAGCGCTATCGTTTCACCGATCATAATCGATGCTATATATAACGCATTCTAAGAAATTAAGAGATACAGTGAATTCAGACTTTCTATGCAAAAAGCAAGAACGATTATGTTTTTTTAAGAGAATCAAAACGCAATTAACATCCTTTTCATAAAATATGTCGAAAATATACCTAAATCGTAATTAATCGTAATTATATTTCGCTCGTCTATAATGCTTAATGAAAAATTCGTTATTGGGGCATAATATATCGCGGCATTCATTCGTGTGCCTTATTGAATCTTATGCATCGATAATGGACTCGTCCGGCCGCCATGACAGTTTTCGCGGCGCGTCCGTTCGGAACACGGAGTCGGATTGTTTCGCAAAGTAATCATGAATTTTACCCGTCCAAAACGTATAGCGAACGCAAATTTTTATTGGGCGTGTCGATCAAAGTGACGGGTGATCTTCGAAATGTATCGATTCTTGCGGACTTTCGCGATCAACGTCGTTTCATCGATCGCGATCGAAACTACAGCGCACTTCAAATCAAAATGGTTTCGGTAAGTATAAATTCCTACGTAATAGACACGCGAAAATGAGCCTTATGTATCTTCAAGAAAATTGAAGCGTAATTGACCTTTTTTCAACGTAACATGAAAATTTCAATGTTTTCACATCATCTACGTTTAATTTGCTAATGGATATAATTTTTTTATATTTTCTATGACTTATATCGCACCTAATTTTATAATATATGAAACATGTTATTTTCCAGATAAAATTTTGGAAACTGATAATGCAAACATGGATTGATCTCGTGCGAAACTTACTATATCCATAGGAATCATGTCAACGCAGGTAAATATTCTCTCATATAGTTTCTAACAATATTTTTTAAACAATATGCAATGCCATTTCAAACGAGCAGCAATTTTTATCTGAAACTAGATTTTAATGATTTTGTTTTAATACAAACAAGTTTAATTACATTCAATTAATTTATAAATATCCATTCATAATGAAAATATATACAATACTCTTCAAGTTGTATTATTAATTTAAATATAAGAAAAGGACAAATAGAGAAAATTTGTCAAAGTTTTATTCAGGATTATCACCTAATCCTGATATTGAATAAAACGCA
The DNA here is from genome assembly GCA_037157785.1 of Cephalotes varians. NCBI lineage: Eukaryota > Metazoa > Arthropoda > Insecta > Hymenoptera > Formicidae > Cephalotes > Cephalotes varians. The sequence continues at coordinate 4,822,067 of JANQDE010000001.1, read as the reverse complement.
CATACAATATTGCTAAAAATAGATCATAAATAAATTCTTTAAACAACACATATATTCACTGTTGGCTGTCATTTGCTTTAGAATAAGGGGAGAGGTAATTAATAACGAAAATAAGACTTTATAAAAAAATGTTTGCAAAATACATGTATATGATAAAACATTAAATTTCTCTTTATATCTTCCCAAGAATATAATATATATGTATATGTATGTGTGAATGTGTGGTGTGTTACTTTAATATAATATATACTATCAATATTTCACAGTTCCTTAAAGATAAACTTATGTTACCTCACTAATTATGAAGGTTCACTTACGCAACTTATTAAGAATTTAAACAGTTTGAAGATATAATCTGAATTTTTGTAATTCTAATAGAGGAAATATAGTATTTTCGCGTTAATGAATAAATAACCTTTCAAATTTTATGATTCAATTATAAGCGAAAATCTATAAACACAATCAATAGAGCAACAATATTGTACTCGATATCGTGAAAGCTACAAGGACTTGTACTAGTCAATACAAGTTTTGTTTGACTAATGTATTTCTTGTGATAACAAATACATATGTCACTTCCATCAAAAGTATCTGGAGTTTGAGCTCCTAACTTCTCTGATTTATGCTCGCCTTCGATTTATGATTTTCTCTTCAATTTATTTGTTATAATTTTCTCGCATCTGTTTACTTCTCTATTCATTAATCATATTAATTTAATATAGTTATTTATACATTATTTTAATTTCTTGAAGTTCATAAAGATATCATTTAAATCACAAAGTATCTTGCTATAAATCTATATAGTAGAAAAAGTATAGAGAAGTATGGAAAAGTTTCAAGGAGAATGTTTCGTCTTTGTAAAACATTTGTTTATGCATCGATTTTCATCTTTGATTCTTTAAAATATAAACTTTACAACGCACTATCATGGAATTCGTTTTTCTATAATTAATTTGTAGCTCTTTCTATTTGTTAATGCATTTGTTAATGCACCGTATTGTACAGAGAAAAATATTACGTGACCTGTGATAACTGTATACAATACACGTAAATAACTATCTATAATTATGATTATCTCGTGATATTTCCATAAAAATTGTATGATATAAAAAAAATGATGAAAGAATTCATAAACATTGATATGAGATGATTGATGTCATATGTTATCTGAGGCTACTTCTTCAATAGTAGCTCTACACATTGGGCATTCAATCAGCTGTTTTGAACACCTTTGGCAGAATCCTCTGTAAAGATACATCGATTATTGTATAGAAAATTGTTTCATGAAACTCAAATTTAAATACAATTATATTACCTATGGTTGCATGGCAGTAATCTCACTGATGCTCTCTGATCGAAACATAACGTACAAGAATCTTCTCTAACACTAAGCCTTCGTAATTGATCTAGATATATGTGCCTAGGAAGTATAATCTTGTCTTCTGGTTTCAATGTAGCATAGTCGTTAAATTTCTGAAATTCTCGATCAGTAGGTGGGTATTTAAAAGGTACATGTCCAAAATTAAATAGGCATTGTTGGAATGACATGAAACTAGCCGCTGCAAAGAATCCAGATCTAAAAATAACCATAGACATTATTATTAATAGCTTTGTTTGGACATTTGTGACGTATAAAAAAAGACAAAATGCATACCTTACTGTTTTAAATACTTGAGTGCATGGTTGAATTGGTACACCATTGATAGAGAATATTATCTCTAGTTTATTTAAATCCAATAAGCAACCCAAGATATCACCGGCTTTCCAACATGGTCTGTCATGAAATTTTTCGCTTCGTGCATTATACCAAATCAGTCTGCGACAGCCATCATAGGCCAAAGAAAATTCATCATCTCCTATACCATATCCCTCCTATTATTGGAAAATGACCATTTTTATAGAGTAATGATATTATACACAATAATTTTATAAATAAAAGTTATAAAATATTCTCAAATATGGATATTTACATGATTTAAAAACGTGCTATCTTTTGTGGCCCATCCAATTTGCATAACTCCTGTAGTTATTATCAATGTTTCGTAGTACCATATTCCTGAATCTACTTGAAATGTGCATCGTACACTTTCAAAGGAATATGCATCACATCGTGCCTAAAATAATAAATAATAAATTATTATTACATTAAAACGACAATATCTCCTTTAGTAAAGTTTAACAGAATATCTACCTCCAAACCATTAGGTGATATTTTCAGGTACTCGCTTACATCTTTTGTATTTAACATTACATTAATACCTGTCACATCGACGGAGTCGTGGGAATATTTTCTACCTTCCATTAAGACTAAAAAGAAAAAAGATTAAATATATTTTTTTTGCTTACTAAGTAGAACAGATAAATGCATTTGATGAAATTGTATCATACTTACATAAGTTATCTAAACACCACTGTGCACAGAAACCAACTTGTCGACGTACATAATGCGTTTCTGTAACCCATTTCTCCAATTCTAGTAATGGATTTTGTTTTTCTGCCATAAGGCGTTTCTTAATCGTTACCTTATTTTCACCTGTTGACATATAAACAACAATTAGTTATGGTAAAAAATACAGAAAATTTATCAATGTAATATCTTTCTTACTTGTCTGTGCAAACTTCTCTAGTGCTATTAAAGAATACAACATTACATAAGGTTCGACATCTTTTCGCTAAAAGAATAAAATTATAATGAAAAATATTTAACGTTGATATTACATTTTAGCGCATTCATTAAACATACCAGATTTGAAACTAGATAATCTAAAGTAGCGTCAGACAATATCGCAATACTACTAGGACCAGCAAGTTTTTCTGCAATACAACCAAGTACTACGCATATATTACGTTGCTGCGTAGTTGTAATTTGTATTTGTCCAAGTTTTTGAGGCAATTGGAACATGTGCGATAATCGTAGCACGGAATCCTACAAAACAAAGAAAAAATTATTGTTGCTACTGCTTTGATTTTTGTAATATAGCAAATAAACTGAGATGCTGATAATAAAAAGAAAAAGAATTACAAATAAATTTCAACCTTTGAAGGTAAAGGGCAATCATCTAGTAATAATATTATAACCGAAGGACCCAATGGATTGTTCATTGGAATAACATTGACCATAGAACTAACTACTTGTATCCAACCATCTTCCTTGTCCGCAATAGCATTCAATTTTAACATTGCTGGCGGTGGCTCATGATCACTAAACATATGCAAATAAGCATGTAATACAAGAAATAAATAGATATGTTCCATGCATATTATAAAATCTATTACTTACTTATCTACCAGAGTATCAAGACTTCCGAGTGTCTCCAACACGAGTTTATCAATGTGTGACGATGTAGGAAATTTAAAGGAAGGGGATGCCGAATCGCTACATGAAACTATGCTTATACTCGGTTCTGGTATTATGGTATTCTGAGTTTCTGCATGATTGTTCCTGCCATATGTCTCAATATCATATATCCCTGGAGTATCTTTACACAAACAATTGCCCATTCCCACTAGTTTATTAGAATTCCTTTAGCAAGTCCTTTATTAGCTATCGTTTAATTCGTTTAGGTTACATTTACAGAACAGTGATACAATCGTACTATCAAATCTCGCATTTGACTAGGCTGAAAATAAAACTCGAATGACAAATGCCGCTTTCCCAAGCATGCATCTAAGAATTATGTCACTTACCAAAAAGATGATATCATGATAAGTCATATCCTTTTACCATATATGTAATGATAATGTTATAAGCGTCTTTTATCTGCTTACCCACATATGTAACTTTAGCTTTATGATTAAATGCAAGTTAAACACAATGTGTTTCCCGTTTAAGTCTTCGTCATTAAAACTTGCTTCTTTCAGTTGGTAAACTACTTAATCATACATACTTCCTCCGTTTTTTGATCTATCGCGATAGAAAATTAAAAAGATTAGATAAAAACAAGATGTTTGTAAACCAATATACATGATTAGATGCTTTCTCGCAATTTTATGAAAAAGGTATAGATACGCGTCTTGTGTCTCGATTGAAGAACTTAATTATAAAATAAATAAAATTTTCGAAATCACACAACTACAAAACGTTCCAGTCTTGAATCGAAAATCAAAAATTGAATCGAGAAATATCGCCTTTGAGGTTATGTTCCTGGTATCCTACACAATAGCAATTTCACAATATAGAACAAAAAGAGAGACATATACGATCCTTATCGCGTTTGTTATTACTTTGTCGAGCTCGCGTTCCACGGTAGCAAGTATTTTCGACTCATACTTCGTAGATTCTACGAATGATCCTCGTAATCTTGACGTGACACGTTATCGGATTGTATCCCAGCGTACCCGCGCGGATTGTGCCGTATCGCATTTTGTGTGCTCGCTGCGAGACGCACGCGTACGGGATCACCGAAACCCGTCGAGATTTCGCATGAGTCGAGAGCTCAGTGCCATTTCTCGTCGCTCATCGCCATCGATAAGTAAATTGATCTCGCGCACTGTAAAAAACGCCCGTCTTTTCTCATCCTCGTTCGGAGCGAATGGAAAAGTCAAGCCGCTGACGTGTACGCGCAAGTATGTGCAAAATCAAGATTTTGTGAAACTGGTTTTGTGGCTTGTGATTTCTTGCGAATAACGAAATTATAAATCTTATCATGTTTTCGTTGTTTTCATTTGCGGTAAATTCTTATAAACAAATGTGCTGTATAAAATACACATATGCGTGACGCGATTATTATATATATATTTCTATAGTAAGACACGCGTATCGTGAAATCTCAGTTTTGCTAAACATACGTGTGACGTGTCCACGCGCGTCAGCACGTTGACATTTAGCGTCCACGTGAAGTATTCATTCGCCCCGACGTCGGCAGCGTTCCGAAGTTCGCGCGGTTCTCGCGCGAGGCCCGCGATAACTTCGTTCGACTATCGAAGTAATCGAAATCGCGGCGAAGTACTCCCGCCACTCGCGGTCCGTCTGGCACTGTTCAAGACGAACTTACGCGGAACGGAGCGAAGACGTCTCGTTTTTGAATTTCGTGGGTGGCTACGGCACGCAAAGTAAATCCCCGGCTGTGCGACGGAATCCGAGTACCGCAATCGCGCCGTCACGTCAGCGCAATATCCCCCTTTTTCTCTTTCCAGGATTCCCCCCGGGATATGTAACGTTATCGCATGAGGAAGACGGGCAGCGAGTGTTAACGATCAATAGTATCACGAAAATGACTTGGTGACTCATATGCCGGGAGTTACGCGCGAATCATGGTGTCCGGAGACAACGAGAGGCTGCTGCCCGAGCCCGAGAGCTACGCCAAGTGTTTTTACGATCTCTTCAAGAACATCGCCGAGGCGCAGAGGTGCGACGAAAGTGTGATGTATAACCTCTCCCGCGATTTGTTTACCTGACGCCGTCGTTAGTGACTTTACCGCCGATCAGTTCTTTTTTTGCCGTTCAATCGATCGATTCTTCGGTAGAATCGCGTAATTAAGTTTTCGGTTGAAAGAAACTTTTAATTATCACGGTGGCGTTAATTAGACATATTTATCGACGTAGAACGTAACCTCAAATTTTTTGTTTATTAAGGATTAGTTTGCCCGTTTATTCCTTTTTATTTTTTATCCGAACCTTTTGAATGACTCATTAATTCCAGATGGATATAATAAGATATTATGGATATAATGGGAATATTGTTTATTATATTTATTCACAATATTAAAATTTTTAATTGTGTACATAGAGTACTCATCTAACTTTTTTTTTACAAATGGAGTAAACAGAGGAATATTTTTGTGAAATTTTTATTGTATCATTGTAATTTAATTACTATAGTTATATAATAAAAAAATTTTATTATATATAATTAAAATTATATAATTAATTATATAAAATTATATATATATGTAATATTATAAAATATATTTTATTACATTTGTTTTATGTATATCAATTAATTTGAACAGGAAACTAAATTATAATATTTTCTAGGAATAAGGGAGAATGGAGAAAGTGTAAAAAAAACAAGACTATTCGCAAACGGGACAAGAAAAAGGTATCAGAGATTAGTAATTTTTTTGTCTTCTATAATTTCTGAGATAAAACATATTCTTAAATATATTTTTTACATACATCTAGATTGATTTAAATGGAGAGCTAAATTATAATAATCCACCGGAGATAGAAACATCTTGTAATGCTTCAGCATTTGCTGTGTTTGCTAGCGTGAGAAGTGCTATTTTAGAGAAACATGCAAAATTGTCAAGTGAGATTTATAGAGCGTCAAACTGTAATTCTCCACCACCAGATCTTAGTGACACTATAGATACAGAAAGCGATGATGAGGATAGGATATCAACTATACAAAATTTACCAAAGGTAAAAACAACTTAAAATTTATTAATTTCTTTAATTTTGCTTTCTATATACCATTATAATACTATTACATGATTTTGAATTGTAACTTTTATTTATATAATACATGTAATTTTACAATATGTAATATACATAGCTATAAAAAATCTTTTTTAATAAAGATTGTAGGTATTGGTTTAAGAAGTGTTTTTACATTGATGCGAGAGAGTAGAACAATCGATCCAATCTTATGTACAAAAGCACTGTCGGCTTTATTGGATGTTTTACAAGGGCAACTACCAGAAGGCCTCAAGTCTGAACCAGATGACGTCATTGGTTTGCATTTAAATAATTAAGCTTTTTAATTGACATTTTATAGACAAATTTCTTATAATAATTTACTTTTTTTAGATCCACTATTTGATCTGTTATTGGATCTTGCAACTTCTCATGGTCCTGAATCAGCCGCTGCCAATGATGGCAGTCACTTGACAGCTGTTGCTTGTGCTTGTTTATTGAGTCTTGTTGTAGTCAGAGGAGATACTGGCCGGCTATTGGCAGCAATAGCGGCTCTGCTTATGTCTCCTAGAGCGTTAGCGATACAAAATATTCAGGTATTTTACTTGAATTTGATATCAGTTATTGATTTGTTGAATGATATGGTATATACTATAAAGTTTAATTTTTATTCTAGATGCCATGCGTGTTAACGTCTCTGCAGAGAAGTGTTCATGCTGTGCTGTTAGGCAAACTCGTGAGACCAGATTGGATTACGTATGGCGTTCCTAAATGTTCCAAGATATATACCTCTATGCTTAAGTTACCAAATGAAATGAACAATATGGTATTGAATGAACGTAGCTTTGTAAGCGATGGAAAGTATTTATATCTGCATACATCTCGTGGTTTACTAAAAATTGGAAGTGGCCACAGTGGTACAATATGGGGACATGTATACATACACAAAGCAGATTTTTATCCAACGGAAGTAGGATGGCTTGGTTATGCTAATGTTAGTTGCACATTAACATTTATGAATGCACAATTTAATAATATGTACTTATAATAAATTTTTACTTACAGAATTCGTTATATTTTAAATGTGCACCTCGAAAACAGAGCGAGTTATTAATTATCGATGCAGAAACGCTTATAGTAACAGGAATTGCTGTGCTAGAAGGAAAAGATTGGTCATCCTCTGTCATGTTCTCTGATGGTGAAAATTTAGGAATGATAACTGCTGGCAAAGATGTAATTAATATAATTGAATATAAATATTGTATTGTTATTTGAAATATTCAATTTTTTTATCTTCTTTTAACAGGAAGGTTTTGTAGTACGTACGATAAATACGTTGAGTAATCCTGTGACAGTTGCTTCTGAGCTACCACTGAAATTGGCAAGAAAATGTGTAGATATATTTGGGTATGCAACATTTGATGAAGAACAAGCAATTCATACTTTGAATCCAGGATGCGACGATGAAATTGCAATGGTTACAGCAGGAAAGGAATTTGGCTTACTTAAAACAGTGTCTGGAAAAGTAAGTGTTATGTAATGGCTGTTTTACGATAACAGCTGTTATGATTGCTCAATATTGCTCAATATGTACAAATTTTTAATTTGATTTAAAATTTAATATTTTTTACAGTTATTATATAGTGGAAAAGGAACTTGCTTAGGCATGAAGAGCAATACTAGACCTAATAGATGGTTGGAACTTACCTTTGGCAAAGGTCCAAGGATTATACATTTTGCGGCAGGTCATGATGGTCAACATGTCGTTATGGTCATGGAGGATGGTTCTGTATTATTTGCCGGCACTGCTAGACGTGGAGAAGATGGAGATAGTAGTAAGTTTATTGTAGTAATATTTAATATTAATTAATATTAATATTAATTTATAATAAAATTGCTGTAACTATTTATTTTATTTTAAGATAAAGCTCGTAGGCAACCAAAACCAGTAAAACCAAAGAAAATGGCAAAAGTGGAAGGTCAGTTTATTGTGGATGCTGCTTGTAATAATGGATCTACAGCTTTAGTCACGAAAGATGGCTCTCTATTAATGTTTGGTAAAGATACGCTACATAGCGATCCAGTGACAGGGTTAGTTACCGATTTAAGAGATGTGTGTATAGCTCGTGTATCGTTAGGAAAGGCTCATGCTGCTGCGTTAACTAACAAAGGACATCTATATACATTTGGTATAAATAATAAAGGACAATGTGGTCGTGATTCTACAACGGTGCATACCGTGAATAAAGAAATGTCAGTAGTTGCGATGGAAATGGGTACAGGAGAAGATGAATTGATAATAGCTGAAGAAGAGAATGTGGATCCCGCGGAAGATTGGGAAGAAACAAGAGGAATGTGTCCTCCGGGGCAACATCAGTGGAGACATCGTGTTTGTATGGTTTGCACGATATGCAGAGAATGTACCGGTTATAGCATATCATGTCTGAGTAGTATACGTCCCGATCGAAATCCTGGTCAAGAATGTGGATGTGGTGAAGGAGATAGTGGATGTGCGGAATGTGGATGTTGTCGTACATGTGCAAGAAAGAGTTGCAGCAACGGCATATCGGGTTCCAACTTTCGAGAGTATCTACAGAGACGATTGGGTGAGATAAAGCAACGGCAAAGAAGCAAAGCAGGACCGAGCACTGTCAAGTATGGAGTAAAAATTAAGGGATCAAATAATCAACGCGTAGCCGGTCCCAGTATCGTGCAAAAGGGATTTCCAGAAAAAGTGGCATTGGGATTGGGAGTTAATCTCACGGTTGAGGAAGGTGTCGGTGGTAGCGATGTGGAACGAGGAGATGCAGCAAGAATTGCCAGTATATCACCAGCCAGAGTTCCTATTCCTAGTGAAAGTCCTGTGATCCAAGTGTCTTGTGGTTTGCATCACACGGTGTTACTTTTGCAAAACGGAGAAGTGTATACATTCGGTAGTAACATATATGGTCAGTTAGGCGTTGGAGATTTGATGGCACATGCAGGACTGATTCAAGTTAAATTGCCAACTATTGCTACTCAAGTGGCCGCTGGGAGCAATCATACTGTTATACTTACATCAAAGGGTGAAGTTTACACATTCGGTGCATACCAAAAGGGACAACTCGGCATGAATTGGTGGAATGGTCAGAACGAATCTACAAACACTACTTCTCAGGCAAATCGTCGTGCCGACCGCTCCCAACCATGGCACAGCTTTCCAAATGTAGTGCCAAATATTGGTCCTCGATGGGGTAGACGAGCAACGTGGATTGGTGCCGCTGGAGATCAAACGTATGTTAAAATAGACGAAATAAATTCCATTAGTTTGACAAGGAGCACAGTTATGGCGAATAAAAATTGTATTATCTTGATACCTCATCAAAATGAGCATGCAAATTCTTTCAAGAGTTTGGTGATCAGTAAACGCGATGGAACGTGCAACAGTTACAGCGGTGTGGATCAGGTTGATTTCAGTAACTGCGCGGCATGCTTGGATCCTTTGTACAATGTTATTTGGACCTTCAATTCAGTAAATAACGAGATAAGTTTGTACAACATAATATCAACGGAAGCTAGAGCAATACCTGGTTTGGAAGCTTCCATACTCAATCCAGGTTTGGCGCTTCCAGTTGTTTCGACTTGTTTTGTAACACGTTCTCAGGCTGCGATGCATTTATTAGCTTGTTTGGATACATTGACGCAAGCTCAAGATGAAAACTTGTTGATAGTTGAAGAAAATGAATGTAATCAATCGATGCATGGCAAAGTTTACAGTCGCGAAGACTATGCCACTGTTAGTAGGTTTGAAAGCCACGGAGGAGGATGGGGTTATTCTGCTCATTCGATCGAAGCAATTAGATTTATGCCTGACACAGACATTATATTGGGAGGCTATGGTTTATTTGGTGGTCGAGGTGAATATACTGCGAAGATCAAGCTATTTGATATCGGAATTGATGGTGGAGACCAAGAGAATGATGGCGAACTTCTCGCAGAGACAGAAGAAATTCCATACGAATGTGGTCCCAGACAGAAATATTCAATATTGTTTGATGAACCTGTATCTTTGCAAGCAAACAGATGGTACGTGGCATGGGCTAAAGTCGGTGGACCTTCTAGCGATTGTGGTTCCGGTGGACAAGGAATGGTCACAGCGGAAGATCAAGTTATGTTTTATTTCAAGTCTTCTAAAAGATCTAATAATGGTACCGATGTTAACGCTGGACAAATTCCACAATTATTATACCGCGTTGTCACACCTGAAAATCAGACATCAAATAGACAGAGAGACCAAATTGAACCTGTCTATGTCCTAAAGAGAGAATTCAGTAGAACTGTCACGAAGGAATGTTTTCAATCCTTGATATCTCTCCTTCAGTGGAGTTGGAACACATTAAAAGCGACATTGGCTGATGTGGCCGTTCATATTGCATCATCGACTCACGCGATGCTCGAAATGGAACGATTAGTGTACATAAGCAAAGCCAGTTTAAGACTGCTTAGAACATATACTAATGAAATCTATCCCAATCACGCTATTAAGAAGACTCCTCCTGAATCGGTACGTTTGGCAGAATGTATAGGTGAAGTGCGAGCATTATTGCGTCAAATTTTGTCTGATTCTCTACCAATTACTCTGAAAAGTAAAGGGAAAACGCGATCTAATAAAAGTTCTAGTACTTTGGGAAATAAGATGACAAACAGCATATTGGATGAATGTCACAAAACGTTTGTAGCTTGTTACCATGCGTTTTATCCTACCGCATATCTTAAGTGGACCTCCTTATGCGAGTTGTTATCGGATATCGATAAAGAACAAGGTACAACTACAAAAGATCGTCTTCTTTCGGCCGTACTAGCTTCTTTGTGCAACTCGGCAATACGACTTAGATGTACGTTTCCGATCTTGAGCAATATCATGGATAACAGCGATAGTGTAAAACGGCAGCTTAGCCCATCTGACAATGCCGGTCTACTTATGATGAATTCAACGGAAAGTCACCAATATCCAATTTTGGTTGAGCAAATTAGCTACAAATCTCAAGTAGAAAGTTCCGGCAAAGAGATTTTGAATTGGTCATTCCGTGAAGTGCTCGATAGATTGCTGGACCTAATATTGATACCAGTTAAAAGAAGCCTTTGCAGAGAGAAAATTCAGTCTCTGTCAGAATTAATTCTTCATTGTTGTTATTTATTAGCTCGAGTTATTGCCGAATTGGCGGCACAATCGAGCGGAAATGAGGACGAATTGCAAGCAGCTTGCGGCAGACTTATGTATACGACACCCTCGAGATTTACGAGGACAAATCAGTCAAGATCGTGGAATACGGGTAATGGTTCTCCGGATGCTATTTGCTTTTCCGTCGATAGACCAGGCATTCTTATAGCTGGTGTTGGTATCTATGGAGGTGCAGGAGTATATGATTATGAATTGGAATTGTTAGATGATGTGAGTAATATATATGTATATATTCTGTCATATTATGTTCTTGTAAGTTTGAATTCTGCAGTGTTAATTATGATTACTTTATTATACTAGCAAAATAACACTGGTAATGATCCATCGCACACTCAGCGTTGGAGTAGTTTAGATTTTACAAGAGGATCTTTTGGACCAGATGACTGCATTAACGACATAGTAGAATTGAAATTTGACAAACCAGTGCTTATAAAAGAGAATGTTAAGTATGCTATTAGATTACGAAATCGTGGAGGACGAACTAGTAATGGTGACGGTGGCCTAAGTGTTGTCAAAGGGGCCGATGGCACAACGTTTACTTTTACGGCTTGTTCTCTAAGTTTTAATGGTATGTTAAATTTATATACACTTAAAAAAATATTATGCAATATGCAGATCGTATTAACATGCTATATTATTACAGGCACAACACAAACTAGAGGTCAAATACCACATATTTTATACTATTCAAATCCGCAAGATTCCGATGGGCAGCATACAAATAAAGCCATGGCGGAAGTGCAAGCAAGAAAATGTACTCTCGCTATGACTGCAACTATCATTCAACGATCGAATGAAATTTTTTCTCTGGCAAGGGAAAGAGCAGAAGAAGTAATAGCTAACGAAGTCCTTGGTAACGCGACTTTTGTAACAACTCTCTTACCGCTAGTAATGGCACACATTAGTCCCTTAGCTACATCAGATCCTAGAGTAAGTAGAAGATTCTTAAGATTTTTTTAAAAATACATATACAAATATCTTAAATGATAATGAGAGAAATATTTAACATAAACATTAACATAACATTTAACATTCGCCTTACATCTTTCTTTAACTTTGAGTTTGTCTTGCATCTTTCAGAGTAGTGTACAAATCCTAACGTTAATACAAGAGATGTTGCCACACGTTGCAGCTTTAAACTTACTTTCTACAATGGGAACTTCTCAAATATCTCAAGATAGTGAAACTCAGTCACACTTTGCTCCTCCAATTACTACTAGTCATCATTATACTTGGTTAGAAAGCGAACATCCTTATAAACCGGCGACAGTATCGTATTACAAAGTCACTTTTCCGGAAACAGTAAAGTGGTTAACTGTTGAATTTACTCCAGAATGTGGAACTTCACAACCAGAAGATTATTTACAACTTTATATACCAAATATAATTCCCAACTCCTCCGCAGGGTAGATCAAATGATTCCATACTTTTATATAATATATAAGCATATTATGTTCTTACACATTTTATATTTATATTTAATTTTTATTCTTACAGGACAGTTCCAAGTCTGGGCGAAGATGCCCCTCTGTATTGGCCAGTATTACATAAGTTGAGTAATGTTCAAAGTCAATGGCCGCAAAATGCTGTTGTGTTACCGGGTATGTTTATATATTAAGCATAATTAAAAATATACGATGATAATACATAACGCACTTAATAAACTGTTTGGTTAGGAAATGAAGTGATATTTTCTTTGGAAACTGCATCCGATTATATGAAGAATGAGAGTTCAATTACATATGGTTTTAAATGCTTAGTTATTGGTTACGATTGGATAACGTCTGGTCATGGTCTAAAAAATTTGGAAATTGAATTGTCCTTCCTCGGAGGAGCATGCGCTGCAAGTCTCATGAAGAAGAATTTATCGTTACCTCCAGTATCCTGTAAGTATAACGATTTAATTTCTTTTGTATTAATAAATCAATAAATATGTTCGTAAATGTACTAATATTTAATGTACTTATATTTTTTTAAATATTTCAACATATATGTAATGATGTTTTTGATTAATCTATTTTCGAAGATGTCTCTCTCTCTCGAGAGAGAGAGAGCTCTTTACTATTTTAATTATATAAAGAATAACATGATTTCTCTTGATCTACAATTTTTAGCGGAAGAGGTTGAAGAAGACTTGGAGTCGATGCAAGAAACGGCAAAGAGGATTTTCTCCGTACATTCGGCGTTACTTGGACGAGGATTCGCACTCGCATCGCCACCTACAGTTTCACAGGCTCTCGATGGCGTGCTTCCATACAGGTAAGTACCTAAAAGTACATTCTTGTCTTGATATTTAAATAAAAAAGAAACTGTATATAACCGCAATAGAAATTTGATAGAAAGTAATTATCTCATGAAAAATTGATAATAATTGATTATATTATTATTACACGTTATATTTTCTATATGTGAAAAATTTCTATATGTAAAAAATTCCATGCTTTTACTTACATCTGTATACTGTATACAATATCTGACATATACGGTTTCTTCTTTATCTTGCAAAGATTGCAGTGAAACGACGTTTTATTCATTCATCACGGCGATAAATTATCAAGGCCGTGATAAATATAAATCCGTATGTATATCTAATCAGAGTGGCGAATCACATATTACGAATCGTGCATTTTAGTAAAACATAAACGTATAAAATATTTGTAGATAATTTCCGATCAGTTAGAATTTTATGTAACCAATCGTCGCAGTTATGTGATCTCACACATACACACATTTGCAATCTTCGAACTACGGATACTATAAATAGAATTTAATTAATTTTCGCCAATATAATAAACGGTATACGTACCTATTAATCGAAGGAATTAGCACGTCTTCTTGGAGAACAATCTTAATACGATTAGCAAATATTATTGGTATCGTCTTTATTGTATTTTCGGTCGTTCAATGCGAAACAAATTATACAGTCGGCTGTCGTTATATCACAGTCTCACGATAATTATAACTATATATGACATTATAAACCGATTTTCACAACGATATAATTACACACGTATATCTGCGCACACAATTTGCATACGTATTAGACTCTGATCTTTTGATATTACAATATATTAGCAGGATGCTAATAAAACCTACCTTGACGGAGTTCGAGTATAAGAGGCACAAAAAGTTTTCCGAGGCATAATTCTCTTCTTTCACTCGAAACGAAGCGTTGCTTACCTCCGCTCTTCAAGTGTTTCGAGTGCTTGGGCCTTCTGTTTAATAAATCAATTTTAACCATACGATATATTATAGTTTTTCGACAAGCTTTATTTTATTTTTTCTTCCGTAATTGGCGAAATGCCTTTTTTATGATTATCAAAATATTAGATCAATGCCTCCTTTTAATTAAAGGGGAAAGGGACAGGAAAACGTTTATTTATTTTCATCGATTACGATCTAAGAATACGTTCGCTCATAATCAAATCCTTTTAAATGCTTTCATTACACGCATAAACGCGTCGAAGAATATTGTTATATGATGGGACGTACATCCGAACTTTTTGTTTGGTTTTACAAGATTACCTGTTTTTCATTAACCTGTTACATTAACACATAGTAAATTCCGCGGAATAATCGTTTTGATTACAACCGTAACTTAAGATTAAAGATAAGTTATAACAATAACAACAATTTTATATCAGTTTAAAGTATAAAGTTTCATAGCAAGTCTTTGCTTTAAATAAATGCATAGACATTAATAAAATAACGTGATAAAACGAATTTGCAGTAAATATACAGTAACGATACAGTAAAATTAATTCACTGATTTTACGGTCTAGCGGATCTCGCTTTTTTCGAAAGCGTGTACGAAGCAGTGGCGAATTTACATTTTCGACAGTGTGAAGCTAACATTTTTCATCCAAGAGATTCTTTTAAATAAAAATTAATGAAAAATATATATATAAGGTTTCATATTTAATTAAAAGACAAATGTATGTTAAAAAACATACATTTTTAAAAAGAATAATCAGTGTCTTGTTTTAATTGACATAATTACAATTTAACAAAGTAATAAACTTTAAAGTTGAAAGAGAAATTGAAAAACAATTTGTTACAATTTACAAAACGATATGCCACCAATTTATAAATTCGCCACTGGTATGAGGTGTAGGGTATTTTTTTATCTTAGTAAATTAATTTTGTCGATTTATTTTTACTCTTTAACTTGTTACATTGCTATTAATCTTGTCTATAAAAACGATAGTTTGGAACGATTTTGATATGAAAGTTTAGCGAAGAGTAATCATCTTCGTCCTTTCGCTTTATCCTTGTGTTCGAGAGATCAGAATTTTTATGGAGTGGACACGAATTAACGTATTGTGTCACTCCAGGAATGGCACAGCTGTCTCAGCGAGTAGTTATCCCATGTTTTGGTCCTTTCGTCATTTTCGCTCGAAACGCTCATTATGTTTCATCGATAACCGCGCTATCGATCGATGAACTTAAAGCAACGGGAATGCGAAAGGTCGGCCCGATCGCGTATCTTACGCAAGACAGCGAAGTTTAGTTTTCTGTACACGAGTTATGCTCTTCTCTCTTCCATTTCCTAAGTCGCATCGCTTCGAGAATCTCGCTTCATCTTCCACGACACTTTCGACACGGCCGTTTCTCTTTCTCTTTTTTTTTCGAAAGTTTAATGATAAATTTAACTAGCTGCGGCGACCGATTATTCGAATTTGCGACTCGTTCGAAAAACTTTTTAATTACCGTGACCGCCTTCGAAGTAAAAGACGGTCCGAGGAATGAGAAGAACGCGCGGTCTGAATAATCGGCGGCCGCACGTGATATGTGAATGGAAGCTTACGAACTGCGTTGTACTAGAAGAAACGATCAATTAAATTAAAAATGGGACACGATTCTGGGTTCTGCGTATATTTCGCGTTCTATTATACTCCGAGCGATAACGCGGGTTTACGCAGTCTATGTTACGCACGCGATTAACATCCGAGGAATTTTTCTCTCTTCATTGGAAGGATTCTTCTCCGAGCACATCGAATTCAAGTTTTTACGATTACTGTTCTTTACTGGCGCCCAATCGCGCGGCGTTTCTCGTAGCTCTCACAGCTTGTACACTCTAAAGCGGCTCGACGTTTCCGCCCACTCGAGCTCCTCTTCAACGGGAGCGACGATCGTGGACCTCCTCGTCGAGCCGCCCGGGGCGTCTCGTTACAACTCGGTCGTGAGCGGCTCGGCCTTCTCGACGATCACGTGAAACTCCGTTTCCCGGTATAATCTGCCGTCTGGTACCACCATCGTTATTCTGCTGTCGACCGGCGTGCCGGACGTTGCAGCTTCCCTGCCGATCACACCGTTCTTCTTCGATACCACGTCGGGTGCATTGGTCGGCACGCTGATCCACTTTTTTCTGTTGTTTCGTCGACGCTTTCGACAGCACCAGACGATCAAACAGACGCATACTATCAGGGCAAGAATAGCACCCACGATGATTAGAATAAAAACGAGCATGGAACCACCGAGCGAGCAATGACGCGCCTCGTAATCGACGAAGCTGATCGGCGTACCGTTCATTCCGCCATCCAAACATAGGAAGGTTTCCGGAGTCTCGTTGATGGGCTCTTGAGGTTGCGATTGGGACGGCACTAGCGAATTTTCTCTCGCATAGAACCGCGAGTACACGTTTGTGTAGTTGAGCACGTAGTTCTTCCATACGGGTAACATCTGGCAGTCGCATGGCTGCGAGATGAGGAGATTGTCGAGCTCCGGTCGGAAACTCGTGCGATCGAACATCATTGAGCCCTCCTCGAAGTTGCTAACGCTATTGTTCTTGAAGATGAGGTCGTGCGTCAACGACGACGACGACGGCGGCGACCTGGTCTCGCGATCCGCGCGAATACCTAGAAACGCGCCCACGCTGATGCTGCCGAAGGTATTGTTCTTAATGATAACGGCGCCGTGCGCCGTCACGTCGAAAGCCTCGCTCTCAAGGTTGTCGATCATGCAGTTCTGTATCGCAACCGTGCGCGGACTCCTCACGATGAAGGCGTTGCTTCTCACGACGCCCATTCTCACGCCGTCCAACATGAATTTGTGATAGACTTCGATATCGTTCATAGTGCGACTCGGCATCTGATCGCCGAACGTACCGCCTATCACGTGTAGATAGCCGACTTCGAACTTTTTAAACGCTTGTGCCTCCGTCGTCTCGATGCGACAATTCTCCAATCGTAGGGTCTCCGTGTGAATCAAATTGGCGAACGAGAAGGCACTCAGCTGGCCGATCCGTACGTTCTCGAACGTGATCGCCTCGACGTCGCCGCGAAAGACGAAGCTCGGCATTACGTCGATACTGCTGTTCCGCACAGAGATTCGCGTGCGCGTGCTGTGCGACGACAATTCGAAGCTTTGTCTGACCAGTGTCAGATTCGCCACGTTCACCAGGTCCACCGATCGTAGTTCGACCATTGAGACCAGACTCGAATTCGCAAGGATAACGGATGAGCAATTGCTCACCGCTATCCTGCTGGTACGTGAACTCAGCCGTCTGTCCCCCTCCGTGGTTAGGATTAATTCCTGCAAATTTTAAAATAATCTTTTGTTAGGAACTTATTTCAACAGTATTTATATAATTATCTACATTTAATTTCTTTATATGATAAAGAGCTGGAGACGTGATAATTAAATTTGTTCCACGAATATTATAGTCGAAACTGTATCATCTATTATCATACATTATTTTTTATATCTAAGGAAATAAAAAATATTTTTGAAATCAAGATATCAGAGACAATCGAGACAACATTTTCTTTCTTTCACCTAATCGTTAATATTAAGACAAAAGAATATAGTAACATTGGAGGGTAATCTGGTACAACGCAGTATATCAGAGGGAGAGAGAGAGGGAGGCCTTTAATAGGGATCGAATAGCTATAATTGCAAGCAGGTCTAACTATCCTAATTATTCGCGACATGCGCGCCCAGTTTCACTAATTGCCGCGAATAATTTCGTTATCATAATCACGGGGGAAGCTAATTTCGCAAATCGATCGTTTTTGCATCCGTCGAAAGATACGTCGTGGAGATTATCGATTTAAAATCACGCGTCACGTCTATTCTTCCTTTAGTCAGCTTTTTTTCCCCTATCGACTGTTCGCGCGAATTTACATCGAGCTATCGGTTCTGTTGGATTTTCCGCTCTGGCGCGTGCTAATACGTGTTTGCCCTTGCATACGAATTACATGACTGCGCGAGATTATCCGTTCCGCGCGAACTCGTCACGTGTCGCGCACGTAAACGTTGTACGTTCGATATATTGAATGGAGACCATTCTGGAGACCATCTATACATCCGCGCGGCGGATGGAATCGAAGGAAAAGCGACACGGATAATTTCGCGAGGCTCGCAGCGCGCATCGTATACCCTCGCATTGAGCCACGTTATTGGAATGTTGTTCGCGATGTATTCGTTGCCTCATTTATTCGCGCCGGTTGCAGGCTTTCGTCGGAATGTCACCCGATAACGCTTGCCGACACCTAGTGTACCGAACGGTCGATCGTGAAATGCGCGTCGCGATTCTCTACTGATTTCTGCAAAGGGGTCGCGCGAGATATCTCGCGTGCGTCGCTCGAGGCCGCGTATGTTGCTCTCATTAATTATCTCGCTCCTCTGCCTAATCGATTCTGTTTAAACCTTGTGTTCCGAGAAAGAGAGAATCATATCATTAAATAGAAATATTATAGCAATATTAAAGCAAATTTTTACTAAAACAAATTGCCCTCTTTGTAAAGATGAAGATAAAGCTGAAGGGACGATTTATATAGTAGGATCGCAGTGCGGAAAAAATACGCGAAAAGAGAAGTAGAATGTTCGTTGAATGGTAAAAATAGAGAATAGAAATTAAAAAAGCGCGACATAGGCCGACGAAAGAAAAGAGCTTTTATACTATTCCTTTTTAGGTTCTGTCGTTCTTATGCATTAATGTCTTACGCCATTCGTCCCGTCCTACCTCTGTTTGAATTCTCCCTTTTGTTCCTATCTCATTGTCCAAGGCTACTTTTGGAAGCACGGCGTCGGGCAGAGATTATCAACCAACGTATTGTACTTCCTTATTCCGACCTAAGGTTTATCTTTATCTTGTCTGGAGAAATTTACGAAACCGGATAAGTGCAATGAGTACTGAAATTCAAGTTTCAATGTTTTTGAACTACAAGAAATCCTGTTCAGAAATATTTGAGATTTTTTTCAAATTATATATCATGCGAAGAAAACGCATAGAAATTGTTGGCTTTAGACCCTTTTAGAAATTATGACCATCTTTGGAAAATTCATATCGACCTCCTGAGACGATTCCGTCGAGAAATGTAATTGGCTCCTCTATCGTGACGACTTATCTACTCAATGCGTTCGATATATTCCACAAACATAAAATTCACAAATGCGTGGGTAGGTCGCCGCAGATCGAATCATTGTCGTAACTCTACGGGATCCCAAAGGACATCTGAATTTTCTTTCATGAGAATTTTGCACGTTTCGTGAGAAAGCGTTTCGTGAGGTAAGCTCTGCGGGAACCAGGAAGTACAGGGCGATGGCGCTTTCTTTCGACCTTCAAGCAAACGCATTTTTATTCCGTTCATATTTTCCGCTTTAGTTACGCTCAAGCAATCTCTCCATGGATGGTAGATTTTCCTTCTGCAGACATTTTCACGCGTCACGTTCCTGACCCTGTGTTCTTTTTCTCGAGCGTGTCGATTACCAGAGGAATGATTCTCGGTGGGAATTAAACTCGGGCGCGCGCGCGTTAGTTCGCCTCGAACTAATTTTCCAGTTTTTTGCATGTTCGCCGTGTGACATTTTCCAGACTACAAATTGACGGAGCGCGCGATTTCGTCGTGGGATAATCCGCGAGAAATTGCGAGCGATCTAATGTCGATTATGGCGGTAATCGAAAGTGCCTTTTACGTTTCTAATCGAACGGTAGAACGGTCGAGGCGCTCACCGTCGAATAGGCAGACACTTTGCGGGATGAAAATGAAAATGAGATTGGTTTAATGGGAGATTATTGGAGAAACACGACAAACGGAAAACGATAGAAATGGAACCGAAAGCTCTTTTATGATCCATAAAGAATTTACACTCACCAATTTTCCCATGGTGACGTCAAATTCACTCGCGAGAGTCTTTATGTTGTTTGAATTTTTCGGACTTCGATTCCTACATATATGTTTAATAGCTTCTAGTGCGGAGAAAATGATTGATGCGATTAATTTTGATCAATTATTTCGCCTATGTTACCTAATTATGACAAATCTATCGACAATTATCGTTTTTATTTTAATTATTTTAATCAGCACTTTGCGCGGGAGCGGCAGTTCGATTTCTCATTAACAGAGATTCTTAACGAAGTACTTTTACACTCGGAATACTTCATTAACTTTCTATCGTGTTCATTATTATTAGCTTATCATACAGCGAAATAATCGCGATATTGCCCCGAGACTGATTGTTGCTGCTTATTTAACGTGCATTTTTATCCGTTGCAATTTTCTCATGGAGGTGCACATTGGCCTCCGACTACGCTCCGCCATCGCCTTTCCATTTTCCAAGTATTTTCATAACCACGCGCGTCTTTTCCTTGGAAATGGCATCCTTACGTTTCCGACAGTATTTACGGCCATTACTTTTACACCCCCGACCGGAACGCTCTTTTTTTCGTCGTTTCATGTCTTATTTCGCCGTCTCTCTTGTTACGGCAGAGTAAGTTTAAGGTCGCGTTTGCTAAAAGGCAGCTTCAATTATTTATGCCTTCCGTCAATTATTCAATGCACGACCAAGGACTTTCCAGAGAATTCATGATCCTCCGTTGTTAAAAGGAGTTTAAAACGTTTTCGATTATTTGCAAATCGAGCTACTTTTATTACCAGCTTTAATTCAAACTATTTTCGCGAAAGCAGCTATCGTATAAATCGCAACCATTAACCACAAACTTGGCATAAGATACATCTATTTTTCATTGTCTAAATCGCTGGTTTCTGTGTATACTCAAAATGTATTCTTTTTAAGATCTTTGTGAATCTGCGAAAATATTTTTGGGAAATACACAAATTAATTGCTACCACCATAAATTTGACAAACTTGGTATCTTATACAAGATATATTTATTATCCGAATTGTTTTTGTTATTAAAAATTTTTAAAATGTTTGCATATTTACATTATTGCTCATCTAGTCAATTTATCACCACACAATTCTGCACTTTGAGAAACAACGAAACTTGAAAAGAAATTTAAATTTGAAGTTTAGATCATATTACAATATTAATTAATATCACAATATTTGTTTACATTAAAATTTCTCTTCCATCATTTCATTCGTGCTCCCCGTTGTAATTATGAGTTCCACGCGTGATATGTCATCGGTGATGAATGAGAAGCACGTTTTCGACCAATTAGCCGCGTAACAGAAATTCAATCCCGTTTCGAGCAATTTATATTTCTTATCGTTAGCGAACCACTTCTTTCTTGTAATCCGCGTTATTATATCTTCCGCTCAATGATAAAGTCCACGGACGATTTACTTTTTGCTCGTATCCGTGCGCGAATGCAAGGTCGTCGAAACTGCGAGCGTATCAGAAACATGCATGTATGTACATATATACATATAGAGAGAGATCGTTTCTCGCGACGTAAAGCTCGCTCGCATGCTCGCTCGAGCCCATCTTCTTCCGGCGGTCATTTCGTCACGCGCGCGCGAATTTTACAGTATTGTCGAATCGCCGGCAGCGTGCGGCATGCATGCTCCTCGTGCACTCGAGCGGGCACAAAGAACGCTTTATCGTGGTACAATAATGACAGCGAGAGACGCTTGCGAGGACGCGCGTTAACATTATCTCCTTCGTCCGGGATACGGTGCGCAGTAAAACAACGTCGTTGCATCGCGAAATATTTGTCCGCGTCGCGCTTGGAGCAACGTGGCTGCGATTAAATTTCCGTCGCATACTCCGCCCTCTTTCTCTCTTTCTCTCCTCGCGACGAATACGAGACTTGTTTGCGTACCGGTATCGCGATGCCGGAATTATTCCCGCGTGTGAAATTGATAAAATCTCGGAGTTTTAAATCAAATAAGCGCGAGGGACTTTAATTGTAGCAACAGGGTTGATTGTTTTATCTTGTCGTGTAATCGTTAAACGCGGTATATATACGCATAGATATATATTTCACGCAGCCATCCCCATCGCAGAATCGCATTCATTACTTTCTTATCGTATTACTTCAACCTCGTACTATTCGCTTCTCGCGGAGGAAAAAGACGGAAGTCGGAAAGGGCGGCAACGCTCACGGGTAGAGAAAGACGGAAGAACGGGAAAAGAAACTTTCGAAGTCGAATTTCAAACTCTCATCACCGCGAGAGAGTTTCCAAATTTATTCAATAAATTCCGGCGGTGGAAAAAGCGATAGTACTCGCGTTACCGTGTTTCTTCGCTTTACTCCCCTTCCGCCCGCGTATTCGATTCGATTTAACGAATACCGGCTTCCGGATAACTTCCGGTTTCAGCGCGTCACGAAGAAAGTTGGTGCTCGAGAAGCACCGTTCTCGAGTCCAACTGGCGGTGCTCGTTTATCGCGATATCGCGTTGCGATTATGAATCATCCGTACCTCTAGCGCGTAGCTGCACGTAGGCAGACGTTCCTTCTTGATCGCGCCGGTGCTCCTTTAATATCGTCGGATAGCCGGAAGCGTTGGAAACGCGGGCCGTAGGAGGAACGAACAGCTCGCGTGATCATAGATCGCCGAGGGATCGCTCGCTATTTTTTCCCCGCTCGAACGAACAGGGTGCGTAGCCGCCGGGGGGATAAAAGCGAAACATTTGCGAGAGGGTGAAGAAGGATCGGCGGATCCATCCTACCTCGTACGTGTACGTAGCTACCTGCTTTCCTGCCCTTCTCGTCCGCGCGGAACCTACCCTACCGATTTGCGTAAACACGTTCTAATTTATGGGGGTTTCCATCCCTCCGTGGCAGTTAGCATTCTCGCGATTTACGAGGATTCCCCGCGTAGTCGGGAGATTAGGCTCGTTCTAGCTGATCGGTCTTCTATTTTCTCTCTTTCTCTGTCTTTCTGATCTACAGTGATCTTTCTCGATCGGTTTATAACGACAGGAGCAAAGAGAGTCTCGGAATTATTACTTCTCGATCCTTGTCGCCTCGAGTAATACGCGGCATCGAAGACATCTGAGATCTCGAGGAAACATTTTCTCTTGTATTTTTTTTCTTCCCTTTCGGCCGCAGGAGAGATCGGCTTTTACGATTTCGCCGTCGTATGAAGCTACCCGCGGTACCGCCCCTTTATCTCGCCGTCGGGTAATTCGCAAATGGAATAACGTCCCTCGCGGAACAAAGGACGGGCAGACAGAACCCCGTGTCGCATTGTCTGAGATTTTTCGTGCGATAACGATAGACCCCGCCGCGGTCTTTCTGCACGAATTCGTTGTTGGGAGAGGGAGAGAGAGAGAAAGAGAGAATGTGCGCACGAGAATTCTTCTATCGTTGTTCGCCAGATCGTTCTGATCGTTGGAAAGGTAAGGAAAGATCGGAGACAGAGATCGGACAACTCTCATACGATTGAACGCTGAAACCATTGGAATAAACCGAGTTAACCCTAGAGCCTGATCCAAAGGTTCGAACAGCTCTACCGGAAAATAGATGCTTATAAAATTGGTTATAAAATTTTCATATAAAAGCTACGAAGGAAGTTTATAGAGAATTATTAATATTTTTAAAGAGATTATTATCGAGAAAGAGTTTTTCTCTTTGTATAAAAGAGAAATATATGAAAATATGAAAGTTTTGTTGGAACTTTAAAAATAATGAGCAATGCTGCAAAAAATTTTGATATTCTAGCAACTGGTTTGAGCCTTCTACATAATTATTTCGATAATTCAACAAAATTATTTTTCTGATCTGTATCCAGTTAAAATTTTAGATCTTTCAACAAAACTGTTCTTTCCGTGTAACAAACAAAATGGAAAGAACATAGTTATAAATATAATAAGCATATATTTAACACATAATTTTTTTTTCAAGAATTTTTATCCGCTGTCCCGCTTATTCTATCATAATTATAAATGATATATCTAAAACGTGCGAGTTCATTATATAAAAAAGAGTTCGGGTTACACGTTTTCGTTCGTGTTGAACAGAGTCGGGTTCCGAGTTAAAATACGATGAGCTGGAATATGAGAAGGAAAATATACTTCCTTGTCTCGGAGTCGAGAGATACGTGCCTTGATCTACGTTTCTGATAAGGAGAACGGTATTTTTTCATTCGCTATCTCTTCGTCGGCTTCATGCGGTATCAGGCCGGGATTCAATCGAAAATCGATTCTCGCGCGAATATTTATCGGAGATACGGTTTGTGTCGAACCTACCTCTCCCTCCTCCTTGCAGTCGCAGGTTAATCTGCCGTAGTGGTCGCAGGAGCAGGGCGGATAATCGCACCTGCTGGTGGAGTTGGTCAGGACGCCCTTGAATAAGCTGCTCCAAAAAAGTCCCAAGATCGCGCTGCCTAACACGTATCTCGTTGCTCCCATTTTGCGCCTCTCGCTCGCTCCTTCTTCCCCTCCTTTCTCTCCTTCTGCCATGCGCTTAAAGGGTTCTCTCTTCTTCCTCGCGCCACTTCTTCTTTATTACTGGCTGTTTTATACCAAGGCGACGTCAGGCAGTTTCACGTCGAGCCAACCGTTAGGTCGCCCCGACATGTCTGTGCTTTAAATCTGCGCCGTCGAATCCGCTTTCAATTTTCGTCTTAGCTTAGCGCGTGCGATTAAATATTGACTGGACCACGCTAGCGATAATCCCGCTTACACCACGAAAAACTATCTCGACTTGGTCGTGGCACATGACACATGCCACGCGGCATTACGTGCTTCGATCATAATCTGCATTCCGTCTCTGAATGAATTCATGCCTCTCGATGACGATCGTATTCAGTATAAGTATCCTTGAAGCTCATTCGAACCACCGACTCGAGGAATCTTCTTCTACTACGACATTCATCTTGATGCTTCGCTTTCTCATTGGGACGTCGGAGCGATCCAATTTTGTCGGTGACAGTGTGCAACGTTCTCGAACATTGCGTCGTCTCATCACCAGAGTTCTTCCTCTCTTCGATCTTATTCCTCTGGAAACGATAGTCCGTCTCTGTAAGGATAGAGAAATTAGAAAACCTTACATTTCTCATTCTCTCCTGTTCTCTCTTTCTCGTATTTTTTTCTTTGTCAGATTTTTTGAATATATTTGATTGACATGTACATTGGAAACTTGTATTTTCACGGAAGATTTTTTTTATTTAATATTTAATTTTTTTTTATTGGCGTATCCTATTTATGATTATATTATGAATCATTATAAGAGAATTTTCCGGATTCTTTCTATTAAATTTGCCTTTTTATT
Organism: Cephalotes varians; assembly: GCA_037157785.1. Taxonomy (NCBI): domain Eukaryota; kingdom Metazoa; phylum Arthropoda; class Insecta; order Hymenoptera; family Formicidae; genus Cephalotes; species Cephalotes varians. The sequence continues at coordinate 4,796,080 of JANQDE010000001.1, read as the reverse complement.
AAACTTATCTTTACGGAAATTAGTCCACGATTTTTCCGAGAAGACACGATGTTCACGATTATATCGAACATTTTTGTTTTCTTTTTCAAAGTGATATGAACTATGTTGCATTATCATACTCGATCATACAGGAACAAACTATTGAAAAGTGCCACACGATACTTCTGCATCAAACGACAACGTCGCAATATCCGATGATGATAATCCGCGATCTGCCACTCGGCTACTCTTCTACTGTATACCATTGCGTGACTAATCGTGCCTACATTCCTGCGTTATCAGAGTGCTCTCGCTCGACATGGCGTGGTTCTGTTTATCGTACAAATATGTCAACTGTCGTTACTGTAAACTTTTCGCGTTAGCGTTCCGCGAATATGCTCCCCGGTTATTTACGATAGTTTTGCGATGCAAAAATCGTTTTAGTGATCGATACTGTAATATTAAACTTAGCAAATTAAGATGAAATGAAGTTAAAGTTGTATCTAAAAAAAAATAGCGAGTAATGAACAATTTAAAGTTGACATAATTTTTCGAGACATATTGAAATAAAACAAAGAATATCTATGCGATGATAACTGTTGACAAAAATATGAAAATATAATTTATAATAATTTCAAGAACTGAAAAACGTATTTTAATTACGAATCAGTACAGTACAGCGAACATTTAAAGCATCTTATAGGACATCGAGTTCAGAATTAATTATTAATTTCTACTTGATTTAATCGTAACATCACGATGATAACAAATGTAACATTATTCCGCCTTGAAGTTAAATAGATATAATTCGAAAATTCTATCAGGAAGTGTTTATACTCGTAATATGGATAATTGTCGCCATAGATATTCAATGAAATGTATTTTTGATATCTTCGTTTCTTGGTGAAATAAAGTTTGGACAATAACAAAAAAAATGAAAAGGCACACGAAGTAGAAGCAAGCGAGATCGATAAACGTGAAAAGAGCGTTGTGAATGAAAGGCGGTTTCACTCAAAGGATTCGAGAAGAATTTCCCTTTACGGTCGAGTCCTTCCGACCGCTCAAAATTTCTTCCGGTTTTCAGTTCATCTTTTGGTTTTTCGCTTTCAGTAGCAACGAAGAGATACCTCACTATTAACGCGATGCTTTTACTAAGCTAATTGCATTAATTAGAATAGTTACAAAAAATTTACCTTAATATTAAGCTTGGCAAAAATTACAAATCAGAAGCTTGAGCTTTGCAATTATATTTTTTTTTGTATATATTCTTATTAATTTATGAATAGTGTATCTCGGATCAAATTGTACATATTAAAGAATAATAGATTTTGAATTTAATATGTAAAATAAGTAAGGTAAAAAAGTTGTAAAGCAAATGCTTACATTCTTCATAAGAATATTTATACTGGTTTTTTTAGCTTTGCTGCGTTTGTGAAGTTAATTCTCGCTTCATTACTCATCTCCCGTTATCGTTCGCTTTCAATAACAGAGATAATAATATCGCGTGTGAGAAAACTCGTACATCGCTGCATCGACCCATAGATCATTTTCAATTAATGAATATTTATTGTTCCTCGACGCAATGATCGAGAAAGAGACGGAAAGAGAGAGATAAAGAGCAGGTGCGCGGCGATCGTTCGTGCACGATTAATTGACTGGTAGCGGGCGTCACACAGTTGGGCGTCGGTTTTGCGGCAACTATATAACGAAACGAAGCAGGGCGGAGAAATAGAGCCAAAGAGTACACACGCCGAAAAAAAAAAGAGGTCGAAATAACGAAATCGATACGCTCTGGGACGAACGGAGACGAAGACGTAAACGCAAATTATTCCGACGATGGAATGGATCCCATCTCCGCACGGTACAACGATTAAACGTTTCGACCCGTCTGATTTACGCCTTGTTAATGGATATTCATATATACTCGAGTTCGAAACTCGAGATAGGACAATTGGAAAGACCCGCATATTTATCGTTTCAGAAACACGCGGCTGAATGAAATAGATAGCGCTGTCCCGTCGGTTTCTCTCGCTTCTTCGACACGCGACACGGGATAAGTAAGGTACGAGGTGAGGATGTGTAGGAGTAAATCGTTTCCGATTACGCGACTCTTCCTCTCGTTCGTAATACCACCAGCAACGTATATATATTATTTATATATATATATATATATATATATATGTGTGTGTGTGTGTGTGTGTGTATGTGTGTGTAGCAAGTCGTCGACTTCTCGCCCCATTCGGCTGGGCGCGATTCCACCGGAATACCGTATGCGATTTCTCACGGCTGCATGCAATTTGAGAAAGGAGGGAGAAAAAGCGATGACGATCTTCCGCGAGTCCACCATTCAACCCCCCCGTTTCGAGACATTCGCCTTTATTCCTTCGGCAACGTCTTATCTTCCCATCCGTTTTATCGCCGCGACTTGTAAGAATTGTCCGCACCCTCTCAGGAAAGCATTCGCAGACTGTGATAACGATAAACGAGTCCAGGTCGGAGATAGAAATAGTGGAGGAGAACGCCGGGAATTCATCCCTCACAGTAGCTTATTCAGGAAGATCCTGGAGAGGAATAATTTTTTCGTACTCAGGGATTAAGCTGGGATTTCAGCATTAAGATCCGCTTGATCGTGAGACAAGGGTTAATCCGGCGATGATTTGACCGGCAAAAGTTCTGCTTCGTCCCCGCGTTCTCGATACAGATAAGAGTTGAGAGAAGAGAATACTTAACTCTCTTTTAATCAAAAATGATTTTATGCATTTCTAATTCTCTCTCTTCCTATCTTTCTGTCTTTTTCCCCTCTTCGTTCAGAATATTTATATTAGAAACTGTACAATTTTATGTGCATAGCATTTCGCTAAATGGCGAATTCATTAAATAGTTTCTATACAATTTAATAGTAGAATGTTTGTCTCATTACAATGAGGAAATGGTCGAGTTTCGTCGAGCCGGTTGTGACCCGTTTTGATTATTTACATATTAAAATGACGCGATTTGAATAAAGTCGGCCGTCATTAGAGGTGCACATGACGTGGTTGAATTAATGCGGTATTATAAGGGGAGAGGAGGAATACATAACTAGGATGTACATCGATTATTGATAAGCTCTCTCTCCCGGTGTCCCGTTTAGCTAATTCAACTGAAGCATTCGAATGTATTTCGATCATTTGGCGTGGCCGCGTTTTAGTCGCAATTTTGGCCTGCAACACGACTGCATTTTGAAGTTTTATCGAAACTCCGAGATTGCCGACCCACTTCATTGCACTTTCATTCCAGCGAGCGACGAGCCCGTTTTGCGCGATTTTTTTTATCCGTAATCGAAAATAAAATAGATGCGTTGGAAAATGCCAAATGATTGCACATTTTATTTCTTTGATGATAATTTGCTCGCAATAAAATTGCATTCTTTTGAAAAAAATGCAGACGTAATATCGTCAATTTTTAATGATTAAAATTATTATGTATTAATTTCGCTGATTTAATTGACGTTTCATTATTAATTTTAAATAATTCGAAGTATTTATGTAGCAATAAATATGAATTAGCCAACAATGTTTTTTGACTAGGTTATTTACTAATGCACTTCACCGCATCGCTATTTTCGAATGCAGTTGCACATCTCGCGCCTCGTACCAGCCAAACATTTTCAATGACGGGCCGAACACGCCAGGATCGAACTGTCGGTTTTGCGCGCGTGAAAAATAAAATCACGTGTGTCAAGCGATACGGTGTGCTGTAACGGTCCGATGATTCTGTTTGAATAGAACGCAGGTTTGTACAGAGGCGCGTCTACCGCGTGTCTCTCGCGCACTTGCTCATTTCCATGTTTGTTACGATAACGAATGGCAGTGCTTTCGAATACGAACGAAAAAATATTGGTTTTGTTCGTTATCGATATCACGTTTTTAATGCGACACACGACTGATATCGGCACGGAGTTGACGATAACCTACATTACAGAGAACACGCTCGACCGTCTTTTCTGAACGACACATTTTTCTTGGGGCTTCCCCGCTCTCTCCTGCCCCCGAATAATCTGTCGCACAATGAAGACTTTACACTTGTCGACCTGGAAGATAAATTTCTGTTTGACGAGCGATCACACCGATTTCGTGTTGATACGATTATAAAAATTGATATTTCAGAAATTGATTTCTGTGCATCAAAAGCAAATTATTGAGCGAACAATTTACGTTATGTAATTTCCTATCTTTATTTTATATCGCACATTCGAGGAAAATGGCAGTCGCAAAATCATTAGAGATATACTAGAGATATTTTTTTCGAGCATTAAAACGATCTAAACATAGTGTTATCGCTACAAGTCGAAGAGCAATAGGCTTTTAATCAATTGCATGTAATATCCTTTTCTTTCTCTTAATCGCGCGATAGCTGGCAAGTAATTCTTGATGTTGCTTCCCATTGGGGAATGCAATATCTTTCGACGTCTCTCGGTTTAATCCAGGTGCGGTACATAATTTGCACCGCTGCGGCCCTGCGCCTCGTAACTCAAGTAACGTTATGCATGCAACGTAGAGAGCAACGCCGGGCGGAATGTTTAGTCTCGCGGCATTGTTTTCAATTTCGAGATAACAGTAGGCGAGAAGGGCAAAGCCCAGCCGAGGATACTCCAACATTGTTGCATCACGAACCCTTAGAGAGGCACGATATAAATTTCTTCTCTTTCCCGGAATTTCGCGATGCAGTTTGGGAGCCTCGCCTCAAACATCGAACGTCCAGAATTTGATATGGTTGTCAAAAAATTTTTCGTGACGCGCGTTTTTCACGAACCAGTCAATATTTTACTTGTCACACCATGAGTTTGACGTACAGAAAGTTAATGGAAAATCTTTCCTCTAAAGGAAAAAAAAAAGAGAGAAAAATTTACGAGTTCTCTGCAAATCCCGTAAATATGTTCCATGCGTACATCGGTATTCTGAAATTCAGGCAATCGGCACACATTTGTACGACAAGCGTGTAACGTCGACCTTATTCGTGACAATGAAGGTTTCTGGGTGGGCGGCGGTGACGATTCTCTTCTCGAGGGAGGACGGGGCAGGGTTAGTGGTGAAAAACGAGCAATTAATCGAGCTGGCGCGCTCGTAGGAGATAGCGCGCCCGCACCGTGCCACGTGGGAAATCAAGTATTACGGTCTCGCGATGATCCATTCGAGCGAGCCTCTCTCGGGCGCGCGATCGCACGGAATAAACTCAGCCGTCGCGACGACCAGGCGGAATTTCTCGTCTCGTCGCGCGACGTTGGTGGTCGTCGATCGACTTCACGGTTCAATGACGCGATTCGACCAGCGCTTTGTTTTACGACCCGACCCGGCCGAGCGCGTTATTTTATGCGGTCTCGACAGAAGGACTTGCGTGTATTTCAACGCGTGATGCAGCTGCCGCGTGACGCCGATTGCGTTATGCAACGATTGCGTCGCGGGAGAATGCGTTCGCGTGCCACGTTGACGAGCCTTTGTGCGGGATAAAAACGTTTCAAATTTTTTTTCTCTATGTTCAAGAAACATGCTCCTTTGCGGTATATTAAAGAAAAAAAAAAAAAACCTTCGCTTATTTTACGCACTGATTGACACAAAAATTGGTACTGCTATTAGTATTGGGTGGTCATGTATTTCTAGGTTCCTTTTCCATCATCATAATTATATTTCCTTTCACTCGCGCGAGCACTACGCTCACATCGACACCAGAACACTCGTCTTAAGCCGGGTCATCCGGTTCCTTACGGATGAGAACACTTACAACGAGATGTAACGCATCAGGCAGGAACGAGTTTCTTAAGTTAATCTCGCGCACGAATAAATCTCGCGACGCGTCGTCGTCGACGCGCGAACAGCGACTGGCCGCCTTTCGAATTCGCGGCTGGTTTGCACCTCGGCGACGGTTATCGCGCGACACGAGTATCCTCTCTCTCTGCTTCTGTTCTCCTACGCCGCCCATCTCTTCCCTCCAGAGTAAAACGCATCCCCACCGAGCTCGGCAAACTTCCCTCCCTCGATCGGCACTCAGTACGTCCTCTGCTCCGTTGCGGCGCATCTCGTGCTCCTGTTCTCGTTTTGTCCTCTCTCTACGAAAATCCTGAAAGCTTTTTTACGATTTTATTTTTTTAATCTCTGAATTAATATAATTTCTCTTTTTATATAGATAATGCATAAATTCTGTATCGATATTTCAAATATCATGATTACTATTCTGTTCGCATGCCTCACAGATATCTTCTTTCAAAGATTTGTGTCGTATTCGTTCGTATAATGAAAAGTTTTGCCATTATTAACTTCTCATATTTTCTATCGGATCAATATATTTTCTTTTTTTTGTCTGTCATATTTCTTGGGGTATTATTTTGCTTATTATGTACTTCTTAGAGTATACAGTAAGTCTACTTCTTTTTCCTGAAAAATGGGAACAGATTTATATTCTTGATCTGCCAGTCAAGTTTTTTTAACATGTGCCAATTATCTTTTGTGAATATCTGAGCAAGTTGATATTTATCATTTTTATTATAATTGTCACAGTGAAATAATGTATTAATTAAGAAAAATTGTGAACATCATTATTTTACTCGCATTAATTTTTCTTCTTATCTTATTAGGTATCTCTCGACCTTTTTCGTCTCTTTCTCCTTTTTAACTTCTTATCAATTACAACTGATAAGACACGTCTGATATAAAGACTGTTAAGTCTCGGTGCTTTGGCTGCTACGATATTATCTTTCTTTGGTAAAAGCAACGAATATTATTTTTGTTGTCAATCTTTGCGAAAAGAAAACGCGGCGATAATATTTTAGCGCATTACAGTCGAGATTCCTTATAAGTATTTTTTATTTAAAAAATATTTATTTTTTATTTAAAAGATATTTTCTAGATAAATATATTTTTTTTATTTAACAAGAACTTTTAGAGAGAGTTTTTTTATTTTTTGATTATTTGTGTATATAAATGTAAGTTCTATAATGTATTAACAGCTTATATTTTTGCTTACACTTTTTATATTTGTCATTAGTATCAGATCGGAAAGGCGAGATATTTAAATGAAGTCGGAAACGAAGTTTGAGAAGCTAATAACTGCGTTGAGTTATCCGAGTTGACAACCCATGATAAATTGCTTCTGATAAAAGCATACCATTATTTCGTATTTTGATGTCCATTTCCCCTTACATTTTGTAAATCTTTAATAAGGTTTAAAGATTAATGCGATCCAAGAATACGATTAGTGGAATTTTTAACAAGATGTAGATTTAAAATTCTGCTTGTTTCGATTGTTAATTAATCTATAAATTTCGTTTCTGTATTATTATCTCGTATCGAGGAAACGAATTGTCATACAAATTGGAATACAGAGCTTTGGCAATGAAAATATTAACGAGATTGTGCGTGGAATGTTTCTTTCCTCTTATTTTGAAAATTGATTTCACCATTTACTTTTCCGACAAGATGTCACAGATGACATCGCGACGCTCTAAAATCCGTATGACAGCCTTCAACGGATGTTACTACCCCGTTGCATCGTGATATTTTGACAGCCATGGATTTTCGGGACATTGGATTTCCGTCCTACATTGATCCGCTTCGAAAATCTCATAGGGTTTACAAAAAACGGACAGAGAGCATACGACATACCATTCATTTTCATAATGTACAACGCTTCGTAATTCGGTAATGATGATTTTTTGACGATAATGACGACACAATCGTTTTTTATCGTCGCGAGATATACTGTCCGGATTGCCATTGTTTTCTTTTGTAACGCAAAATATTTCGATAAATGCGATTATTATTGTGTAATTTATTTTAATATTTAGCTTTATCTTTTTCTTACTTTTTTTTCACTGTCGTATTATGCTTTTCGCACACTATTAAACATCGTGCACATTGGTGAATGATAAGCGGTGAGATTTGAATTCGGAAGCGAATAATTTATTTACAAAATATAATTCGGATGTGAATAACTTAATGAACGTAACGACAAGAATGATAACGTTCATAATTCAGTTATCTTGAAATATAATTGAAAATAAAAACTATTAAATATTAACAAAATTTCTAAAAATTTAAATTTGGTTACGATAGATTATATGTTTGTCGGTAGTCAAGAGCAATACTATAATTAATAATTATCAGTTTCCAATAATATGGATGATCGATCCTGCTATGCAGGATCTGATTTCACGCAACACTACCGTTTATCGACGATGTGTACATTTTCATTGAATAACGCACGTTTGTGAATTTTATTTAGCTAGCGTGCTTCACCTCCCTATTCATCGCCCGCAAGTCATCCCTTATCGCTCGCTGATGTGCACGCGGTCTTACATTACACTTGTACCCAGTTTCGTCTTCGTGCCGCGAAACATGTCGCGACATAATGTTGCGTTGAAACCTCGGTCCGAAATCTCACGCGAAGGATCGCGCGGGTCAACTTTTCACCTTCAAGTTCGTGGAGATTCTGACGGGGATTCCGATAAGAAACGTATTTCGATGATCGATTTGTCGCAGCGTCGTCCTTGCCTGTTCCCTATCCGCGACGACGTTGCTCTCGGTGCAGCCAAACGTCATATCACACGAGTAAAATATCGAGAAGTTTGCGATCTGACTGCCGTTGAAGATTAATCGTAATCGTGGCTACTCCCTGTAGATTTTCCAATTTCGATATGACGTTGAAAAAGTAACGCGACCTCCTGTAGGAACGATCAGCTAGACGGAAATGCAACGCTCGAATGAAGGGTACTAAGTTGATATCACTCGCCGTAATCTCGATTGATTATCAGTCTGTCGTTTCGTATGACATATTACTGGTATTATGCGATTACATCATCAATTTTTTTATTTGACCTAAACCGGTGATTAATTGCCAACATATATAGGTCTGACCTACTTAGAACGGTAAATTTGATAAGTTTACAAAAACTATTATATTGATTTCTATAATTATTTCTACGTGAATTAATTGTAATTAATTGTAATGTGTGTAACGCGAATAGTAACTTTTTTATCGAATGTTATCTACTTTTTTTATTTCTTAGCAAATTTGATTTTGTAGCAATTATAAACATTTGCTTTTCGAAAAATCAGGTTTATGAGTTTACTATTTCCAGTACGGAGCTTTTATTGATAATTGAAAATCGATCGTGCTTAGTATATAGAGAAATAATGCTTTGTGGTTTACGTATTTTTATGCCGCGTTATCATTAAAAATTTATTTGTGTTTATATCTCTCGAGAAATGCTTTTGCTACACTGATATAATTTTTCTGACGTTCACTAATGACTCCTTCAAACATTCATTACTTTTGGTACGTGCTCTTCTTGAAAAAAAAGTGAGCCTACTGTATAACATTATCACGAATTCGACCAAGAGATAGCTTTTTACGAGTGGATCTTGTAAGTAGGAGAAAACGTAGTGGCGAAATGCATCTCGTCAAATGGAGCTCGCACATGAGAACGCTTGCTCCAGTGCTCCGAAATGCACCTGAAAATTTGTTTTACCGCGCGGTGAAAACAAAAGTGTACGTACCTCGCCAAATGGGAAAACTTTGTCCGACGAAAGGGATTACGCGAGAACGTTGCATTCGCTACACGTGTACACGTATCGAATATAAAAAATAATATACAGATTATACAGAAATATACAGATGACTCGAATTTTATCTTGAGTATAATTAAGTAATAAATTAACTAAATCGAAAAGATATTTCACTTATTTATTACACTTATTTACACTTATTTATTTCAAATAATTCTTTGATTAGATATCCTTCAATAATTGTAAACAGATTCATTTATTAAAACTTTTTTGTTGTTCTTATTTCGAGAATAGATCGCGGGTGAAAGACTCGAGAATGAACTCCTGCCTTGTTGGAACTGAAAAGCTATTCGGTCAGTCATTCGACATTGTTATTTTAGCTCAGTCACTGAAGCGGAGCGTGGAAGCATTAATTACTTACGCGTAGTAGTTTATTCGAAAACAGCTTCGAGTCAGCTGACGTGAAACAAGAAATCCCACTAGGAGTTCGAAAAGTTAACGAAAACGATATTTCCATGCGCGTCAGAGATATGAAGCCACCTTTTCTCCCCCGTCAGTAGAAGAGCCAAATGTATAGGAATCCGCGTCCGGGCGAACGGTGGGGTGGTGAATCGTTTCGAATCGCTCGCAGCACTAAGAAAGGTAATCGTTGCCGAGGGTGGTGGCCGACCGCAGCCGGGCACGATGGAACTGGAAATTCCGAAACCAGAAATTCAGAGCTCGATAACACCAACGGGACCATAAATGTAACGTTTCGCAACGACGTGCGCCGTGCAGCTCTCGGCGGCGATATACACCGTTGTTTCCCACCGGAAGTTATAATTGTTTGCCGAGTTTCGCTGGTGCTCGATGCCCCGGGGAGAGCAATGTTGTATCTGACTCTTCCTGGTGTTTTCAACGGAGATAGAGAGATGGTGACGGGGAGAGTGTATATATATATATATATATATATATATAAAGGAGAAAGAATAATAGAGAGAAGAGAATGTTTGTTAACTCGCGTGCGGCCGTATGATTTTGTTACGAGCATTATGATGCTTTCATCCGTATGCGCAGTTTCGTTGTCTAAGCTTTCGTCACATGTACAGATTCATAGCTCGTTTCTCACCTGTTCGAACGCAGAACGTGCGTGCACTGTCGATGGCACTCGACAGAATGGAATTTCATGGCGAACAGCGAACGGATGACACTTCGTGAATTTTTTAGCGGTCAGGATCCGAACTTGAAATAACTAACGAGGTACCGAGGTATAATACCGAGTAACTCACAATGAGGGAGGTCGACCTCAAAGGCGAAACGACAGTTTATCGATGCTTTTGTTCGCGTGTGTCATGTGCATACGGCGTAAATTTCAGCTTCTTGTTCATCTATATTTTCCAACTCTCGGTACCGCCACGCTGCCTGTTTCGAGAAAGAAAAAATATCGAAACAACGTTCTCTCTCGTTCTTTTCTTCACGAAAGATTTTGCGCGCGCGAAAAATATTAACGATAAATTCCTTCTCGTCGTTCCTTCTCGCTTTTGCGTTCAGGCTGTTTCTCTTCCCCGCTATCTTAAGCTATATCCCCGCACACACGCGGGGAGGCTAATATCCTTTATCATTTTTAGACGCCGTTTTGCAATCCGGGTGGTAATCGAAAGAGCGATATCGTATATAAATACAGCCATAAACTCGTGTGATGATCATAATACCTGAACGCGTACATATATTTTCAGGCAATTTTACATTTATGACGACACTGTTACATTATCATATGTATTCATAATAGATTCTGGCAGAATAAGTAATCTATGAATAACTTAGAAAGTTGTTTTGGTTTTTCTACACAATGTTTCACGCGCTTTCAAGGTTATAAGAACAAGTTATGTCTAATAGTTTGCAATAAATATTAAAACTAAATTTGTCATATCTTCACCTATCTTTTTACAGGGGGGATTGTATTTAGCATTATATTTTTATGCAAATGCATAACATATATCTGTAATTGAGCATATATCTAGTGCGATATTGTTACATATTTATGATGAATTTTGGCGAATGAGAATCATGAAACTTTCTTTATTTCTAAGTGAATTATTTCTTTACAACTTGAAGTAACTTGAAGAGCTACGCTTGATTGTTTTATAGTACATTGCGATGCTCCGAGATTTCACTTTTACTATCGTATCCGAGTGATACAAATAAGGGATCGCTTTTCAAAAAAAATGATATTCCGAGCAGACGCGTCAAAGCAAACGCGTAAAATTCCGCCTCGCTTCTCGCGCAAAAAATAAATCTCTTTTTTTTTACACCGACGAGAGACACGCGTACACGCAACACCCTGGGTGCGTGCGATGTCGACGCGTGAGTACACGTATAAATATTTATCCGCGGGTACCGCGGTGCGTGCAGCCGCCCCTCTTGATTCTGACACGCGCGCGTGTGGCATATATTTTTTCTTCCTCTTGTCTGGAATCAACTTTGCAACGGATTTACAATGAAGGAAAAAAATTTTTTCATCGTGCTACGGCGGGTGCCGCATAAGTTTGTATTCACACCACGACGAGCCCATCGTAACTTTGTGCTCCGTAAATTCGCGATGTATTTATGGAAAATAATCAGCGTTCTCCATCCGAAACTATTAACGTCACTTACTTCAGGAATCTCACCATCGCGTTGCATAGCGATGCCTTCTTTCTTGCATTAATGCATCTTCAGGAAGATCTTTTTACCGCAAATCGGTGGTATCTATCACTGTCGCCCGATCGTCCCTATCGTGACTTACGTGGTCCGATAAGAAATTGTGGATAGAAATTGCACTGAATTACGATCGCGCTCGTTAATGGCTGTTACTAGTCAGAAAAGATACTTTTTCGATAATTTGATAATTAATTAATAATTTTATTTAAAAAAAAGATTTATGGATCTGTCGCGCCGTTAAGATCCGTTCGCCAGCAGCATATCCGATGAAATTTCCTCGATTAATTATTCTAGACATAAAATATTTATAGAATTATATATTATTTTTCGCGTGTTACGTGTTGAATTAACAAAAACGTAATCTATTTCATTATTGTCTGAAATGAAATACGCAAATTGTATTCATTTGCATTTATCCATATTTTTTACTTTGCTTAAGGTTTAGTTTCTCATTTTTTTACTCTTAGCAACACGCTTGCAATATACATACGCAAAACACGCATTAATATCTAGCGGATTGCAAGTGGTGCAAATCTTAAGTAGCTACGCGTGCTCGTAAATGTTCTTAACGATTTTTCTGTAAAAAAACTACGGTGTGAAGGAAACGGAAGCAAAAGTTATGACCTGCAAAAAATTTATACATTATGTTACTGTTTTAAGCAAAACGCGAGCGTAAAGTCGGTCATTCAATGAAAGAAAAGCGAGAAACAAAGTTCGCGTTTCATGTTGCACCTTTTTTTTTTTTAATTTATTTGTCGTCTTATCGATTTATTACAGTTTAATTAGAACAAAGATTAGAAAATTAGAAAAGCATAGATACAAATGGTGTGCGTGATCTTAAAAACTTCATATAAAATTTTTTAACAAGTATAAATGGAAAAAAAAGCAGACACATAAAGACAGACTTTTAGAACTTGCAAATTATCGGAAGATTCTGAATAAAATTAGTTTTTTAAAGAAGCTTTTAAATAATTTTTGGGAATTTTTGAAATTCCTGATTAATTTTGCGGGTCGCTATAAATGTAATCAAGTTTTAGAAGGCGTCGATAGAATGCAACGTCGTCCTTTCACGTCAAAGCTGGAAATCTTTCGTAAAATTGAAATAGCGTCTTGACGTGATAGCAGAAACGTAAACGATGAACGAGAGAGAGAGGGGCAGAGAGTGAAAACGTCTCTCGCACGGAGTAATTAAAACTCTGAAAGTCTCCGAGTCGCCTCAGACTCCACGTAATTTGCAAAAGTCTTCCTTCTCTCGATAGTGAGAAAGACGTATTGCCGACTTTCTGACCGTACCTTCCCTTACGTTATCGAAACCCATTATTTTTTTATATCGCGATGATTATAATCTCGACTACTTAACACGAGTCGTTCTATCACTTTCTTTTGCGCTCTCGCTTGTTTCGTTCCTTCTAACTCTTTTTGATGACACGGTTGTCGAGCTTCGTGAAAGCGAAACGTGCGTGCATTTAAAAAAATAAAAATAAATTGCAACCGTGCATGGAAAGAGAGCGGCGGAGGAGGGACGGGTGCATCACCGCAGGAACGTTTTGAGGGATGGGAGCCATTGGGGTGACAAGTTGTGTCGTTACGGTGTGGATGGTGGTGGGCCAGGGTGAGCTTTTAAAAAACCGGATACAGCCGGAGTGTTGGCTATTGAAAGGCTGACGTATGGATGCGCCCCTTTGAAGCTCGATATACCATATATACCGATATACCGATAGATGTGTTTACCTGTACTTTCTCCTATATTACTCCGCGAAGGTTCGATCTACCAAGCAGCGAGTGCCAGCATGGTGGTTGACAGCGTGGAATCATCGGGGTTTCGCGCAACTTTATCACGGCTTTGAAGCGACGGATTTAAGAGGGGTAGAGTCTCTCGCGAAGTAGAATAAATAAATCCGAAAGCTTAGACCTTGTACAAGAGGCGTAAAAAAATTACGCTCTGTTTCTCGTGAATTTCGTGGTTATCTTGATTCTTTATGGACTACATTATCTTTTGAGGATTGAGAAATTTATAAATAAATTAAACGCGGATAACAAATATTTATATTTGTTTTTCCGAAGACACGAAATCTAAAAATGGGTTTCCATATGGAGCTTTAGCGTTTCTCAGATTTATCTCGAGATAAGATAAATATCTCCGACCTGTACCTTCAATTGCGACAGCAAATAAGAAAAAACAGAAGATGTATATCAAAAGAGAGTCGGAAACTGCGTCAGTTGCATCATGTCAGTTGCAACTGATATACACGTTGTCTATAAGTCTCGTCTAATTAAAATTACATGGTGGCTAACGAATAGCAAAGAGCCGCGAGCTGCACAGGTCATCGGATGCATATCTCACGCGCGCGCGTGCCTATACATAAATGAAAGAGACAAAAAAGAGAAGAAAAAAAAAATCTACGCTGTCGTCAAAGCTAAATCTATCGAAGCGCGGATTATCGATGCGCGCAGCTAGAAGGTGCGCTTTACTAGCACATCGTGGACGCTTTTTTTGTCTCTTCTCTGGTACGCAGCGTGACGATGAGATTCACATGCGTGCCAGTTTATATATATATATATATATATTTTTTTTATTATTTTTAGTACCGCCAGTACTCTGCCGGCAGAGTTGGAAATTTAACCACCGTGTCCGCGTGCGCGAATACGAAGAATGTATTACCGGGACAGGTGCGAGTAAAGCGGCATTTCCGGGTTACGACGCCCGATGCGTCCGCCGAGAACAATGGGAAATGAATTTGTCTCTCGTTTCGCGTATGGAAATTTTGAACTGCGGCAATGCGGCACGTTGCCGCAAAACGCCAAAAGAATGAATAAATAACTATTCTTTTGCGAAAATATATTGTACATATTTTACAAAAGCAGTGGCAATTAATTGGATTTGCAAGATATTATTAATTATTGTAAATACTCTGATTTATTGATGTATTCTCTATTAATGTGTTTTATTTTAACAATACATATTTTATCGCTAACACATATTTCATGGAAATCCTGTTATTATTATTTGGGATTATTACATTGCGTGAATAAATATCTTATAATAAAAATACTAAATCCGAAGATATAAAATAATATTATCCTTGTTTATATTTTGATAATAATAATATTAAAATAATTTTAATAAATTGTATATATATTTTAATCATTTTTATTGCACATTAAATGTCAGATTCTAAAAAATTTTAGATTTATACTTTTATAAGGTAAATCTTCTGATATAATCTTCTAAATATCTTCTGATAATCAAATACATTAAAGTAAAATGAATTCTTTCAGAGAAATTAATGTAATTATAACGATTAATAATATTTTGCAAAGAATTATTTTTTAAATTTTGCAAAATGTTTACAATGTTTTAAGTTATAATACATTTGAAAACATAGAAATTCGTAATATTTTAACATTATTCTATAGTAGTAAAATATTGTTAGATATAATAAATATTGCTCAATGATCATTCGATTAGAATCGGAAATCTCTAAAAGGAGTTTTATCTTCCGATATTACGTCGTTTACGCATTTGTCAGATTGATATTAGTGATTCCTTTTGTTCCATTTTCGCCGCCGTATCAACCATGCATAATACTTCGTTTTTTTGTGCATTTTTGCAATCTCTTGACTTTGTAGCCTCGGCCGATTTCGGAAGCGGATATAATGGATGATGTCGATATGATAACCGCGCCGAGATGTCGACAGCTGAAAAGAATACGAATGCTGCACGTGCGAACGCCAATATCGCGACTTACATTTTGCGATTTTGTGCGACGCTACGAAGCTTACCAAATTTCATTATTCTACGTTCTCACTCACAGAGGAATTTTGCACATTTATTACATTCTTTTTATATCTTTTTATATTTTTTTATATCTTTTTATACGATTACGACTTTATTATCTATTAAATAATGTGCGAAAATTTTTGAATTTATGTTTTTTGAGACTCGTATTTATTTTCGTTGAATATTTCAAAAGGCATATTGAGAGAGATATGCTGAATAAAGTTTCATTTCTTGAGACATAAATGATTAAATATTTTGATTATAGCTTAACTGAAAGTATATACTCAGAATATGAGGAACGATTAATTTCCGTGAAATCTGACAACATTAAAATATTGTACGATTATGGAATATTATGTGGAATATTACGTAGTTGCATTTTACATTATTAAACGTATTTTAAAGAAAATAATATATCTATAGATATATAATATTTGATGTAATTTTTACAAAGATCCATTATCTTAATAAAAAAATAGTGCACTCACGATGTGCAACGGAATTGTGATTATGTTGAAATTCTCAGAAGTCTCCTGCTCTTTCTCTCAGATTCGTTGGTTACATTCGCGAAACACAGTTAATTACGATCGCATTAATCATTACATAAAAATAACATACTTTAATGGTATTTTGCACGATGTTTATCGCACGCGATGCACATTTTACTATTTTATAAAGCGACTATTCGCTGCCAGTGTCCAACGACTCATATATTATTCCGCGCTCTTTAATTCAAAAATGACGAACAAATCACGTTTAAATTAACGAAAAAAATCAAAGCTCGATGCAAAATATTTTTGACTCATTCGTTGTTAAATTAGTTATCGCGCGTGTATAAATATCACGAAACAGTACTAATTCCCATTCTCTGCCGTTTCGATTTTTAAGTGAAATAAATACGTGCGAAATACTAGCTTCGATACAAATATAAATTGTATAAATTTATATTGTTAATCGCGGCAGTTAATTAATTGTACAAGGTAATATTTGAACTAATTGTGTAGGAAATAATCGGATTCGACAAGAAATAACGAGAAAATAACGACATGAGGAGGCACGTTGTTATTTATTTGGGCGAATGACACAGCGCGTGGCGATCTTGCGTATGCTGCAACGTTTTTGGTCTATGATATCAAGCAAATACCAAGGCTGTACAGCCAGTTATTACGAAACATTTGATATTACGAAATACAATAGTATTATGAAGTACGTCGAATCTTCTATTCTCTTTTTTATTTTAAAATTAATTTTAATAAGCGAGCGATTGTTGAAGATTTTTCGTTGTACAGACTTGTTAGTCTTCTAAAATAACGATTTCTGTTTGATCAAAAAAGCGTTTTGTAGCAGAAATATTGTTACTGAAATAACAAGAAAATTTGTTTCAATCTGTTTCATTTCTTGATGTATACATAAATGTATATTACTAATAGCTACTAATAGCTAATACTACTAATAGCAAATTTTATTCTTTATTCTTTGTGCAAATTGTCTTTTTTTAGTTAGTAATTTAAATAATTGATTACTTAATTATTTTATTTCTTTTTTTATTTTATTTATTATTAAAAGGAATGAATATAAACGTATTTTTAAAATCTTTGAATTTTTTGCATCTTGAATGCTTGCATCGTTGAATAATATATTTGATACATATTTAAATAATATATTTGACAATAGATTTGATTAATAATGTATCTGAAAGTTTTATAGTTTCTAAAATCTCGAATCTTTTGTCTCTTGTTTGAATTTTTCGATCGTCAAATTTTTATCATCAATTCACATTGAATTCAAAATTTGTCATACAAATTGCAGCAATCCTTCTATAACAGCGTGATATTAACTTGTCATTTTTATAATACAATTTTATGCGTATGATCTTAAAATATTCTAAATTATTTCATTTATTATTAAATTGTCTTTACACACGATTGTTTCTACGATTTGATTTATTTTGATCGATTAAGAAGAACTAAAGTCGAAATTTCGTTTTCTCTATTTTCCATTCCATTTAAATTTTTTTTTCTATTTCGTTTCGTCACAGTTGTCTCCTCCAACAAAGCTGGATTATTGAACGGATCTTTCGAGCCACAAAAACATCGATTTAAAATTTATTGAGCGATTCAACAGCAATATCCGCGAGAAATATCGCCGGCATAGGTACAACTTTGAGAGTCTCTCCGTAATTAAATATTGAAGAGCGCGTATTACAGAAGTGGCGATTTAATCGGCTTTAGAGCTGTCGGCAAATCGGGTTTGGCATGAGAGATCTAACTCTTTGTCCCTCTTTTTTGCATGGTATTTTGGATCTGGGATATCGCTTGCAAACGCAAGTATGGGCGACGTACGAATTTTGCGCGAATTTACGAGTGACACGGGACTTCGGGATTTCGATAAAAACTTAATCATGCACTGTCAATGAGAATCGATCGCGGATTGCTAATAAATTGAGAAGCGGAACGACCGTCACGCGCATGTCCGAACAATAACGCATGATTTTATTTAACATTTTTTCTCTACGCTCCCGAAAACACGCTGCTCCTTCGTGACGTGGACGCTCTATAATTCTTTGCTTGGTTTTCGCGCATCGAAGAACGCTTCGGATGTTATTTATTTTCGTGGCAAGACAGGGCGAACGAAGAATTATGGGCGTCGCCTGTTGGCTCGTAAACGGAATTTATTAATACACGGTCAACCGTAATAAACTACGTTACGCTGCGACGGCCGGCAATTCCGACATCGGCGTCGCAATCTCAGACTCGTTTGGCACTCGTTATGAATCAATTGTTCGTGCACGTGCTTGCGACGGGGTTATTTCAATTTTTACGAGACGAAGATATTTTCGACGATAGAGAAAAACAACATCGCTGTATTATTTATCTTAGCCGCGATAAATTTACGGTTGCCTTTGTTACGATCAATATTCTTCGACCGAGCAAGCTTTGCTTGGGTTTTACAATCCGCTGGCCACCGGACGTTATGATTGAGTTACTAATAACGCTACTTTTTGCTCGACTTTCTGAAAGCCCTGCAGCTCGCCTCCACACGCTCGCGCCGGCGATTTCTTCGTCGTCGTGAAAATTACGAGCGTAGGCGCCACTAACGTCGCTGCCAATGCTGTTGTTTCAAAGAGGTGTTTAACAAGCTCGTGAAATTGATAGGTTCAGGAAAATATTTTGTGACTTAAATTGAAAATCCAATGTACAGAATACCATAAATGTCAAAAAGAGAATGAGAAATTTCTGCTTTTTTTAGATAATATTTATGCATTTATAAAATGAAAATATTAGTGTGTGACAAACGTATCGCATAAATAGCAAGTTTTTACAGATAGATGTTACAGGCTGTAGAATTTAGAACTTATGCATATAAACAAAGAAGCAAATTTTAAAATATATCTGTTTACAGATTTATTATTTAGATTTTTCAATCATCTGCGCATTTCATCAAACAGCTTGTCCTTAGCTTTTTCACCCCAATAAGTTATTACAATTTATTTCAGTGCGATTATTTCGATAACAATAGAAATCGACGTGTCCAAAATCAGAAGCAGATAAGCGCCGGAATTAGAAACTATGCGGAAATTTGATCGGGAAGACTTGAGGGTTCATCGACCGTTAGTGATGCCGTTAGTGCCGATCGATAAGAAGACTTCCGTTTTATAATTAAGGTCGACCACTTTCGCGCCCTATACTTTATCGAAGTGCAAGTACACGAGTATCCGGACCGGTGAATATATGTTAAGATGGATAGCAATAATTTTGGCACGGGCTATCATTTGCCTATCGCGAGAAAAACCGAAGTGGTCTCCGTTTCCTGCTCCGATGGAAGATTTAAGATAACGATTTCAAACGCGCGGAGTTCGCGTAAAACGAGACTATTTGGTTTACGAGTCTTTTCAGCTCTGCCAACACCGCGGATGAATAGAGAAGTTTGGTTGCTATAATATTCGCTTTAATAATCGACGATTTCACGATGATGCCGATGCGTCGTATCAGGTTTTTTAGTTTATGTAGAAAGCAATATAATAACGCCTACAAAAAAATTATCACAAGCTAAACAATTTTTATTGATATCCTGATATTTAATGATTTGTGCCGCTACTTGAATTCTGACACGTAAAAATCGTATCTTGGAAAGAATATATCATAGTCGGAAGACACACAGAGTTCCATTCGTCGAGACTGAACATTGCTTACACGTACGCAGACCCGTGTGAATTATATCGGTGTGGATTAAAAATTTTTCATACAATAGGAGATGCGCGCAACAGATCTGATTTATCACGTTCCGCGTGATAGAGTAATATTTAAACTCGATGCAGTATCGATGCAGCTCCGAAATTTTTTGTACGCGTGTGTACGATGAATCAATTTTATTACGTTTGATAGGTCTCTCGCGATAAAGGACATCGCATGTTATTTCCACTTCCCGGAATAACGGCCGTTTCTATTACATTCTTGATGGAATCCGTATTGCTAAAAGTATACCGCCACATGAAAAATCCTTGTAACCGTTTTCCCGCGAGACTTATGGTCGCCGTTCGCGGCGATAAATATTACCGTCCGACAACAATGTCCCCTCGAACGTCTATTACTTGCATGTGAAAGAGAGGATTTATCGGCGATATCGTCCCAACTGAGAATTCTACCGTCTTTTATTACAAGATACGTTCACGGCGACGAGAGGAGCGCGCTCGTCTACATGACAATATTTACTCGGTTGTCAGTCGTTCACCTGTCTCTGCGATGCACCTGCTAAGAAATATCGCGCAGAATTTTCTTCCATTTCGAAAAACGAAATGCAGCGTCTCGTTATATGCGCGCTTTTGCTTATATGTATATATACGTATATGTGTAACCACGATATATTCTTTTCAAAAGATGTAGGTCATTATTCATATTATTCGTATTATCTTTGTTATCATTAAGAATGAAGTACCTACTTTTATCTTGCAGACGATTGTAGAAAGTAGGAAACGCTGGGTTTCACGTTTATGTCCAAGTTATGTCTCTCTTTTTGATAATTCTCTAATAATTTTTTATAAGAGATATAGCATGATATTATTTAATTTCAACGGAACGGCATTTCCCCTTTGTGAACCGAGTTATTAATAGCTAAATTCATAGAAGATCACAGTGCTTTCTGATAATTCGCGATAGTATGCGGAGTCCACGGGCGTTCGCCGCAAACACACGTCGGCATGTGCATAATTTGTGTGTGCGCCGCCTGCTCGTACGCTCAGCACCGTTCAAAGGGGATACGTAAGGGGTGCGCCCACGATCGATGAGATCTATCGATCCAGGGAGGCTGGAAGGAGAGGCGAACGACGTCGTGTGTGCCGCGCGCGTACGCCGGGTGCTCGGACAGTACGAATTATGCACCGCTCGCGAATGCAAAGTGCATGCGGAACAAACCTCGCGCCCGAATGCCTCCGAATGGACGGAATTGCGTCTCTTCCCCTCTCTCCCCTACGCCGCGCCGTACGCCGAGCTTCCCGCCGTTGCCTGATGCATGTGTGCATCAGGTACTCAAAGATACTCGACGCGCGAGTACAAAGTACTTGGTGCCATGCCGGCAGCGAACGCGCACGAGTTAACGTCCCACGAGGAAGTCTCGTTTCTTTTCCTACCCCTTATTGCACCGCGCACCGTCGGTCTGCCTCTTGCTCGGAGATCATCTTCGTTCCTCGCTTTATCGTCTTCCCTCATCCTCTCGTTCGGGATTTCTTCTCTCCTCTCTTCTCACTGTGCATTATTCCAGTCACTCGTCGTGGCAGTATACTACACGCGTAGGAATACACACCATTCTCTTTGAGTTCTTTTGCATAAAAGAAACTCGGGTGCTCGGAAGGATCGGAAAAGTAATGCCGAGATCAAACGCCGCGAGGACTTTGCGTACTGCGCACATCGGGCTTTTATCGTGTGCGCAAAACGGAGTTTTCCCGCGACGTATCGTGGAGAGGGAGATAAAGATACGAGCCGAGGTTTTCAAACGCGATAGAATAACACACAGCGGAGTCCACGAATTTTGCCTCTCACGATTACGCGATATCATCTATTAAGCAATCAGAAAAGAGTGGATTTAAAATTGAAGGTTATTGTACGAGATTTATTTTCGACGCTTTTCTTTCTTCGCGTGCGCGAGCCAACTGGAAGTCATCGTGGAGTTTGTTTTTCAGCCCGAAACAACGAAAACCGGCTGCCCGTCCGGATCATCTCCTTTATTTGATGCTCCTCGTGTG
>JANQDE010000001.1:4750599-4773767 GCA_037157785.1 Cephalotes varians | reverse complement strand
CCCCCCCTATATTCCTTACGGGCGAGATTAATCGCTGATCACCTCCTATCCTATCCTATCCGTACGCTCGTGTACGCGTCCGTGTTCATGTTCGCGCCTGAAGCTCGCCTGATTACACGCGAGGCTCATAATAGATCACCCCCTGCCCCGTTCACGCTCGCACCAAGTAATATCTCTGACGCTTGTACGCCGACAAGGGCGGCTGCTGTGGCTCCTGACGCTCCCCGAGTGAGTCGATTCGTAGGTGGTGCTATCGGAGGAAACCGATTTTATCGTTATCGCACTGGCAACGTTCGCCGAATAGGTTACGGTAGATTCGGAACATATTTCATCTATAGTCGATTTCACCTCGAAAGCAGTTAATTTTAATCTGAAATTAACCGATCCTATATTTCTTGTCGGAATTTAAGTCAGAAAGGGACGAAAAGAATTAAGCTTTGGTTTAATTAGCTGGCGTCAATTAAACCGGGTTTAATCCTGCAATGATATCTGCATAAACCGACAACATCAAATTTTTTTAGCCAGAGTAAAGAGAATGAGAGACGGTTTTAAATGTAACCATACAGAGAGTCCTGTAATGAGTGGTACAAACGAGCAGGACATGATTCTACAAAAATAAATGGAAAATGTAGTATGAAGTTTTTTGTGCGAGATTTTATTCTCAAGAAGATTAATTTCCAGAATTAGAAAAGAGAGAGAGAAAGATCCAAACTTACAAAAATGTAGATATATAATTTTCTTCTTTTTAAGCCTTTACTATTTTGTTGAAATAACTATCAATAATAATAAACACAAAACACATTATTTGTTTGTATCTAAATTGCTTTTTCACTTTTATATATAGATGGATTGTTACATATTATTATATTTATAAAAATTAATTTATTTTGAAAATTAGTTTTACACATTCTGAAATGTAGGACAGATTCAAAATGTAATTCTCTAAGAGTTATTCTTCCGTTACGCTCGGCTTAATACTCCTTGCGTTGAAACTCTCGAAAAGTGGTTCGGCAATTCGTTTGGAAGTGGATTGGCTCTCCGCGGATTCGTTTCGCGTCGAACTAATACAATTCGGTAAAACTTTAAGTAATTGCTCGCTATTGGAAACTTCTGACTGGGATATCGATGTCGCCTCTTTATGCCGTTCGTGAAACACAATGGACGTTATTAGAGTTTCTAGGGACTTAGGGCTGCGAGAAATTAGGGCTCTAGCTTCGAGATTCCTTCCGGGCGTACACGATATTGGTGAGCCACGTCGAAGAGATTAACCCGTCGTTATGGGGTTAAGTTCTCTCCGGAAGGAATCGCTGAGAGACCGCGATCATGTTCGGATCGATAACGATGATGCTCGGCGAACGGTTCATTTGTCGCAGATTTCCGACGTTTGTACAAAGATCTTGACAGTATATATTATAATTACACGGGGGACAAATCTCTTGTCTCAACCCTTGTCTCGATTCCTCACTCTCCTTCATCTCCGTTTATTCGCGTCCCATTCTATAGCGATGTTCTCGGCTCAATAGGTACTGATGCATCGGCTGTTTGTTCATGACAGTTCAGAGCATAAATTTCGCGGAATGACGGAACACTGGGCAGTTCCTCGATTAAGATAGAATTCGTTTAACCGAAAAAAAACGATCGTGCGTTTATACAATTATGTCAAGAACAGAGATTGTGTATATAGGGAATTATATACATTCTTGTGTAATTTAACGATCTGTCATATCATTTAATCGATCAATTTAAAAATAACAATATATTTTTTTTGCATTAAAAAAGTTTTTATTGCGCAAACAAACGGTCTTTTTAATTGACACATAGAAAAGTCTAGAATTCCAGTTTCCCGCAATCAAGCGTAAGCCTTGATTAGATCCCAATTGTTGTAAATGTTACAGGAATCCTCAATAATCAAGGCTCGTTCAATAATTAAATTCGTTATCGATAATTCATTCAGGTTCATTATCCTTTAGATTACAAATTTCACCAGAACGATGTTGGAGTAAAAATTGATGTTGCGTCCTCTGCTTTCCTCAAGCGCACGTACATACGTACGAAGATGCGACGCGCGGAATTAGTCAGGAAGTTAATTGCTCTGCCACCTCGTTTTAATTCCATTATACTCGCTGAATCGTGTAGATGCAAATTTCCCGCCTTTCCCCGCTTCCCATCCGCGTTCCCGCGTCTTTCTCTTTCTTCCTTGCTCCTGTCTTCTCTATTTCTCTTAACGTTCCTCGATATGATTCACTTCTACGTTGTCCCCTCTCGTTTAAACTCCGGTCGCCGCCTCGTTTACCGAGGGAACTTTCCGAATTATCTTGTCACGCGAGACGGCGCACACATACAAGCGTTATGAACGAACGGGTACGTGTAAAAGACGTTCATGCCACTGCTGTATCTCATCACATACATGTCGTAGAATCGAGGAAAACTTAAACACACGCGCGCGAAGCGAACATAGGAAGATTGAAATCTCCCCGGCGCTGGCCTCGCTCAGATTTAATTAAAGGAAAATCTACACGTTATAGATGTCTGCTAATTTAAACGGAAGTATGAAACTTAACGCCATTAACGTGCATTAAAACTTCTTCGTGAACTAATTTAATAATAAGAATTCTTTTTTTTTACTTAATATTCATAAGCTGCTGACTTAGCTTTAACTATGGGCAACGCGGAAAATGTTCTAGTCATAATCTAACTAGCTAGAGAAAACTTCGTAATCCTTGCTACGCCGGATGAGCCGGATTCGTCCCGTTACATTCTTAATGAAATAATTTTAATGCCAACAGCGAGGTAACCTATATATTTGCAAACCCTCTCTTTTAGTCTACGCCTTGCTTTTATAGGATTTGAACGTCGTAACAAAAGAATTTCTAGCGTGCGCGAACGAAAAGCTTCGAATCTCTCAAAGTAAACGGAAATCTCTCCGCAGCGATTGTTGACACGAAGTCAACGAACTCGTCAGAGCCGTTGTGTAATTGTTTAACGATGCGAATACCAAGTAGCGTGATTTGCGCAATATTTGACTTGTCCACCTAGGGCCGCTACGAATCGTAAGTTAATTATTGCTAGACAGCTAGTAATTTTCAAAGTGCAGGCTCGTTTTCAAAGCGTTCGCCGCAAGCAAATACGTTCCGTATTTACCCACTCAAGTTACAAGCTACTACGCTCGTTGTACTTCCATTAAGAGTACATCGGCTCTCTTTTCTAAGGACATTAGTATAAGTGTAACATACGTAAAAGAATATGTGGACCACAGATTATATTACAATAATAATTTAATAGCGTATTTTCTTTCTTTCTTGGAAATTAATTAAAATACAGAGTAATATGATACACATTTAAATCGACAAATCATATGCATATATATTTATATATCTTAAAGTCTTATGCAACGCTAACTAATCCATAAAAATGCTTATTATCCATGAAAATAGCTCATTAATCAATTTATTTTTATAAATTCAACGGATTTAAATTGATCGTGAATTACTATTGATGAACGAACTTATTTTTTAACGAGCATGGACACAAATATACGAGCGAGTCCAAATGCACATAGACGAGCATTTCTTTTTGATAAAAAAGCTCGTTATGCTTGCTTGACTTCATCGGAAATGTGATCGTTCATTCTCGCTGGCTTCATCTGGATACAATACATACATATTAAATATTTTTTGTAGCTATGTGGTGCTAACTGGTGCACGGTGCTCAACGTTGTTTATGTTTTTCGACATGCGATATACGACGTACTGATGTTTACACACGCGGATCGCCGTAATACCATTCCGACTATTCGCATGGCGAGGCTCGAACAGGCAGGTAGCAGCGCGAATAGCTCCGCGTGTCGTCGCATCGCTATCAAAGCACGATCGTTCACTACAAACAATTGGCGAACTATCATTCGTGATCGATCGATTCCTGTAATTAACGATTTGCAAGTGTATACTGTGGCGATAAATATACTTCGCGCGATTTACACATCCGAAAGAGAAATCGAGTCAAATGGCAATAGTAAAAATTATTGTATCATGGATTTATTGTATTTATGGAAACAATGATTATTTCTCTGGCGACGTTTGGATTTGATATTTCGCGAATGTAATTTGCTCTATTATTTTCTAATTGACGCGAATTGATATGCGAATTTTTGGATCGTATAACAAATAACCGTGATGTATCGCTTATTAATAACTAATTCGAGAGTAAGAATGTGTATTTGGCGTTTTATTTTACAGTTATTAAATATTAAGCGTCGCGATGCGATACTTCGCGGCATGCAATGATCCTTTATGCACACGTTGATTTCAAGAATTGTTCGCGAAACACGTAAATAGCGCTTCATATATCATCACATTACGATACGAAGCACGATCGCGATATGATTAATATGATTAATTCCATGTATTAATGTTTGACATTTTTTATATATATTAGAATAGGTTTCATATGTTAGTATTCTCCACTGTTCTACCAGCTTTATTCGTTGTGTTAAATCTGTGATACGTTGTGTATGAATCGAATCGTAGCTTCGTACGATTGTATTTTCTGCGCGTACTTATTTTATCGTAATAGAGTAAAGCACGTATTGTGTACGATTAATATCGGGAGTGTCGTGCAAAATGTCGCGCGATCGTGTACCGATAATTAATGCCGTAATTAACTGCATTTTCGCAAGTAAGTGTTTTGTGAATAAAGAATCATAAAAAAGCAAAAACGCAAGGACATGAGAGGAGGAGGAGGAGGAAGGAGCCTAGGAGACATCATCGGCAGAGCAACCTAGAGATAAGTAAATCAGTATTTATATACGTATGGAAATAATTGATAATTTTATATGCACGACAATTATTTCTTAAAATATTAATTATTTTGGATGTTATAATTTGAACATATTTTTATTTTACAGTTCAATACAGTTTATATTACAACTTCGCTGTTGCGCATCGTATCAGTGAGTACTAAATATAAATATTTCAATTTGCGAAGTAGCGAATCTGGCGTGAAAACTGGATGAAACACACAACGTGTACACAAATTGTGATAGCATTAAGTTATTGTAGATGTGTTATTTCCCTCACAGATTCATTGTCTTAAAATAGATGGGCTAGGATAGATTAATATTAATATTTAGAACACATAATTGTTTCATACATGAAATAGAGCTTGATATTATTTTTTATGTTTTTTTATAATATAATATTAATTGTATTACAAGATTAGCATGATATTTATTAAAAGAAATTCGTAAACATAAACAAAAAATAATTAAATTATTTAAAAATGTGAGCTTAGTAAAAAGTAGAATAATAATAATTGACTAAATTTTTTATAAAAAAAAGTTTATGTCTTTAACTTGATAAAAGTAATATTTTTTACGCTCTTTACTAAGCATTATATAAATGCGATTTTTTTTAGAAAGCGTACTGAAAAATATGAGAATGTGATAATATATTGTTATTCGGATATAATTTTACAGTATCGATTACTTTATAATTTAATTTTTTTTATTAATTGAATTTTTTATTTTAAAGAAATAATAAAAAGATAAAAAATAGAAGTAAAATAAAAATAGGAATAAAATAAAATACTGACATATTCAGAATATTAAGTTTTTGTTTAAATTCCATCATGATGTTCATCTCTAATGAATCGGAACAAGATATTTACTGAATGTATTGATGTGTGAAATAAAAATAAATTAATATCTACAAAATGCGATAGAAAAGAACTTTTAATATCTAGCTGCATTACTTTATTTTCCTTTTTTTTCCTTTCCTATATATTTTTTAATATTTGAGATTTGCAGTTTACCACTTTATACTTTTCCAAGATTAAATGTTACATCAACTTTTATGTGCAAGAAAATAACATACAGATTTTTTTAATATGAAATTTTTACAAACTTGATAAAAAAATAGAAAATACTTCGCAGTTACACGATATTTATTTCGTACATTTAATAGAAATAGTTATTATAACTTAATTTTTATAACATGCTAAGTTTATCTTAATCTTTCATAACTTATTCATTTGTATTTATTGATGATTTGATTGTGTATCACTAAATAAAATAAAACATTGAAAAAAGTTTAATATCATTGCAGAATAGAGGAATCTTTTATATAAATTATCTCAAAGTTGATCACAGTTACGTGCCAGTGATACATGGCAATTATGTAAAACATGACTCCTGTGACTAGGAATTTTTATCGTACAAGCGTATAATATAAATGACTTGGCGAGGCAATACAAATTCTATTCAAGATTATTCTAAGAGGTATTTCCTTACCAGCTGGTGATTTAGTACCCGCTTTATAAACGCAGATTCTGGACTAATGACTATAGTTGCCAATGGCGTACGTATGTGAGAAACATTTGATCACGCGAGAAACGCGTTAGCTCTATTAGCGAAGCCGAATATCATAAAATAAGCTTGTACCGCGTTGCTTATTCTATTTTCTGATTATATAGTGCCTTATCTTCTTCGATTATTACGAATTCCATGTCAACAATTTGAGTACATAACAAATTGATATCTCTGTGAAATATCTCGAATACTCGTTTTCACAACCTACATTTTTTAGAGACGCTAATGACACGTTCTGATCAAAGTGAAAAATTGAAACTTTAAAGCTAAAAATATTTTATTGACATTTTTAATTTGACATTTTTAATAGTTCAGTCTTAGGACAATATGCATATTATTTATTAGGTAGATAAATCATTTAATTGCGTTCTTTAATCGTCATTTACTGGTCCATCCATGATTCTAAACGTTTGATCTATTTCATTTAGAATCGCTTCTCCGTTTACCTAATGGTGCGGAATTCTTTTCAATCTTTCATCAAAAGAAAACGACAAAAATGATACGTCTACCCTCTGCCTGCCGGTGGAAATCTAATGACCGCGCTATCTATGTACATATTTCTTACGTAATTACCCCGACGAGTTTGCTTCTCGGAATGCACCGAGCGACCACTTGCGTTTACGTCGTCAACGCGGGATATTTATGCGCATTAATCTCGCCTTTTCATCGGATTTCATTAATGCAGCTAGAAGCAACCAGTGATAACACACGTTTTAATATACACGTTTCAACCTAAGTGCAGCCCTCACGGCGGGCAACAAGGAAGCAGTGATTTTTTGTAACGAGGTGCTCGAGTACCCGCGTTCACTCGCGGAGAGCGAGCCTAGATTTGCCATCGCGTGTTCATTCAACGAGATATCTCTCTCTCTCTCCCTCTCTCTCTCGGATTAGGACGACAATCAGAAAAAAAATTATCGATTCGCACGATTTCGATGTCGGGGGAAAGTTCGCGAAAAGTAATTTCAATTCGGGCACCACCGCAGAAATTCGATTTGACATTCGACGACGAATCGTACGTAACGAGTCTACGAACTATCCAGGAAAGCCGGTGACATCCCGGGGATCTCTTTCCCCGACTCTTCCCTCGCCTTGTCGCGCAAATCCGGACTATTCGGTTAATGACGCAATTCGTCGAATAATTAGTGTACGCATAGTCCGATTTCTCCGAAGCGGAGAATTGGATTCCGTCGTTTCATTAGTGCTCGCTATCTCCCCGCGTTCTCGAAAGAACGCGTCCGATCCTCTGTCCGGTCTCGTGTCGTTCCCAGTTCATCGATCGCTTTGACCCTCGTCGCGTTATGCAGATCTCGTGATTGACGCTTGTTTCGTGCTCGACAGAGTACGCAGGTAACGGCGGCACCTGTTTGTGCGATGCAAACAAATGCGGCACACGCTCACGCCCGGTATGTGTGCACATCGAACGCATTTCGGCCGCGTATCAAATTTTGACAACGAGAGAGGCTTGGCTGATTAAGTGACCTATACATGCGCCACGCAAAACCGCGAAATTTAATCGATTTCTTTTCGTGCAAATATTGAACGATTCAGTAAAGAATTAGATAACCATCAGTTTCGCGATATTATTCGTGATAAAGATTAATCGTTAAAATGTAATTAGATTTTATATTTTAATGATTATAAAATCGCATAATGACTATAAAGTCATTAAGCGATTAATTGGAAATTTCATTATTTTAACACTTTTCCGTTTTTGTTCGATTATCGCGAAAATAACGCTTGCATTTAATAGTAAATCTATGTTTGAGAACGTTTTCTCATTAACCGGTTAATGAGAAAATTAGTCATTAATGCTACACGTATCAGATATCAAGGGGAAAAACGAGACGAAGCGACCGGAAGTTGTTTTCACCGCTCTTAGGCCCTTATCTAGAGGCTCCTTGCGGTGCGATCGTTTAATTCAAAGCGCTTGTTTCGTTTGACGCAAGTGTGCATCGATGGCATCGCATAGACCGCGATGGTCGCATAGACCGCGACCGCAAAGTGGTTCGCTTCACGAGGAACAGAACATCATTCCTTTGATTATCGTCAACTAAATAACGGCGCCCTCATCCGCGAGCTGGGCTGTATCGGTTCGTGAGAATATACCGTTTTTTTCGGTATTGATGCAGAAAGCGAGAAATATAATATACGGCTTGCTATTATGTTCAAAGTATCGTAAAGACCGAGAAAATGTCTAAGAAAACGAATACCATTATAAGATGTGTGAGGAATAAAATTGTGAAAATTTTTCGGAATTTCTTGTAGCGGTAAAAACGAAGTAATTTTATCATTCGCGACATTAATTGCTAATTATTAAATATTCTACTTATGAGAAAATAGTTACTTTTGTTAAGAGTCTTTCTAAATATTTCGCGTTTTATTTCGTAAAAGTCAAACAAATATGGTCCAAATCGGGAGAGGAGAAAATATTTAAATTTTTTCTAGCAATTTTGTCGGGGAAACTTGAAAGCTCGAACTAACCCTCATGCAACGTGGCAATGGCGCGCATCGACAGACCTTTGTCGTTCTGTTTCAAAAACCGGCGTTCCGCGTCAATGGAGATTTTCCGTGGCGTTATGACGTTGGATACGTAATGCCTTCGAGACATCGTTCTCTCCATCATGATACACCGTAACGGTTTATAACCCTTATTATGCCGCTCATCCACCCTTTCTCGACGTAATGTTAAGCAGGAAATTTGCAATTCGTACTATCTCGAAGGCACTTTTGATCCTGTCGTTTCCCATTGGCCGGGATATCCGCTTCAAAGTGTATCCGGCGCCCTTGCAGCGGAGGACAATCTCCCCGGGGAAGGTATTTATTGTGCGTGTGAGTGGGACAACGGGGGGAAGGGCCGACGGGGGTTAACTTTGACTGTGGACCCGTGCAGAAGGAAGCGACTATATGTGCGGTATGTGTTACGCGCGTGAGGGAGGAGATTTATGCTGATCAGGAATTATAAGCCCGGCCCGCGGTCGGTCTGCAGCCCCCTTTGTGCCGCATTAACCAACCCCCTCTCTTTAGTTTGGTCCCTCGCCATTCGCCAATGTACGCCACTTTATTTAAAGCGCGAACCTGTCCGTTTAATGTCCCGTAAAGCCGTATTTTCACGATTATAATTTACGATCGAGAGGGGGAGAGACATGAACCGCTGGCGGAGGGATGGAAAACACATCGTTCCAAAAAGCACCGGTGAATGAGATTCTCGATCGCCATGCGGATGTAGTGACAGCAGCATCGCCGATACGCTTGTTAAATCGAGCTGCAAACATACGCGAGGAGTTCGATGAAGTCGTTTCTCGTTCATCTCTTCCTGTCTCTTTTTCTCTCTAGTAATATCTTGTTAACCACGGATGGTGTATTTTATGATGTGTGCGCGAATATAGGAATCGCGAGCTCTATGTATATATGCCGCGAGGTTATCGAAAATACATATCGGCCGAAAGATTGAAACTCTCTGCGCGCGAAAGATAGTGGTAGGTCACCGAGTCGATAAACGTCGTTGAACGGCGCGACCGGGAAAATATCGTTTATTAGTTTTACGACGTCGGAGTCTATTTAAATCTTCCATATTTTTCGCGAATAATGCGACTAACCGAGAAAAGTGAAACTCATGATTTACCAGCAATGATAAACGTCTATGTGCATATCTCGTGTTAATTGAATGATTCTCCGACCGAAACAGACTGCTGAATGCGAAACGAATGTAAAAATATCGATGGTCATGTGATCACGATATGTAAAAGCACATTGGGAAACACGAACGACTTTCTTTAATTTAGGAGAATTCTCGGATAGATTAGAATTCTACGATCGAAATAGCTAAGTTTTAATAAATTTCCTGAAATTTCTTCAACATTTTCTCGATTTTTTGGAAAGCTCGAAATCAACATAAAATCCGGCAATTTAATTTTTGATAATGCAGGCACGAGAAAGGATCACTTTCTTCTTTACTAACTTATTAAAATTATATCCGGTTATTTGATCTGAAATCGCGCATGAGACACTGGGTAAATGAAGGATGAATGTACTTTTCGCCAATTTATCTTGCGCAGACATGAATTTTAAAGGGATATTACCGTTTATGCGGGCAGGTCTTCTTGCAGAGAATTATCGCGGAACAACTGCATGCAATTACCGAGTAATCGATAAAATTACCCGCAAGTCTTGGCAATCTAATACAGGAAGGCCATTATTTTGACATTATTTCGCGACTTGAGAGATGGATGAAAAATGGATAATGGATGAAAAGGGATAAACGCGAGAGCATGTTATTTTCTCAACTTTCGATTACGCTTTGATTATGAGCGTTACTGGTTTAAATAATCCGGTGCCGTATTTCATTTGACGGGGCGCTACGCTCGATTCAATCAGCAGTTTCAGTCATACAGAGCAAGCGTACTAACTCGAGCAAGCTACTCAGAGTTGCCCGAGTGACGTAGGTATCTAAAAATAGAGCGGAGTAACGCGTCGGCGGTACGATTTGTGCGAAACCCAGAAGCAACAAGGGTCAAAGAAAGTAAGGTACAGGGTGTTCCAACGGGAAAAAGTATCCGTCATTGCGAGTAAAGAAGCTTTGATTATATAAAGATATTCAATTCTGTGTGGTTTGCCGGTGATTTGAATCAAAAACTATAGGAAACATGGCAAATGACATTCATACAATTTTAGATCTTTGTTATTAAATTTTGAATAATAAAACATAAATGACAGATAAAATAAAGCGTAAATGATTTTTTAAAATAATAAATCATCGCGAAATTTTTAATCTTAAGATATTAGAGATTTGTAGGATCGCGTAGTATTCAATATCTTAATACACCTTACAGCTCGGATTTCGACACGTTTGCATAAACTTTCTCGCTCGCAGTGACCGATCATCGTAGTATTGACCTTTTCTCCTGGGACACACTGTGTAGTGCTGCAGGGAATGGAAAGAGAGGATGGAAGAGAGGGCAAATGGAAATGGGAGCGCGAGAGGTATGAGAGGAAAAGAGAGTGAGGGAGAAGATGGGAGGGATGGAAAGCGAATATGACATAAGCCATTGTGCGGAAAGGGTCGGCCTTGTATCTCTGCGTTTGCATACGAAATCGCGCATGGTGCTGGAACGTTGTTCGGAACCCGTTTTCGCTGTCGGCTGTTTGAAAGAAAAAGAATAGTGCGATGTTATGGGTCAATAAGATCATCCTCGATCTAAGAGGATCGAATATAATTGTAATAAATTATATTTAAATATAATTATTGCGTGATATAATTAATGATCGACTTGGACGAATTCTCGTTAGCGCGATGGATTCCGATATTTTACGCCTCGCGTCGAATTTCCGCAGCGAATCGGATCGCGTCCGTTGGACGAGATCGTGTATCGTAGAAAAATGTTGAACGTATTGCAATGCAAATGAGCAGGGAAGGTAGAACGTATCGATCGTAATGAAAGAGTGCTTTTTTAACGGTAGCTCTACGGTATCGGGCGAACGGTTTGCGATTCGTTTTCAACTACGTTTGCTCAAACGCTTGACCGACATAAGGCACCGTTAAAAAGGCGTCCTTTGACTGGACAGTTCGCCGTTACTTTGCCGAGTGAAATTGTTGTGCTAACAATGAGAAATATTGCACACTTTATCCTTTTACTACGCAAAGAAATTTGGATGCTTTCAATTTTCAATAATATATATTTTTTGCTAAGCGTCACGTTAAAGTTGAATTAATCTGAATTTGAAATTAAACGGAGAAGGAATTTTGCTTCTAAATATTTATAAATTAATAAAAACAATCTTATAATTATTAGCATTAAAACCTAGCTCGTAGCTCTTCGTATCATTTTTATTGATTTTTAATCTTTTTGAGCCTTGTATTAATTTTTGTTTTTGAATTTTTATCCTATATTAAGGAGCCAAAAGATGATTTGCTTCAGATTGGAGTAAGAAAGTGGCGGTTAGGTTCTAATATTTTTCGTTTAGTCTCATCTCGTATGTTATACATAATTATATAAATTCTCCTATAATTATATTTAAAAAATAACATAACTTTACGCTATCGTTCTTGGATCGGGCGCATGGTAGCCGCGTCTAGATATTTTTGGGTTTTCAGCCATGAAATATATAGCGTGCTCTTATCGCGAGTCATCGATAAGGTAAGCCGCGACAGCAGCGTGTTACGTATCCTTGCTTCCGGGGAAACGATTTCGCGTAAAACGAGCTTTCCCGTTTTCCATCGGATCGATCTCGAGGCACGAAAATCAGCTTTCGCACGAGTCGGCCCTAGATTTTATACTTATCCCTTCGTGACTTTGCGTCACCGCGCGCGTTGCACCGACAAAACCAGGCGCACCGAGCTTTCGCGTGCTCAATCGCTTCCTCTATAACGCGCTAAAATCGCGCGGAAAACATTTGTTACGTAACAGATGCGCACCATGCGCGGTAATTCTGTTACACGGTTGTTTCGGGAAACTCCCTCTTATTGAGCCAACGAAGCGTTAACACTCGTAGCGTTAACCTCTTGTTTCTGTATAGTTTCGTCTGGCGCTCCTGATTGAATTAAAGAGTTCTATCTCTCGCCAACAAGTATACTCGATAATTACGATAATTAACGTGGAGAATATATTTACTACTAATCCGAAAAATATTTAGGAAATCAATTGGAGTAACATTAAGTAGATCGACATATTTTTTTCCACGATAATTCTAATTTAATTAAAAATACTTCAAAAGTGAAAATTTTAATGCATATGAAAATATTGCGAGATAGATAAGAAATGTGATTTTAGTTATTTTCAAATGCATACGTATGCAGTTTTTTTTCGATATCTTCAATTTATTATCGAGAGATACCGCAGTATCGCATTTATTTGAAAATTGCTATTACCTTGATTGCAATTTGTAAACGACTGATGACACGTCCAAAGTTTATCCACGAAAAACTGTAAAAGCCTTTTCACCATTCGAGAACGAGTCGCGAAATCGATAAGTACGGTTCTTGCTCATCGTTTTTCCCCTTCCGTTCACGAGCATGGAACGGGATTCTGGCCGCATTACCGCTAAATAATTTCACCCTGTATACCCTCGTTACTTACGAGCGCGCTTCGAGGGGATCCCTTCTAAATTTCGCGTACCGGCGCATGAATCTTGGCGGGTCGCGTCGATGGCTAACGTAGGATTTCGAAGTGTCCGTTGTCGGATACGCGTGAACGAGGATGCCCCTCTATTCGGTAGTCTAATTCAGAAAAGCTATTATTTCCACGTCAGGCCGCGGTGAGTACGGCCAATGGGACCCTCTGTAGATACTTTAGCGCGGTCGCTGTCGCCCCCGCCGCAACGGGACCATTACCGCATGATATATGCTATGGGCCTGAAGCTTTCGAGCCCTGCTTCGCGTAGCTACCCGTTACTACCTGTTACCCCATTATGTCGTATATACTCCCGCATTCCACTTTATTTGCAGTTTCTTCCCCCTTTTACGGCAATGCGCGGATCAGTCTGACGGGCGAAAGAAAATTCATGCGCGTTATTAATTGTTAAAAAGGCCGGGACAAAAGACTGTGTTTGAAGAATATTTTTCGGGCCATTCGCTCGTAACTCACCAGCCAGACTGTTTAGCCAAGTAGAGAGCTGCTCTTGTGCTCACATGCGTCGATTCGCGAATAAAATAGTTGCACGAGTCTGCTGTCGACAGCTATCTGCAGTTGTACATCATTGTGAATGAACTCATCTTAATTTTTACACAATTAGAGAATATGAAGTATCAACGTATAATTATGTAAAATTTCTTTTGAAACTTAAAGAAATTGAGAGTATAATTGGTATTTTACATCCTTTTCTACGTGTTTTGCGAACAATACTCGCGGGTATCTCTAAATTTTTGTGTTGTACTCAACGTAAATTGGCGATGGTTTTGCGGGCGCAAAAAGGAATTAAGAATTGCTGCACGTTCTCGAAAGACGACGTCTCTTCTTGCATCCTGCGTTATTTTCCGAGACCCGCCGCATTTTCCGGATGATATGGCTGAAGTATACGAAACGAGTCCAGCTACTTCCGCTAGATATACAAGAGGATCTTCCGAGATTCTCCAGGGGCCAACTGGCTCGTTCCGTGGCAACGTTCCGTGCCGTGCACCGTCGGGCTTTAGGATAGGGTGCTTGCTTATGGACCGGTCGTAGGAGCTCGACGGCACGAAGGAAACCAGGAATGTAATATTAAGGCATCCAAAGTCCGCCGAAGTCTCGGTATTCCCTCTTGACGCGCGCGAGCGAGCGCTCGGCGGTACCAACCGACTTCCCGCATCTCCGATGCTCGCAAATTTACAGGAACGATGCGGTGCATCGCATATTTAAACAGCTCGAGCGCGATAAGTGGTCTCGTCCGTCCGCCCGGGCGGATGCATAGAGTTCTGAATAGATTCGTGACTTTCGATTTCCTCTCTCATGCATATATGAACAACGTTTAACGCTGTAAATCGTTCATTAAAACCAGCAAAAATATTCGGGTGAATTATTTATGCTGGCAAAAAATAGAAATGAAATAATATTTTTTTAACAAAAAATTTATAATTGTAATTAATTGTAGGTTAAAGTTATTTTTTATTATAATTTAAATTTATCCTATAAAATACAAGAAAAATGAGAAAAAGAGATATGAATTTCTTCTGAAATTTACCAAACAGATTATTAATTCCGCGACTATAATAAACTTATTAGATAATTTGTTCAGAATCCATCGTGCTTGGAAGATTCTTAGAGATAAAATGGAAAGGAACGAGAATACCGGATCTGTCTATAATCCAATTATTGTATAATTGTCCTGAATTCTTTTAAGAAAGTAATTGAACAAAGAAAAGTGGAATTGTGAATATTATGCGGATTCCAGAATTATGTAAATTAATTACGATTCTGTACAGTGAAGGAAACTTTCTTTATGCAAACATTCGTGTAGCGACAAAAGAATATAATAGTATATCGAAAAAGAGAGAACTTAACGAGACGACTTTACGAAATCAGGCGATTTAAATTCACCCTAAAGAGCCTCTTTAATTAAATGCCTTTTATTTTTCACGGTCGCGCAGGGATGCTTACTTATTCATACTAATGGCTAGACAGCCACGGGTAATTAGTGCAGTTTGCATGCGCTCTGTTCGAAACGATATATCAATCCAACATTTATAAACCGACAAATTGTCCTAAAATTATAAAGAAAAATTTTATTCGTTTCTTTCGTAGATACCTTAAACTTAATAGAGAATTTTTACCTCTGGAATCTGATTACGCCGTG
Source organism: Cephalotes varians (assembly GCA_037157785.1). Taxonomy (NCBI): domain Eukaryota; kingdom Metazoa; phylum Arthropoda; class Insecta; order Hymenoptera; family Formicidae; genus Cephalotes; species Cephalotes varians. Next base: position 4,758,139 of record JANQDE010000001.1, on the reverse strand, counting down.
CATATAAATAAGGATTTGTGCGCAAGGAAATATTTTTCCCGGTCGTGTTTTCTCTTTCGATGCCTCTATCGTGCTTTCTTCCAAGATGTTACGTCTGAACTGTGATCCTAATGCGTACAATGAGGGGGAAGTGGCTTTGTTACGTGGAACAATATAGTTTTCCTCGGAGCCGTATTTCATTGCGACTCAGAGCTTCGGTATGAATAAGGTTTACGCTATTCAGACATTCTACGTCGTTTCTCGGGCACTTCCTTTATGACTTGGCAATTCAGCTTCGACATTGAGAGGCGAAATTAAAAGCAATTTGCTAGACGGGTCTGTCGCGGTCTGTACGCAGCATCAAGTTCTGTCTCGCTGTGACAGAATTGCTGTGTACTCATAATTGCTCGCTCGTAAAAGATATTACGATTTTACCTTTCTATTGTTTGTATTCAAAGTTTTTGAGGATACGTTTAGTTAGCGAAACGTTATTTTTAGATAAGCTGTTAATACTGATTAATATAAATAATGTTCTCTCATGTATGACACAAAACGTATATGTAGGATGTGAATTGAAATGAGGAAGTTTTTTATTAAAAATTATAATAATAATACAAGATTACAATGCCCTAAAAGAGATGGGAGATGTAACAATAAAAGTAGAAATTTAAAACGAATTTTTACATTACAAGAAAAATTATTTTTACTTTACACTTTGAAGTACGATATTTTTTAGATAGAATAATCGTTTGTTATAACAATTGTAGTTTTATAATTCAGTAATAGTAGTTTTATATATTTATTCATTGTAACGGCAATTAATAACTCTGGTAGTAAGTGTATAGTCGATTTGTCCGTACAGTCAACGAAACGAGGATGTGGTTTCGGAGATGTACGTTAGCGTACCATCGGTGGTTTCGAAACGATCTTGGGTTGGTTGGCTGTTGCGATTGGGTCGATTGGTGTCCGTGGTTCCGTCTCAGCGAAAGAGGAAGCTCGTAAATACCGAAACGTGACCGTTGGAAGTGATTCTAGACCTCGCTAGCCCCATTTAGATGCACCTGGCACCATGCTGTGTTGTACGTCTTTAGGTCGTTCTTCGCGGCGGACGTGTCTGGTAGATGCACAGGTCGCTCATTAAAATTAGTTGCTTTTTTAAAAAAGGAAAAGAACGTTGTACTTTTCCAAGAGGATTGTTTTATATCTGATATAAATATAAATCGTCCCTTAATATAAAAAGATTACATCCGCGAACGTCTATGTTTTAGAAAATATGAATGTAATATAACGTTTCTTGCAAATGCGTTTTTAGATTGAAATTTTTAGACTTTAAAAATAATTCGAATATATTATTGCTGCTGAATAATATAATTTATTAAATTTATATAACTTTAACTGAAGATCCTTCTTTATAATTTCTGAAAAGTTAACTCTTTTGCAATCTTTTTTTATCTTTATCTGCAATTGCATTATAGTCTCTAATAATTACGTAATGAGAAATTATTCTTAAAGATATCTATTCCAGTGACAAATATCAGACCGCATTTTCTTCGTTCGTCGTCGAACGGCAACGGCCAGTCATTTTTCTACCCAATTACGTCGCGGATTTAATCCCCCGAGGCGGCGGTGCTTATCATGACTGGTAGAAGGTTCATCGATCGAACGACCGATTCCTCTATCAATCTTGCCGCCTCACCGATAGCGGCGAGCCCTCTCGTTGTCCCTTTTTTTGCCGCTCGACACATCGATTGCGACCAGAGAGCACCACGTAGTCGAGTATGGGAAAATAACGCGCAAACATTCCTGTCCCAACAGTTGCGAAACACTTCACTTGTGCTTGAAAGATCCACTTCGTCAAAAGGGACAACTTCATAGTCGAGAGGCAACTGGAGGAGTTAAATCGTTGGTCAGGGACCGAGATTGAATTCGCGACCGCTGCCTCGTTACCGCACTTCCAGAGTGACCAACGTTAGTTTGAGTTCCGACGAATTTTCATCAGGCGATCGATCGCCATCGCCTATTTGAGAATCCTCCGGTGTATCGTCGTGATCGCCGGTTACTCTAAACAAAAAGACCGTTGAAGTTTTCGAGAGAGTTTTCCTTCTGGACGAAACGCGCTAGTCTATCGAGGAACAGTAAAGACCCTTCCTAGGGCATCATAAAAGTTAAATAGATTCTCTCTGGTCTCCGCTCGCCGAGAAAAAGTGGAAGATATCTAAGCGTTCGTTCGTGGAATAGTTTCACGAATCGCGGAGTCTGAAAGCGGAGATCTCTTTCTTGCATCTCCGAGATCCAAGTAATTCAACGAGACTTTTGCGGTTCGTGCGGAAGATTTAATGGCTCGCGTTTAACGATGAAAATTTCACGATTATAATTGCCTCGTTATAATTTTACGAATGCGCGTGCGGCAACCGCGATTTATCGGCCTGGTCGTACAATTCGAGAGGGGTCGCGCCGTACATCTGGGTTAACTATAAATAATCGCGCATTTAAACCACAATTATTGAATGTTCGTGTTTTGCTGAGCTGTATTTTTCAATTAGCTTTTTTTTTTTTTTTTATTACATTAACGTTACAAATTGTCCGATGCCGTTTTTGTTATCGATGCAATTTGGAAGATACGGACAGGAGAGTTATCATCCATAAAAAATAAAATATACTCACATTATTGCATTTTATTAATGTCATGAAATGCATATGAGAAGTACATTCATACATCACCGTTAGAGAACCGTGTACATATTCGCAGATATATATCGCAATTATTTCATGAAAATGTACACATATTTTTCCAAAGTGGCGTTTGTAAGCGTAACTTTTTTACTAGATCAAAATTTTTCACGGATAATAGTGAATTTTTTATCTCTGGCTATCTCTATATGGACACGCGCGAGGGAAAGGGACACGCCCGGCTGAAAAGGGGTGAGCTTAATGCGATGCAATTATTTCGCGTTGCTCGACGCACCATGCGGAAGTGCAGTCAGAGTAATTTCGAAACTATCCAGAACACCGAGGTTACTCGAGTAGGCGTTACTTGCCGCGTGCGCACGTTTCACTTCATAGCAGGCAAATACTTCTTGATTTGGTAGTTTCACCCGATTACTCGGTGAGAACATGTTTGCAACTTTGCCGCAACTACGAGCTTTGTTATTGTCTGAGAAAGTCGGGTAGAAATCAACAGACATTAGCGTTCACAGGAATAATAATTTGTCTGTGAAGTCGTGGCAGAAGATGCAAAACAGATTGTAATTCTTACATTACCACATTATTACATACTCAGACATTATACACTTTTTTTTTATGTTCAGCTCTTTAATTGATCTTTTCTCATGCGATTTCATACGGAGAATATTATTCGATCCAGTGTTCGCTTGATTTCTTAATATTTAATTTTTAGTAATTTTAGCAGCTATTTTATTAGCTTTATTTTATCTTGTCAACTTTTTATTCGATATAAATCCAATATTGCAAGGAAGTTGTTGCAACAGCGTGAGGTTTTTCCTTGTTACTTGCGACCGCTGTGGTAAGTCGTCCGCGCCCTTTCTAACTGCTTAGAGACCGTTCGCCGCTGCGCTAAGAGAGAAGCTCGCGAAAGATAGCGTAATTCCGCGAGTTTGTCTATATCGCGGTAAGAAGCAACGCGCGCGGACCTAACCAAATTACGGCGACGGAAGAGAGTCAGAACTTCCGGCCGCGAGGCTTTGCGCCCGTTAAAGTAACTCGGTTTACGAAGTTTACGAACGAGAGAAGCCGAAGTTTCGACCGTATCTACCGCGTCGTGACGGTACCAACGACGATGTTGTCTACGAAATATTTGCACGCGTGCCGTATGCGTACGACAAATGATCCCCTCTAGCTTCAGATTTAGTTTGTGAAAAAGCAGCAGGTAGAATGGAGTTGCAGAATAGACGCATCGTTGAGTAAATCCTGTACCTCTGCGCTCTGTGACCACATAGAATAACAACGAACAACATGTGACATTAACAAAATGTGATGATTGTATAGTATCATAAATTATGTTAGTTTACTACAGGTAGTGAATATTTGCTAAGCATTTTATTGTATTAACATTTTTAATGTTTGTGTTTTAGTATTGGACAAGCGGAAGATTAAACCTTAAACGTATAAAATAGAAAATATTTTTCATCGGTGCATACATTTATTCTATAGGGAACTCTATCCGAATCTTTATCGATTTCCTTAGTTAATATCAGTCTATTTATTGTACCGTTTATTTAAACAGAATTAAACAGAAACTCACGGAAATTAAATTTAACAGAAATCAAATATTTTTCGATGTGAATTTATTTTTCTATATCGGGAATGTTTAACTCTGTACACCAAAGGAAATTACAGAATGGCATTGCGCAAGTTCGTTGATTTTTTTGAGCGAAAATAAAAGAGTGAAGAGAACAAACCGTCATTCCCCACTCGACTAGTTGCGAGGAAAAACTCTGCCGAAAATTTTCACCGACTGAAACTCGTACGTTCAATTTTTACGAGAGTGGCGAAGCACGGTATGGTTTATTCACGGATACAGGTGTGTACAAGCTCGGCTATCGGAAACCAAACACGATGTTTTCGAGATATTGCGTTTATATTTGTTTTAATCGTAGATGCTATTGGAAATAGTAAAGAAGACACGTTGCAGGTTGTTGAATCGTTCGTTGAATGAAAGAGTAGCAAAGCAATCACGGTCTAATTTAAAAGAATGCACGTGAATGGTTTATTTAACTTGATTTAATCTTGAAGAAATTAAATTTTTACTATTTTTTATATGAGACTTTAATTGTTTTATATATTTATCTACTTCGCTTTTAATTATTGAAATATATTTTTGCTTCAGTCTTTTATGACAATCTATTTTTTATTGATATAGAATTTCTTTTTAATTTATAAGATTAAATACTAAATCTCTTCTGCACTCTATTATTTAGTTTTCCTTGAAAATTTTATCATCTCTTGCCATTTTTACTTCGTACGTCTTTTAACATACATATTTCATTCAGCTGAAAATTGGCTGAGTCGTATTCGCCACGATTTTAATTCGTATTTTGTTAAACGAAGTCTCCTAAAAGGTGTTCGCCGTCTTTTACGAAATTTGATAAAGCAATCTTGTTCTTTGATCGTGATAGACAAGACTCATGTATCTCTCACTGCGTGATTTAATAGAGATATTTCTCTCCCAAAATCGCTATGCTACATTTGAAAGATGTATTATGCAGATTAATTAAAATCGTATACTCATCAAAATGTTTCTAGATCACAATATTTCTCGGATTTTAAGTAATCAAAATTGGTCAATGATCTTGCATAAAATTTTTGCGTTATATGATTTTATTTAATTTGTTTTAATATAAATTGTCCTAATTAATTTTATTGATTTTTATATGTAATAGCTTAACCAAATTTATACTTATTATTAATTATTGATAAATTGATTTTATTAAATGTTTGAATTTGCGCGTGATAGTTAAAATTTTCAATTTAGCAATCACATACAATTTGTCGATATCAGTTGTTAGCTATGTAAAAAAATCAAAGGATGGAGTTAGCTAAAAAAACAATAAAATAAAATAAATTTTAGTATTATTTTAGCTTTAAAAGTCAATTATAGATAACTCAGTCCACGTACAAATGCAATTACGAATCCGAGCATACGAACTTGACACGTGAGTGGTTAACTTTGATCAATTCTACTTTTACTCAAAATCTATTACGATCTCGACATTTCCATATCAGGATTTTTGACTGTAACAGCTAAAAATTAACCGTCTGAAGATCCTTCCAGAATACTTTATTAAAGTTTTGTATGGTCGCGATTCTGCACACGTTGCATAAAACCTTGGTGCATTAAGGATCGCTGTGGCGAAGCAATGAAAGAATATTGCATTGCGCCACCGCCGAGCGACGTTTCTGCCTCTCTCATGCGACGATTAAGCTTGGTCTTAGGTAACTTTCCTCCTTACCTCAGCCAGTACAGAAGGCACTTTGTGAAACGCTTCTTTAAAGAGCGCATGCTTTTTTCGGCGGAGAGCATTAAAGCGGGTTTAATTCGCTGTTGAAGCAGTTCGTTTTATCGCCTCGTTTGCTTATCATTACTTATATCGCAACGGGAAATAACGCATAATGTTTCGTACTAATCTATAAACTATACTATAAACTGGTTCCGTACGTAGAATCATTTGTATACGCAATTTAAATAATAAATGCATTACAGATAAAAATTATCGGTTTTGTTACATATGAATTTGGAAAAAGTTCGCAATAGAATTAGAAGAGAAATACGAAAATCAAACTCTCAGATTTTATTTCAAAATTGTTTCTTCAATTTTCGTAATTTGTAGACATTTATAGAATATGCTTCGAATAGAAATGTGATTGTGAGTGTTTATTTAATATACCTATATCGTTACTCATGTTATAGCTTCAATCATGCAAAATCGCCAACATCTTTGCTCTTGTTTGATTATTTTAGGATATTATTTTAGAACATTGGTTGTACGTGAATAACAACATATGTGAGGGTATGAACAAATTATTTATCGCTATATCGCTTTTTCACGCGCTTATACATCGTAAAATATATTTCTAAAAACCTGACACTGATTTTTTATCCCAGAATTTAGATTAAGAAGTTAAGCTTCTTTCCGTATAAAAGTGGAATAGTGAGGGGACCAGCCGTACAAATCATTCCAAGTTTTCGAGCGAGTTCAGTGAGCTTTGAAACGGCTCGTCCGGTCGGGCGTAAAATTGCTATGATATAGAAGGATCGGTGGTACACCAACGAACGATTCGTTGCCGAAGTCGTAGATTCCGTTCCGCCAATAGTCATCGTTCGAAATCTCTAACGCGTTTCCCGAAACTTTCGATCATTCCGACTTGCGAAGATTGAATTATTTCTCGAGGAGTTCTTCGGATAGTAGAAGAGGGCACGTGCCATTGGCACATGATGAGTTATTCTTTTCTCTTTTATGTCTGTGATTCTCAACGGGATTATAAAATTGAACGTGACTGATTTAATAGCATTATGTTTTATCGATGCGGGATATAAATTTTACCAACGAAAAATTTGATTGTCGGTGTCAGAATGATTGAATTGTTTTTTGTTTTGTAGCTAACGAATTTATTGATTTCTAAATTGATGTGATAGAAATAATTATTAAAATTTGTAAAATACTTAAATAAAAATTGTCGAAAATATTTTGGTCGATGATTATGCACATAGTTGTTCCTTACAACTTCCAATATTTAAAAATAATTAAATATCTTAATAAATCTGGAATTGAAATCTTAAAATAGAACTTGGATATAAGTCATAAATAGATCAAAATTTTAATATCTATTCGCATTAGTCATTTTTAATTTGCAATAAATTTATTATTTTTAATCATTTTATATTTTATTCTATATAGTATCTCATATAATCACTATCATTCTCTTAAAATTATTAATTCACAAGAAAACTTTTTTAGGAGTCTTTTCAGGAAAAGACTTCATTATAGACTCAACGAACTTTGCATGGCTCGAAACGAGATAGAATTTTTATAGACTCATCTAT
>JANQDE010000001.1:4673926-4750579 GCA_037157785.1 Cephalotes varians | reverse complement strand
GTATGTATGTATGTATGTATGTATGTATGTATGTATGTATGTATGTATGTATGTATGTATGTATGTATGTATGTATGTATGTATGTATGTATGTACACACACACACGAATATGGACAAGCTAGCTCAAGCTGTTTGCTAGAACATCAAAATTTTTTGTAGCATTGCTTATCATACTTGAATTTTTTATATAGTTACTTTGATGATTTAAAATTATTTTTAGATCTGTATCTAGCTAAATTTTGTGAATATTTCAAATCGTTATTTCCGTGCATACAATAATTTTGTAAAAAATCACGTTAGATTCGAAAAGATTCTTGTGTGTTATTCAACGGAATAATTTTGCGCGCGGCGAAGTTGCATGACATTTTGCTGCGAGTTATCTTGCAATTTACCGAAAGGTGCACCAGAGTGAAATTCAAGATATGTCAAATCGGCGGCAGTGTCTTCATTACTCGTATATGCGGCTGTTTTGCAAATTGCGTAATTTGCGAAACAACCGGGAAATATGCCGCTACGTATTGCAGAGGAAGGTACGTAAAAGGTGCCATTTGAACCGTATTTGCACAGAAGTATTTTCCTCGCTGTCAGCGCATATTATTTCACTCCAATTCCTCGTCCTCCACTTTGACGGGAATCCCAGAGTCCTATTTTAATTTACCCCTGTGCACTCGCTCGGTCTGGCAATCCGGACCGAACTTGAATAATGCAAAGTGTTTACGGTCCGTGTATGTACACACACGTGATACGCTTTAGCATATTTTCGCAAACGATTCCATTCGATCGATTCTGAGCGTGTATGGAAAAATTTTCCTCTCTCTAGGGGACCCCGTGTTTCTTGTACTATTTTATATTTTTTAATAGGCATTGGCATATATGAAATATAGGAACAATTTCGTTTACCGCTAGTTATAGCGTTATTTTGCAAGTTTAAATATACGAATATTAATTCGAAGTAAAAAGTACAAAAGAACATTTATCTTAAATAGTACTTATCTTAAGTCTTGGTACATAATAATAGATCTTAAATATAAATCCTATAATATATCTTCTGAGCACGGATATTTTGTAATCAGAATATTCTGTTTGAAAAGTGTTGCTTATTTGCTGTACGTGTATTATTTTTATATCATCATACAAAGTTAGACAGAATATCTTGTATTTAACAAAGGTAGCAAATAAAACTGCTCTGAATAATTTTTTTTATATTGTATTAAAATGTTGACTGTGTCTTTTTATAAATTTAATAAGGGCAAATCAATAATATTAAAATAATATTAAAAATATCCATTTAGCGAAAATTCTGTTGTTGCATTTTATTAAATAAAATATTTAGTTTACCCGCCCAAAACATTTTAAAAATTAATTTTACAAAAATATTAAATAATTTAATATTTGAGAAATTAATTTTACAAATTATTCGATGATATTTAAAAAAAAATATTTTAATCGCAATAATACCAAGAATGTTTCTTCAACAATAAAAATATTGTCAAGTAGATATATAACTGTAGAAAGGTCTTACTTTGAAAACGTTAATGTTAATGTTAACGAATGAATTATATTCATATTTGAATAACTCTTGTCTGTAAGTTTTGCAAGATCACGTACAGAAACGAAGTATCCGTTTTTCGAGTGTAATAGCGTGAATTTCCGGTCACGGTATCGAATGAAGCCCATTTTTTTGAAGGACCGACACCCTGGAAGTGCGACGAAGCGACAGGGAAGCATTCTTTAAAAGAATTTAATTCCAACTGCAGTCAGACATAGCAGCGACGAACACGAAGAGATGTTAGCGTGATCTTTTCTTCCCTTATGTTTTGCCACTTCTATTCGCTCGCTTTCTACGTTTCTCGCACTGCTTGGCTGCCCGCGTTCCATCCGAGAATGTAATTTCCGCGCGGTCGAAGAATCCAACCCAATGGGACCCGGCACGTCCGACACCGATACAATTCACCTGATAAAACTGTAGGGTTACTCGCCAGTGACTTTCGAACTTGGCGCGAACATCGCGACCTTATTCCGTGCGCTATTCGTTCTTCTCTTAGACCGATCTATCTGCCTCGTCGTTCCGGAGATCCGTCTTTGGATCCCGAAGGAACACTTCGTTGAGATAATACTGCGAGGAAAAGGACTATATTCCGGGACGAATTTGGAAAGATTGCGAGCTCGTGAAACGTGTGATAGCTAGCGTGCGATTTCCAATGACTGGAAAAACGCTGATCAAACGTTTATGCTGATTTTGCAATCTCCTAGTAATTCCCATTTTTAGTACGTGACTTATTTACTTACTAAATTATTTATCAAAAGAATTTTGATACGATGATGAAACTCGTTTTCGAGGTGCAGCACAGATTTCATTCGTCAATAAGTTCTTTAGTCTTTCTTTAGCTATCAACGAGCGAGAATCTTGCGAGAAAAATTGTATCGCGCGATAACAGTAGTAATATTATCGACACACGGATCTAGAGATCCGTTGTTTCTTTTTGCACGCGTATACACTATAAAATCGTCTCAACAGCAGAATCTCAAAAGCCGAGGCATGTCGATCCGGTATCGTCGCTGTTTTCCCCCGCTGGGTAAGCGAACTCGATAAGACCTTTCTCCACCAGTTCGCCGATGCTTTCAAGAAACCCGATACGGAAGGTAGGCGGGATACATCAACTTGTCAAGCTAAGATACCTGACCCCCCCCCCCGTCGCCCTTCGTCTTCCCTTTGGGGGCCAGCCAGTCTCTCAGTTACGATATTATCCTTCAGCACACGGGATCTAAACTTCGGCTCGTGACAAAGATTTCGATCTTCGCGTCTGCGAAGTCTCTCTCTTCAAAATCGACTCGGAAACACGAACCGGAAAGTACTTGACCTCGTTCCGCGACCTTTCCTCTCTAGCTTCCTTTATTTCACGTTATTTACCAGACTTGCCTTCCGGCTAGTTTTGTAGGGAATCTGTCTGATACGTACGTCGCTTTCCTACATTTTTCCAGCCATGTCCGAGGGGACGTGCTGTCTTTGTCCGCTTTTCCTAGAAAAGAGTCGTTCCAGCCCTTTCGCCGTTTCTTTCGTCTTATATACCTTCGGGATATCTGTCTCAGGAGAAGTACCCCGTCACTGTCTGTATAATTTTATTTCAACTTGCGTGCTTCCACAGACGTGTGTTCGCGAGTCGTTATTTTTTCCCATGTTGACGGGTTCGACTTTACGTCTGGTTCAGCGAACACATTTCAACGTGTCAGTTATACGATGTTAAGCCACTTGTTGCTGTCACGACTTAGTACATAAACATTTGTTCTTGATTAAATTCTGATAGCCACGCTAGATCTCGTCAAGTCGATGTTAAAGCCGTTTCGCGACATGTATATCCTTCGTGTATGCAGATGAAATGTACATATTACAAACTGATGCATGCTAACGGCGACGGAGTTGAGATGAACTTCCTGAATCGTGCGTTGTTCATAAGATTTCAGTTGTTAACAGGATAATTATATACAACGCCTTTCTTTCTCTCTATTAGCGTATTGTATGTAGGTATCAACTTGTCACGTAGATTATACTTCCTTCGACCTGGCAACTTTGTGCTTGTAAGATCTTCCCATTCTCCTTGTAAGTCCCCGGGCGACGTTTCCGGGAGTACATCGGGTAGGAGTCGAGAAGTTCCAAGTTTGTTTCTGTCTTCCTCGCCTCGCGTCAGCCTCGAGCCGGGCAGAACAGTTTCTCCATCGCGAAGTTAAGTTAGATACTACTCGGTAGCTAGGTTAGAACTACGGCCGATCGCCGTGGCCCTTATTGGTATCGATAAAGCATATATTGGGTAAGGAAACGGAGAACGCGGAGTTCCATCGTGGACGAAGCAATATAATGGCCGTTGGGCATCTGGTAGCCCTAGACCGCAAAAAATCGAAGAGGAAACGAGATGAGAGGAAGGGAAATGTATTTCGTGTCTCTATCGTTTTCCTTTTACAAAAAAAAAAGGAAGCATTCGTTGAATCGAGTTGGAGCTCTTGGCAGCTATCCTTGACTGGTCGTATAACGTGAAACACGTGTGACATCTTGGACATTCCTTCGTGTACGAAGCGTTGCATCGAGGGAAGTTCGTTAATTGTACATGGCAATATTTTTTGGGGGAAATTGTTATACTCCGATTATTTCAAACTATTTCTAAATAATTAAAAAACTTATAAATTTATTATGATTTAATCTCTGAAGAGCTAGTCTTTATCTCTATATATTCGTGCAGATATGACTTTTAAGTAGCATAGATATATATTCTCAGATTGAATTATGATTTATAATCAATTAAGTGTAATTTAAAATATAATTGACAGAATATGTACTTTGCATTTTACGGCATTTCATGAAATCTCGATTATGAATGATTATTGACAACTTGACATTTTTCTCTGAATACGATGATTGACATTGAGAAACATGCTGATTTGATTATTTAATAAATACATTTTGTTTCATTATTTCGGGTGTAGCATTCGCGTCCGATAAAAAACGAAATGATGGAAGGACGGTAAAAGGAAATGATGATAATTTAATTGCACACTGCCATTTCCTTTCAACCCAGTGCGAAAGACGAGTCGCAGCTGGCGAAGACACGTTTACTCCTGCTTCGCGCACCCCTTGGGCTGTCATTGTTTTTATTGCCAAGTCAAAGACCGAGTTTCATCCCTGCAGGCTCTGCCATTCCATTAGGACTGTCGTTTCGGCAAGTAAAGGGTGCGAGCAAAGAGAAACGAAGACTTCCGATGGGATAACGCTCGCTCGTAAGAGAAACCAACGCGTCTCCATTTTTGAAAATTTGCGGAATATATATTCTTGTCTTGTTTTCCTGAGCGTTGATGCGTATTTCGTTCTCGCGTTTTGAATTTTATTGGTAAGTTCGCCACCTGGTTACCCCATCCTCTCTGTTGTCTGTCGTCTTGCGGCACAGCTACCGGCAATGGCAGGAAAAGCACGTATTGTTGAGCACGCAAGTGGAAAGTTTTTCAGGCGAAACGACGTGTATGAAAAGGAACAAACGAGTCTTCCACCCTTGCCGCGTGAGATTAAAGTTACCCCGTACATACACTTTGCGAGAATAGAGATTTTGAAGGAGTCTCGATAAACGCGAAGCTTCCTGTATCATCTCACGTTTAACATCTTTCTGTCTCTCTTCCGATCTAATTAACGAGATCGATCACTCGGAAGCGGGCTGCTCCACTTCTCACGTTCCGTCTGTCGATTCGCGCGTGGACTTTTCTTTTAACGCGCAGCAACTGCAAATTACGGAAAGGTAACAAGGTTCGCGTTGCGCCGGCTTTCCATCAACGCAATTTCGAGAACGAAAGCCGGGGCGAGCAATTTCGGACGGACATTGATGTATTTGTACTATCTGCGCTAGTGGTAGTTGGTCCACGAGGCGTGTCCGATGGCGTTGTAAAATACGTAAAATGTAACGTTAAACTTTTGCGGTGGTTACCGTTGCGGATAATGTTTCACACGTCCTACGCTTGCGTCATTTTTTATTTTTGCTTATAATCGCGCGTGCGTTTTTGCTACAAAACAAGGGTTTTTCGTGTATCGAATTTTCGACTAAAATAATTTCAAGGATGAAAGTTCAGTAATTATTCACTCCAGCGAACAATGTCTGATATATTCGTTTGATGTTTTATATGAGAAAAATATCTTGCGTGCTATTTTTGTGGAGTTATCGCGCGATGGAAACGTTCTCACGGCACTTCGAAAATTGCGCTCTTTTTCTGACGCGAGTGAGAAATTTTCGCGTCATCGCAAACACCGATTCTCGCAGCTACTGCACTTTATGCGGCGCTCCGCGATGGCTTCGCCGGAATCTGTGTCACGGATTCTCGACGCGATCATCGCGGATTTTGTGTCATCTCAGCGAGGAAATGCGTACGCGGCGACATTTTTGATCGAAATACCCTTAAATCCCAGAAGAGATCATGTAATATTTGATCGATCGGTTCTAAAAAAAAGAGACTTTCGAAAATTCATGCGTCGCGAACGTAAGGAGGATGACGTATAGAGAGAACGACGAGGGCAAATTGAGATATAGAGAAAGACGAGAAAGCTGTCGGAATGGTCCGGAATACGGGGTTAAATATTTACCCGAGACAAACAGAAAACTCCGATGTAGCAGCAGTCTCTTGCGAGCGCTTCCGTAAAATTTGGTGTGAACGGCGCTACAGGGAGGAAATGTTCGTGGATATTCGTGACCGTTTCGCGATCGTACAACCGCGAAACTGTTCCCGTATGCAACGTTTCCCACCGCCTGACACAGTCATTCTTCTCACTGTTCTTTTACCGGTCGAAATTAAAAGCGCACTCCTTTTCCGAGCTACTATAATTACGGCAACATTCTGATTGAGCACGCGTCATTACTGCGTAATGACTTTTCTGACAAGTAGTTGCTTCTGTGCGAAGAGGTCGACAGAATTCTGCATGCGAAAACCTAGGAGATACTACGAGCCTTCTCTTAAAGAGGAAGCTGGCAGGTGCGCTTTTCGGTATGTGGTAGATTACTTCGAGACGAGTGTTATTCAAGAGTTTTTTTTATCGCCTTTCTACGAGAAGCGAAAAATTCTTTTGCGGTACCTGCAGTAGGATTATACGAAGAATATAGAAATTTTTTACAAGATTTTTGTTCTGTGCACAGGATGTGCCTCTTTTATTCTCTATAATCTCCGTTGTCAAAATTAATAAGAGGAAGAAGGGCGGAAAGAAATAGAAAGAATTACTAAAATCTAATATTTGTCGAAATCAATTTATATTATATATTTTAATTAAAAAGAAGGAAGTAAAATAGAGAATAACTCTACCTTGTTAAATAAATTTCCTCGCATCTGCGATTGCTCGTGTTTCTCGTTAATCAATACCCGACGTTTTCTAGATGGCACAATTTTATGCAATAGTTTCGAAAGGGAAACACGAGTGCATAGAAACGTGATAGAAAAAAACGTGCTGCTTCTGGGAGTGAGGATCGGTGTATGTTTTTAGTGGCGGATACGAGAATGCGCGTGAGAGGAAGTTACAAATGAGCGAACGAGTGAATCGCTCTGTTCTGCAGGGAAAAATAATAATCGCGTATCGTTGCAGCCATATGAAAAACATTTATGAATACGTGCACTGTCTGCTTTTTCCATAAATAAAGGTTTGCATTACGCGGAATAATACTGAAGCTTTTCCGCTGGCGACATAACAATCTGATACGTAAATCCATCTGCTATCCGCGAAAAAAAAAATAAATCGTGATTTATAATGGTTTTTCGATAAAGTTACTGTATATTTATCTGTAAATATTAAATAACTACCTAATAAAGTCGTTAAATAATTGTATGATTGAAAATATTATTTCTTGATGGAAAATGAGTTCACGAAAACATGCGTATATTCGAATTAAACAAATAATAATACTTTTATTTTACAATATATCTTATTAATCTAATAATCAGAATGTGCACAATATGTACATGCATTTGTTATAACAAATTTGCTGAAATAATATTAAAATAATTAATATCAATTTATATGGTCGTTTAAATGGAGAACAATACACAAGAATGTTATTAATAAATAAAAAGAAATATTTAATTTATAAATATATATAAATTAGATAAATTATATATAATGAATAAAATAACAAAATAAAATTATGTATGTACATATAATGATAACACACAATTGTTAATAATACAAATGCTTATTGTTTGAGGATTATGAAAATAATTACAATTTACCATAATTTATGTATATTTATAATAGGAATTGAGCTAATACGTGGACAAGATTTACGCGCACGCGACGTGAATTTACATCGATCGTTTACTTTACATTTATAACTTGTAATTTATTTTACAATAGGTTGCATTAATAGTTGCGTATAATATAATAAACATGTAGTTACATTCCATGGCAATATTCACAATCTTCTATTCAAATTAACCAGTATGTTTAAATAATTATTCTAATAATACACTTAAATTCAGTTGTTAGGATAAAATGTCGATGTAAAAATTCTGTAATGTGGCGGCTCTGTGTCTAATAACGTTTCGGATGTTATTCTTTTAAGCTCTCTCTATTATTAGACATCCATTATTTTATGAGACCTCTATTCTTCTAACGTACCATCTTTCCGATTACACAAGGATCGTAAAGCATGCGATCATATTGAAAGTCGGATAAAACGTTTATCGATTCGTTCAGAGTTATCGACGGGCGTCAAGTCATAGAAAAATATGAAGATCGATTTCCTTCGTCGAGATGACACGATAGCGAAAATGAGATACGAGCGTATATGTATGTATGTACACGCTCTCGTTCGTTGACCGCATAAATCCGCACTGGATATTTGTCCGAATTATGCAAATAAACGAACCGTGACGAGATGTAATTAAACTAATTGCAGAGAAATATGTGCGCAGATTGCCGGGAACAAACGATACCGGGTGCTCATTGTGTACAATATTCCACTTCGTCTCTAGTGCGAACAATTTGGAAAATATTTTCGTTGTCGATATACGTAATTTCTAGCATGGGCGATCAAGTTAAAACAAAATAGAGAACATAAAATTGCAATTATTGTCTCCTGGAAACATTTATACGAGCGTTTTGCGCGATAAAAATAATTACGCTTCGACGAAGCTCGATTAAATAAACTACCCGTATATCAAACACCTTGATTCACGTTAATTCGCTTATGGAATTTGCTGTAATCATCGTTACTTCCGTTTTGTTGATACAATCTCACGCTATTTACAAGCAATCGTGTTACGAATAGAACGTAACGAAATTTACAAATGTTATTCGAAGTATTCGTCACGATGGCATCATATTCGTTCGTATCTCTAACCGGCGAATGAAATCGGGGATCTGTGAAATTTGATGGATGCTCTAAAAGTGGAATGTAGTTGTCAGAATTTCGCGCACACGACACACACACACACACACACACACACAGCGCCGATAGTCATTTTCATTCTTCTCAATTCATTTTCGGCGCAAATAGTGGCAACGACTACTCTTCCTGGATTCAGCCGTGGAACCTTTTGAGGTTTTCCGTCGATAGCGCATAGCGTGATTTATGAAATTTTAACGTGGGATTGTAGCTGGCAGTTCGTCCGGCTACGAAATCCTCTCGCCGACCGCGCACGGTATGCTCCACAGTCGTTTAACATAATCGATCTAACCTTTCCGATATGCCCCTCGTTCGACTCGATCGAGCCCACTTTTAATCTCTTCCGATTAACCGGCCGCAATTGAATCGGCGGGCAAACGCCAATCAGACCGCAAACATTCGATCATTCGAACGTTCGATTGAATCTTTGGGCCTTCATTACACGAGCGCGGAGGAACATCGTTTGATTCGCTCGGCTTCCTCTTTTAAACACCGATATGACAAATTTAGTTGAACTTGGATAAAGGACTTGGAAATATATGTATTGGAAATTTTCAGATGGTTTAATATACGTTTTTCGACGTATATCGGAGTGTGTAATCATACAGAAATAATTAGGTGTATTTTCTGTTCATAGGTATAATTTGCTGTATCTTAAATTATGTAATTCTCTTATAATATTAATTAATATTTATTAGCTAAATCTGTTAAATGAATTAATAATTATTTCTGTTAGCGATAATATCAGTTAGCAATGAAAGAAACACTTATTTTAACTGTATAAAATGTAATCAAATTCAGCATGGATTTTAGATATCGAAAATTGTCTATGCAATTTTTTTTCGTGTACATTCATTTGGCCTCTAGCATTCGATGCCCGTCTTGTCTTGTTAGTGAACTAAGAGTGGTGAACGGAAGGTCACCCTTCCCAATGAAAGTTCGAGTAGTGCAGCTTGACAAAAGCTGTTTGTAGTAAACAGCTCGGAGCTCTTGATTGTATCTCGGTGTGCCATTGTTGTTTCATCGTTATGCCGCGTACAAATCACTAAGTAACTCGCCGACTGAATAAGGAAACTAAGCTATTTATGCAATTTCTGTGGGGCACCATCTGAAATCCGAGGGGCTTTCAGTGTCACGTCGAATTCTCACGCTTGCCGCTATAATTACGTTTCAATTTTTGCCGGATATTTAATTTGAATTCACTGTCGAGCTGTAGAGTCACTCGAGAACGGTTGTAGAGCATATCCCCTCGTGTGTCGTCTATGAATTATACAGGATGTCTCGAGATTGATACGCGCTGTATAGCATCATGATACTTTAAGGTGCTTTAAAATATTCCTAAGCGTTTTGTGCAGTTTATTTTTGAGCACGACGAGCGTCGTTCAGCATCATATTTACCTACCGTTTCCTTTTTAACATAGTTATTTTTTTGTCCGAATAAATCGTGCTCAGGAGTTACTAACACAACTGGTAGGTTTCATGTTATTTCGGTTTACGCGTTTTCGAAATCGCGGTAATTTTGCGTGTCACGCTTTGAAAGAAGTTTTGCGATCGCCGACAGCAATAATATGCAGAAAATCACGAGGGAGTGGTTCAAGTGGTGAACTGTTCCAACTCGATATTGATAAACTCACGAACTTCCAACGGTGGTTTCCCCTGCGGCGTGAATTTTTTTCCAGACGAATACGAAATGGATACGTCGCTCCCGTTCTCTCCCAGTAAAGAACGCGGCAGATCGCACCCCCTTTTCGGGTCAAACGTTTCTCTACGAACGAGCACTCGGGTGCAAACTCGTTTCCACGCGAGCGACGTCGACCTCGTTGCACGTTCAGTGAAGCGCGAGCCACGTTACATCCGGCAGAGAGTTTGAGGCTAGCTTCTCCGACTCGAATCGTGTCGAGAGTGAGTTACTAAAACCGAGTTACCAATCCGGCTTTTCTCATACTGCCGAATTTTTGGAACGAATGGTGGTTGTCGTTTTTTTCTTCTCCCTAGTCTTCTCTCGCTTTTCCACCCATTGATCACTTTCTTCTATTTCTTAGCTTTATTCCTTATCTCTTTTTATTTAATTTTTATTATTTTTATTTATTACATTTTAATAACAAAATTTATTTTTCGTTTCTTATTATTTTCTGTTACAAAAAATCAAGTAAAACTTTTCTATGATTGCGAAGTAATAATTAATATAATATAATGGATATTAAATAATAACGATAATGTGCGTGATAATTTTAAAATTACTTTTGTACTCTAACAATTTCGTTGATTATCATTTTTTTATATGATGTCTGTTGTATGTAAGCGTTTGTCTTTTTGCTTTTCAAGCATGAAAATATCTCCTTTGTTCTTGGAAGGTTTCTCTCTCGCATGACGAGCTCTGGTTTTCGAAGCAACGTAGAAATGAGTTTCGCGGCAGCATCCATCAAAAACGAATTATGAGGCGCCGGATTTTCTGAAAGAACGAACGCAGATCCGACTTTTCCCGTCTGCACGAATGAAGATTTCGCCTGTCGTTTTCCCCTTCGATCTTATCTCTGGACTGTCGCCACTGTTCTTCACCTCAATAACTCGCGACTGGACCCAATCAAAAATCACTCCGTCACATGGGTGGCTTGGATAACTCTTTAAACTTCAAACGACGCCGACGAGACCGAGTTTTTTTTTCTCGTCAGTGACTCACGTCAGTGACTGAAAGGAGGTAAATGAGGGTCTCCAGTCTCCGCGCAAAGAGGAAAAATGTGTTCGTAGTTAGTCGCGCTTCTGCGTATTATTAATTACACAAACGACGGGGTTTGTGTACCTTTTAATAAAGCTTATTACGCGGTCTTATTGAGTGTCGATGCACGTATTAACGATAATACAAGAGAAAATGATCGCACTAAAGATGTGATTCTTTTGAAAAGTATCTTTCGAATTTCTGCAATATATTGTTTGGAAAATCCTGATCGCGAAGAAAGATGGAGAGAAAGAAAAAGAAAGTATTAAAATATTAAAGTTGTTTCTTACATTCATTTTTCGCAATGATATTACCTTCTTTTTTTTTACGCAATGAGCCAACTGTGCTGCAATAACACGAAAATTACTTTGCAAAGATTCGTAATTATTGTCGAAGAGCGCTAAATGAAACAGATTCCTTTCATATGAGTATAGAGCATACCGCGAAGATAGTGATCCCTCTGGCGGTGGGTAAACTTTTTTTTTTTTTGCTTTCACTTTGAAGATACTTTATCGTATTATCTAAGGTTTGCACATGACTTCTTTCTAGAATGCATTCCTTGCGAGAAATTTCAACTTTGATGCTCCGGGTAATATCGCTTACGATAGTAGACACTACACGATGACGTTCAAAAAGTATCAGCGTTAAAGAAACGGCGGAAAATTATGTTGTCTATCGCTTTATTTTGTTTCGTAATACCGGGTTTCTTTCCATTTACGGTCCCATGGATTCGCGAATGTCGCGAGCACGTCGTGACTTTCTTCTCGTTTCACGCGATGTATAGATTGTGAAGGGAGAATCACGGATACGAGCTAGACACGAAGGCGAATGTCCTGACAAAATGGTACGTGTCCTTGGGAACAAACGGGCGATGCATTTATGAGATTTAAATCGCCTAAGCGGTCCATTTCCTCGGTTATGCATTATTCACCGGTACCTCGCGGTACCCTGAATGTTTTATGCGCTCGCTCTTCTCCTTCTTCTCGCTCATTCTTTTTCTTCTACCTCTCGAGGACGTCCTCTACTCGACAAAGTTCCAGACGCGTAAGCTTCCAGCTTCCAGAGGACCGTGCGCGAAGATAGCGACGACGAAAGCACAGCACACATACTTTTTCTCGTTTGATATCCGTGATCGCCCTGTTTATTATCATTTTCCATACAATAGAAATCTCGGTGAATAGCACGAACGCGTGTCTCCTTAATATTTGCATATATTATGGATCATTACGTTTTTTAACGGGTATTATATTTTCCATTGTTGCGGACTGCCGGGAGGCAGTTTACGTAAATGATTTTTTTTGAAAACACACGGCCTTTACGTTTTTAAATATGGATTTAGTTACGTTGAATTGAGTTAATTTTTAAATCTTTCTCTTTCTTTTGCAGAATTATTCCACGAAGTTGCAAAAAAGATTAAACTTGATAAAAACTTTATCTTTTAGAAAAATACTTTCTAGAAAGATAAAGCAATTTCGTGAAATATCTTTTACACACTTTTATTAGTGTTGCAAGTCAGTGCATTGTGCTGCAATTATATTTTTCTATATAAGTTTGAAAAGAGATTTTGAAACAGCGCACTTGTCCTCTAATGTATTTTTGTGAATGGAACATATTTTATTTCGTTTTTTCTTCTTACGTAAATAAAAGTTCCGATAGTTTCATTTCTCGGTTTTCTTCCCTTGTTACTTGCGGAAATATAAAATTCGTTGGCATGCAGCGCGAGCGTCTCCCTGGATCGCGCGATCCAGTGCATCGTCTTGATGCAACTTTAGTATTCGAGTCGCTCGCCAGTGAATTTACTCCGCCATCCAGGAGGAATTTCAGTGCTCTCGGATCTTCTCCGGACTGAAGATGGCCACTGTCCAGCTTGGGTTAGCCTCTTTAATTATCCGTCTTTGCTCTTCTGTCCTTTTTTAACGAGAGACTATTTGCCGTTGAAATGCACGTCCGGTTTTCGTACATGATGCAAGGCACGAAATTCATCCAAACACTTTTGTTATCCTTCGATTCTTAATTGAATCAAAGGCATCAGGCGGTCCATCGCCTCTCTAAGTGTTGTATAATATCGTCATATAGAATGATATTTTTAATTTTTATTTTTAATTTCTAGTTCTATTATACAATGTATGTGATCTATTAAGAATACATGTAGGATAAAATGATATAATGATCTTGCTACACATAATTTAGATTAGCGCAGTTATAGCGTTTCTAATTATTTATGTAATATAACATTTTTCAAATAGTCATCAATTTTTCATTTCGCGATCGATTCTCTTTTTCAGGTCTATTTTGAGCAGTTCAATTGTTCGATTTGCAATTCATATTGAAATTCGAGAGAAATCAGAGCGATTAGTCTGTGTCAGATAACAAATATATGGTTTTACTAACATTACTCGCCAGGCCTTCGAGGTATTTGCCGTGCGTCTTGGTTCACCTCGAGATTTGAAATTCTTACTCTAGCAGGAACGGAACGACCATTCGTGTTTTTATGACGGTAGCAGTGAGGAACGGCTGTAGAAAGGTAATAAAAATCGGTCATGAAGTTTGTCTTTCCACTGCGAGCGTTACTCTCCACCGTATCGTCATCCGGGTCTTTTCCATCCCTGATTCGTCGTCGCCACTTTCATTTTCCTCACGATGGCTCGCGCGTTCAGATTTTACGATCGCCGAGCGCGCTGCCTGCGTCCATCTTTCTTCGTACCCTTCGCACGTTCGGATCATCAAGCCATTAGGCGGCCATACGATTTATCGTGACTTCGGTTGTAAAATTTTATATTGATTTCTGGTCACTCGTCTCATTTCGAGATCTCACTCGGTTTGTGGCTGAAATAGCGATATACTGTCTCATTTAACACGAAATAAGCAAAGAACGTTTGATACTAGATGAATAAACGTGAATGAAAAAAAAGCTTATTGTTATAAAGTTACAATAGTAAGAAAAGAAATTAATAAAAGCAAATGAAATTTATTTTATTGAATCATTGTTTTTTAATACATTGAACAAAATTTCCAGTTGAATAAAATATTTGATGTTTTTATATTTTTTTATGGTTTTGACAATATCTACAGTTAATAAAAATAATTCAAAATAATTAACATTTAAAATTGTATTTGACTCAAACATTGATTTTTTTTTATTATGTCTTTATGATTTTGAATTAAAGAGTCTTTTTGAAAAAAATAAATGACATGAAAACAAATAACAATGATTTTATTATGTAGCTGTTTTTATGATCTTATGAAAGGAAAAATATTAAATGATAATTATAATTCTATAATTACGTACAGAAATATTGAATACATATTTTTCTTTATTTAATTATTTGCGGAGTAGATTAATTATTTTCTATAATTTTAATACAGAAAGCAATATGCTCATTAATTCTGAGAACAATATCGAAAAAAAGGATATTAATTGCGTTTTTAAGAAATGCATGAATGAAATAAAAATTTGGATTATTATAAAAGTTATATTATACTTTTTGAGAGAGATTATACTTTTTGAAAATATTATGACGCACTCGATTGAAAATTTCTGCATATTGAACATTTTAATGCCAATGTTATGTGATGCGTTATGCACATCCGATAAACTTTTATTTGTTTTATTTCTCGTTTAAATTATACCGCGTAAAAATATCCGCGAATATTTATCATATTTATCATATAAGTCGTGAAATAAATGATTTGAAAATTACTGAGAATAAACATCCGATAATGAGAAAACGCCTTTGATCTATCTTCCTGTTTGCAGCAAAAAGAATAACGGTTAGCTTACCGATGGCGAAAGATGAGGGAAGAGCGGGGACGGGGAAGAGCGCTATCGAAATCGTCGGCTCGAAACTATCTCACGAGAGTTTCCATCGTGATGAGATAGGAGAAGCACGGAACGGAAGCGGACGATTAACGAGAGTTTCCGCGGACCGAACGACCGATCGATCATTTAACTCGAGTCTCGTTGCCGCTTCTATCT
This sequence comes from Cephalotes varians, assembly GCA_037157785.1. NCBI lineage: Eukaryota > Metazoa > Arthropoda > Insecta > Hymenoptera > Formicidae > Cephalotes > Cephalotes varians. The sequence goes on along the minus strand of JANQDE010000001.1, from coordinate 4,734,989 downwards.
CCGCGATTATTCGTCGCATAGGGCTGGAAAGTCTCGCGCTCGAATTGCACACTGTTTTCCAGCATAGTCTCAACAGAGCTTTTTCCGCTTGTCCATGCAGTCAGCAAATGTTTTTGTTCTGAAATCGAAAAAATGCAGGTTGCCATTTCGCTCGCGCTTTTGTATTTACCGCCTCGATTTTCTTCGAAGGACAATATCTGTAGTCACGCGTTGCACATACAATCGAGATCCAATTAATAACGGAACTCAATCAACAATTCATATTGTGTAATTAAATGCGACAAAAATCCTTACGCAGTGATTGAATTTTCGCGAAATCCAGGCCGAATTTATTAATTAGAAAATAAGATCGCGTTACTACGTTTACGTCATGTGAAATTTGCTTGCATTTCGAAATGTTTAATTCGTCCGTATCGAATAGCTCGTTGATTAAAATTCGGGTGGGAAAAATTTTTGAATGCAAATTATTTAATTAATTAGCGTCCGAGAGGGACATACCTTACATAGATTTACATGTACATAGATTTACGCATCACGATCGAAACGCGAGAATATCATTACATCCTAATTTTAAACTCCATTATATTTTTTTTACCCAGTATTGCTGGTGTTGTCCACTTATCAAACTTTTGCGTAGCCTCGCCCGGCCGGCCGGAGTATTAATTAACGTCGTTGATACGTTTTACATCCTTAGGACGGGATTAGTTAACGCAACGGCGGGAATCTTTCTTCGTCGCACGGGCTCAGAGCGATCGGTCTCGCCAAAGTTTTACCATGGTAAGCGGCTGCGTCGTCATCCTCTCGGCACTCAGTTCCGCGCGGGTTCGAGACGACCGACCGATCGAACTCCGCCGGAGCGTGAAACAAAGGTGTCGAGTGATCTCATTCAGAGGGCTACGAGAGAACGAACGAACCCTCTGCGCGTCGTATTCAGATTAAGCCGTAATTTCGCGGTGTAATTGGAACGTTGGGACAGCGGTGGTGGGGTGCGAAAGCGGGATGGAAAGGTTTATACTTCGACTGTGCGCGACCACTTTAAACTCGCTTTTAAGCCGCGTCGCTTCGCGCACGGACCGATTACTAATTAGATTCCCGACGATGAGCGACAGGTGCGACGTGTAAATGCGTTTATGAAAAAGAAAGAAAGAAAGAAGGGAAGGAAGGAAAAATCCTGCCGACTTTAATCCGACGTTCGCAATTTTTCTTCGAATTTTCCGCGATAAGACGGATTTTTCTCTTACGACGCGTAATCGAATTAAATCGAGTGCATCGGGCGGCTGGACGATCGCTCTTGATCGCGTCCTCTCGACTGAAGTGCAATTAATTATCGTTAAATTGGATCGACGATATTTCATCAGGAGACAGGAGCGCGGGGACGGTGGGGGTCGTTTCCACGGATCATTAACTTGCGCGGAAATGGACCGCCAAAGAGTGGCACTTACAGCAAATACACCTAATTATTTTGCGTACGAAGGTAGCAATTTGCTCATTTACCGACAACAGACGGCCACTTTATGGCTTTAGGGAGAAGCGTCGAGGGTGCGTAATTCAGGTCCCTTGATTCTCGCGCGAAAGAAAAGGTCATAATCCTATAACCGTCCTAATTATTGGAAGCGTCAGGGACCTACCGATAACTACTCGCCCGTTTGCATCGCTTTGGTCGACGGCCAGGGGTTAATGCCACAGTGGTTTTATGCAATATTCCATTAAGAGGGCGCCCTACTATCCTTCTATTAAGTCGCCTCTCCGATAGCCTACGACGGGAAATATCGGTGGTTACCTCGCCGCGGCGTTTATTCCGCCTGAGATGAAGCAGATATTGTGGTTGGCAGGCCGTCGATTCGAATTTGAGCCTGTATTCTATTCATGGTTTCCATCGTGGTTTAAAACGTATCTGAGACGTTTCTCGATGAATTTTCTCCTCTCTTCCGATCCCGAAACGTTAACGAAACTACCTCGTCGTTCTAATTGCGCAAGTTCCAATTAAAACGCATCAGTCTCAACTTAATGTATTAATATCATTGTACATCCGGCCTCTTTTATGCCATTTTATTCTATTGTCACATCAAAATACACAAAAAATATTTTTAAAAGCGTTTGGTATAAAACGTCAAATTATATTGTGATATTTTTTTATAAAATGTAAATTATCTTTTTACGCCATAATAATTTTATACAAACATATTTGTGTGTGAATATTATATTTTGATTAAACTATTCCACACTATATTCCGACCAACGTGCTGGTAGTTCAAATTTAAATATTTGAACGTGCAACGTTAAACCAGACCAGCCGCGTAACGATGTTTACCACGCATTTTATCGACCTTTGCAACTGTTATAATTTTATATCTAAAAATAATACTTTAATTATTTAACGACTTCACAATGTTCAAATATTCAGGATTGTTTGATTACTTATTTATTCGGAACTCTGTTTAAGTTCGCACGGAAATAATACGAGGGATTGTGCTTCGAATTTGAGCACGACAACGTTATCGCGAAGATTAAAGAGAGCGAGCTTTGGTTTGCGGTGGACAATCCCGATCCCGGACGTCGACCTGTAAAAACAGAAGAAGATACGCGAGACGATATAAAGTTTAAGACACGCGAGCGGAAAAGAGCGAAAGGAAGGAACAAAGGCGTACAGCATTGAAATTGACACCAAGGAGAAAGCTGACTCCTTGAAATAGAGAGCTACCGGCTCTCTTAAGTTCTTAAATACGGTTACGCGCTACTGCGTTTCTTAGGCGAGAAGTTGAAACTCAATCGCGCTGGAAGGAAACGCAACGCGTAATCCTAGACTTTAACGAAGTCGGATCGACCGGAATTGCGTCCCACGTGGCACATAAATCGTGCTCCTTAATTGGATGATGTAATTGATCTCTCCACGTTTGTTGGATATTTGTTGGATATTTCAGTGATTGTCTTGAATTATTAACCCAGGATTAGAGGCACGGCGTCGTTGAACGTTATAACGTGATAAGTTAATGAGGTCGCGTTCAGGTGAGCGCGTGCCGATCAAGTAGAAGCATATTGAATTATCTGTAGTAATTAATTAAAGCTTCGATATACGCGATAAATTAAATTAGAGCCGGATAATTATCCTTTTAACTTATTCTCGAGCATATTTCACCCGCGATCGTTAGTAGTTCGTCACTTGACTCGATGCGATAACTCATTTATATAGTATAATGATCGCTAAAACAGCTGACATTTGAAAATGAATACTGATGTAGAATCTGAAAAAATCGAAGAAAGTTAAAAAAATTAAAATGAAAGTATGCCAGGGAGTATTGCGAAAATGTTACAGAGAATTATAGGAAACTTTTATATTTTTTATCATAATAATGCAAGGCAAGATAAAGAATCGTTAAATTCGCAATATTTTAATATTATCCCAATTATGTAATTATTTCATTTACAAAAAGATATAATTATATAGATATAACACAAAAAATGCTATAATAAGTTATCTTTCTGTATTACCGTTCTTCCTTCTTTCATCTTCTTTTATTTAATTTGTTAAAAAGTTGTAATCATCGCTATATCAGGATTCTAATTTGTGAATTTAGTAAAATAATAATCTTGCTAATTCGAGAAAAATATCACTCTTTCTCGTATTATAACCGACAATAATGATACGGATCGAAAGAAAAAACTGAAAGACACTCGCAGATTCTCGCGAATGTAAATCGACGCGATTTAACGACTTGGCCGCCGCCAATTCCAAGAGGGTCTCTCTTATCGAAGATTAGCCTAAGGGCTGTCGTCGTCGTCGTTGGAATTTCGATGAGTCGAAATTGCTGTCGACGTTCTCGGTCACTATTGACAACTCGCCTTAATCTCGAGTCGGCTGTTCCGGTCGGGTGACTGCCAACCAGTCTGCGAATAAATCCCGGAGAGATAGACCGACTACAAGTCAATCCCAGCATGGCAAAGGTTAAGACAACTGTCGAATAAAGAAGGAACGAGAATGAATTAGAAAGTAATGCTCTGCGACTTCGTGACGCAATTGTACGTTGTTATCAGACGATTTGAATGTGTTTCTTTTATCGGATTTCTAATTATCGGATTATCTTGTCTTACATGATATTAAATACAGTGACTTTATTCATAACATTTTTATCATGTGCATGACATTGAATATCGATATAAATAAATATTTTCTATGTGTAATGATTTTTTTATAAAACAGAATGGAACAGTTCTCGGAAGATAAGACCGTGGAAACCGCTAGTCGCAAATCTTAAAAAGTTGAACAATCGAAACATTGCTCCGCAAAGTAAAGACATGCATTAAATTAAATTCTATTTCATAATTTTTTCAACTTTATATTTCGCTACTATACACATTTCTGATTACATTAAAGCTACATATTAGAATTTTACTTGATTATATATATAATTTCGTTCAAAACATTTGACCCACGTGTCTCGACAGATATCATCTAGCTATCGCTAGACGAGGATTAATTGCTATAAAAGTCAAAATATTGTTATTAAAAATTTGTATATTAATTCCATGATGTTCGGATGTTGATAGTGGGCACTATTTAAATTGAAATATTTAGCATATTAATTAAATAATATCTTTATTATTTGGATCGTGAAAAATCTTTATCGTTTTATTTTACGGTAAATTAAAATGCTCAATAAGCTAAAAAGCGATTATATAAAAATATAGTTTAACGTTTAGTATCACGTAAAAATGGTCTTATCATTATATATCATTCGAGAGATGACATAGAAAATTTTATTACATGTTATCGAAGGGCGCATTTTTGGGCGTATTCTCTCTCTTTCTCCTCCCTGCTTTCTCTTTCTCTCCCTCTCTTTTGTTCTTCCCATAGCATACGCAGTCACGCACGCGCGTGCACTATTTATCTCCCGCCAACTGCTCTCGGACCTGCAGCTCCTCTCCCGCTTTCTCTCTTCTCTTTTATCTCTCTCATCGTGTCCCAACATCCTGTCCCAATGCAATCAAATTACTCGATGCTCGACGCGCCAATAGGGAAACGTCGTTAACCATGGTGGTTATCGCCGGTGCGTGTCGCGTGTCGCGCTGTAAATCGAGTTTGTGCCTTCCGTAACGGCAACGATCGGCAGAGCGCATCGTTCCGGGGCAAACCCGATTTTTGTTTTTGCCCGGAAAAAATTCCCCTGCGGCCGCTGCCGCCGCGGACCTTTCGACCGTTTCATTTCGACATCCCGCTCGTCGAAATCCCGAGTGCAAATGCGACCATTCGCATTGTGTTGTATGATGATTTTTAGACTATTAAAACGTAAATCTCGCCCAATGGCGAAAGATGATTAACTATATTTCGAGTGTAAGTTTCGCAAAAGACATTAGATTTTTAATAAGAAGTTGGTAAATTATTATGCATCAAGAATTACAAATTATATTATACTCACATTGGAAATCTTATAATATTTTTAATATTATTATTTTGTCTAGTTGATTAATAGAAACTAATTTTTTTAAATTATTTGTTAAATAATTGAATGTTTTATTAGAGTGAAATGCTTCATATAAATATGTACTATATATATAATACATATAAATTAAATATTTTATTTTCTTCTAACATTATTTACAGTTTGTGCAGGAATAATGTTAACAGTCGTGAATTCTGTCAATCATTTTTGTTTACGGATGCTTTTGTTAGATCCCACGGATTGTACGAAAGAATTACAGTTTTTATCCGAAAAACTTATATATACATATTCTGTGGCTTCAGCTTACTCCGATTAATCTGCGTTTGTTCTTTGATCGCTTTGAACGTTTTATCATCAAGAGAGCGAAACTCATGTGTTCACAGACACGCGTATTGGCAACCATTTCAAATTTATAACGTGAAAAAGCTGTATGCTAGTTCTAAAACTACCTTTTCTCGTAGACATGAATTCGTCAATCCTAGGATATCTTGACAAACAACATATTTAATTTATATTTGATTTGAACGCCGATATGAAAATAGTTCTTTGCGTTGGTCTCATTTCGAGCTCATTCATAAATTAAACTTTCATAACTTTCTGTTGTAATTATATCACGACGTTGAATAATTCTGAATTACGTTCTAAAATGTGCCGGAAAGTGAAACAAAAAGACTCGATTTCTTTATTAGTTTTAATAATCCAGTTATATAACTTAACTCGTTCTTCTCCTGTGTTTTGAAATCTAGCGGTACTTTGATAATTTTAATTTTGCAAAATTTAATCAAGGTTTGGACTACCAGCTGTTTAAATTCGGAAAATCTGAGCGATAATTATGAAATTGAGTAGTATGTCTAAATATTTAACGATAACAACAATATTTTGTGACTATATGATACAATATTTTCTCATTTTTCTTTTAAATTGCGAAATACAAATATAAATTTTTTAAATAGCTTTACTTTTACTCACAAGATCCAAAATTTATTTTACCTCGATATCTTGTTTTCTTTTCGCTCTTATATTTTCATTTGTCTCAACCGCGATAAGACGTTCGTATCGGAAAAATTGTGTCGCGCGATTCCGCGATTCAATCACACAGAGAATTTTTGCTACGTTTTCGTTGTCGTTGTCGTCGTGTCGTCAATGTAGAAGCGTCGCTGTTGAGGCTTAGCCTCACACGGCGCTTTATCAACGTTGTAACGAGCTGTCGGCGTTATTGCCGAGGTGTCTCCGTTACCGCGGAAGCTGACGCGGCGTTTCTAATAAAACGATTGCGCCCGCTCGGCTGCCAAGGTAGCCTGCATTGTGCCAGGATCTAAAGGGGCGGTCGGAGAATGTTGGTACAGGGTTGGTGTTAACGACCTAACCAGACTGCTACTCTTGCGGCGAAGCCATCCGGTGGTCTAGGTCTGGAGGATATCCGAGCTTCGCGTTTTACAACCGTGCAGTCAGAGTCGCGACTTCGTGCTTTTAATTGAATTCATTTGGTATGCGATTTTACATAAGAAATCTTATTAACGAATTAATTCATGCTTCGATATTTTTCTACGTTTATTTATCTATCATATTTTTATCTATTTATCTTTAATGAGGCACAAGTAAGAATTGAAAGCATTACACAAGAACATTGAAATAATATCTATACGAAGGTGAGAGAGATATTACGTCTGTATACATATGTCCAAGATAAATAACATATTACAGAGATAGATAAATACGAAAATATATTTATTTATATAAAATTGGAATAATTACAAATGGATTAATATAAATTAGACTAATATTTGTGCTCAAACTATTCGCTATATATTGTTATTGTTACTGCAATAATATGTAAATATAATACATCAATTGCTTTTGGATTTATCTAGCATCTTTGATTTTAGTTGTTAACTTTTTGCAAAACACATGTTTCGTCATAAGCATGATTGTAGACAGGCTACAATCTGTTGCATTTAATAGAGAGACATATCGAGATAACAATTTTCAATTGTTATACTGAGAATAGAATAATGCACCTAACGCTTTAATCAGCTAATAAAGGTTGGGTACTTTGACTGTTGATCCATGTCTAATTTCGCATAATATGAATCTTTGTTATTCGAACCCGATTCCTATTCCGGCTTTATGTTCGCATTTGCATTATTCTCTCATGCAGCGCGCAATGTACGCGTACTTCCTAGTTGTCACACGTGTCCCGCAGGGCTTTAATAATTGATTCATTTGTAACGAGCGAAACCGCAAGCAGAAAGCTTTAACATATAAAAATAATGCAATATGTCTTTCTAATGCGCATGCAAAAAGTCAATTAACGTACATCATAAAAAAAGTTGTGTGATTTATTTTATAAAATATTTTGTGAAAATCGATAAATGCATTATTATTGATTTTGTTAATGTACCATCCATGAAGTAATATATAATATTTTTTAGAAATAAGGATACGTAGCATTCATTTTCAAACATTATATTATAAATTAAAGCGCGCTTATTTACTGGAGCTAATGATCATCCAATTTTCTGTGTGTATGTGAGTTTAATATTCTTCTCTCTCTTTCCGATTTTAAACAACATACCTCCGAACATAAAATTAATAGCCTTTGAAAACACAAACACATTTTAATTAACATAGAAAACACGCGACGAGAATATCTTGTTTAATAAACATATCGGATCGTCCAATAATATTCTTCAGCAACTGTATATCGCGCAATTATAAATGTCGATATTGAGATGAAACATCGAGACGAACGATTATGAACTATCGATCATCAGCTACCAGCTGTGCGCCGTCTAATTTTAGCGATTAATTTCGCACGTGACGCTTTCCAAAATTCTGCAAACACCGGCAGACTTTATGCCTGCCGTTGTTATTTGCGTTCACCTCGTGTGTATCGTGTGTAAGGAAGGCGTGCAGGTTGTCGCATATGGCACGTCGTGCCACGGACTCGAAACAACGGAGGCAACTCGCCAACCTCTGCAGAGACAAGAAACCTGGCGGCCGACATTAGAGACGCGTCGCGGTTGATGTCGTCGGGCGCGCGTTTTCGCGTCCACGCGGCACGTATATACATTCATTAACATCCTGCAGTTATGCGCGCGTGAGCGCGCATATTTACAGGGGAAATATACCTTGGCTGCATGTTTGGTAAGTACCAGGGAACACACTTACTTATCTCACTTTGCTCAACCTAAGTATCTTTCGCGACATTCAAGTAACGTTTCACCGGCGCGAGTCGCACCTTCGGCCACGTTGTCGTAACTCAACTTGGCTTTCATCTTTAATTATGATGTATCACTGTTTGCGATTGCCATTAATAAAATGCTGTAACTTTTCCATCTGAATATTTGGGATACCACGTAAATGCGAAGAAAATTAAATGGATAGAACAGGAATATATGTGGTAAATGTATTGAATTCAGCGTATTCATTATTTCGTTTTATAAAGTGAATTGCGTAATTACTGCATAAATGTATTTACATACTTAATTGTATTTAATTAAGCATATAATTATCTAAAAAAATTAATATTGAAGTTACTTAGTTTGTTTCAAATATTTTACAATGAAAATTAATTACTTCGAATGTACACGTATAAAAGATTTTTCGCGGAATTTCTTTTACTGTTTATTTATATCGTTTTAGTCGAACAAAGCTAATCTCGTGAATGGTATCTATATAGTAAACGTAACTTCTTCCTTAACATACGCTTCATCTTATACGCGCCAGACGATGGTGAAACTTGGTGACAAGAACGCGGTGTGTCGTGCGACGTGTACGTGTCGTGAGTCGTGGTGGCTTTTCGGGGTAGAAGCTTAATTTATGATCACGAGCCATCCATCATCGAAAACCCCAAAGCCTGTCTACGCCGACTCTCATATTCTACGAGAACTTTTGCTACAGGAGTCTGCATCTGGTTTTCTCTTGTCTCACCTAGCTGTAAAAGCCTTGACAAGCAACGAGGAACAATGAGGCGAACAATGACTCTTGTCAACAGCGAGACCTTAAAATTTCAACATTGTGTCTGTACAAAATGTATTATACGAATACAAAAGTGTACAGGCTTTTTTTGAAAATTCATTTTGTTCTATTTCGGTTGGTGCAGTTCGATAAATTTTTGAAGATTAATTCATCGTCAAAGCATAATGACGAATTAATGAAATTGCGGACAATTATAATAATCGAAGTGAACTTAATTGCGTTTATACGATTTCTCTGTACTTCGCTAATACCCCCTGCGACGAGATGAATGCTCTTGTCAAATATTATATCATAACGTTTTTATAAACCAATGACATGTTTCTCGGTCGAATAATCGGCGATAATGCGATTTCCAGCTCAGTCAGCTTGTTCGAACGAAATGATAATTACGTATTGTTACGTCTCGCGTCACAATCAATAATTGGATCTGTCAGGCATTACGTAGAACATTGGAAAAAGTTTTTTCGAACAACGGCATAGTAGCTTTCCGCAGATGTCTGTATATTCAACGTACTAAACACGCTCGTACCCGATTCGACATTGCAATTACGGTATTGCGTTTAATCGGCTATCCAGCTAGCTCGACATGCCGTTTTCCATCATTGAAGCATTACGTTTGCTTGTCGGATCACATGAGAGCTATGCGTTCAAATATTTCGAATGTTTGTAACGTGACATTCGTTGAGATAAGCTTTGACTACCATATAGCGAAAAATGCATTAAAAAACAGTAGGTAACTTAATTTTTCTGTCAAATAATATTTCTATTACGTAACTTCGGTATTTAAATTATGCTGTTTATCTTATACGACAAGGATATTTAGAATTATTGATAGTTGAAGAAATGAAAATTATTAATTAAAAACGATTTAACTTGGTTTTGATAACTAACCATTTTAATATATAATGTACAATAATTAATATTTTGTAGCATTGTATCTTTATTATAAGATCTCACACACACACACACACGCGCGCACACACATTAAAATTAATTTATGTAGCCATTAAAACGAATTCGTATTCAATATTGCAGCTGCAATACTTTTGCATAACTTTTGATTCAAATTGAACGACCTGCTGATTACAATTTTGTGATTTGCAACGATAAACGCGTTAAGATGCGAGATGCGATTTTACGAGGATAAAACGAAGGTAAAAGAAATGCGCGGGATTGGGAGGGTGGAAAAAGCGAGTGGAAGAAGATAGGAAAGAAATATCGAAAGGGAAATACGGAGGTGCAGAGATAGAAAATAGGTTTTTCCATCCGGTTCGCAGCATTCTCGGGAATGATAAATCGTCGTCCTCCTCGGACGCGCGGACTCGAGTATCTTTAATGTCTCGGGAAGTCCTTTTACGAATGCGGCAGGGAAGAAGCCGGGAAGACGAACTTTGCGTCAAGATAATCCCGCTTTAGTGGGGGGCCAATAGAAGTAGTCCCCGCCGTCCATACAAGTAGCCTCGAGACTTCGTAACTATCACAAAGTCACGAACTATCGTACGCTCCCTTTTTCTTCGCTTTTATCCCTCGTGATTGTGCATGGGGCAGTTGGCAGTTACGTTATATTAAAAAAGATGCGGTAACGCTAAGTATATCGTCTGGAAAATGCCACCGTGCATCTTTCCCGGAACGAGTTTTTTAAGTAGGATCTAAAGAGGATACTTTCTTTCTCGTGTACTCCCTAGGATCAGCGAATAATATAAGAACGTATTTCTGGAGTTATAGATTATCTTGCATGCAGAAACACGAGAAGCTAAAAGCTGTTTATGCGTGTGTGCTTGAATGTGTTTATATCTGAGGATATAGAACAGATAGGAGATATTCGTCGTAATATATGTATTCTATAATGTTGTATATTAGCCGTAATATATTCTAAAATAATATACTGAAACACGAGAAAATTAAATGTACGTGATATTTCATAGCGATGCTGCGTGGATTCGGCCAGCGGTTGCCGACGCGTCTAATTGTAAGTTACTATAATAAACACTGATGAACGCGCAACTGACAGATAACTGAGCATATCTAACAGTTAAATTATTTGCGTAAATTTACACATTTGGGAGTTACATCGAGGTTAGACCTCTAGTAGATTCTGGCCGCGATTTGGTTACGCGATCAATTCCAGGTGGTTTACAGTTACTACTAGCTATTTAGTAACTATACATGGCGGTTGCCGCGACGTCTATTTGAATGTAGCGTTTCATCGATCAAGCACTCAGAATTAGCGCAGTTGTTTGAAATAATCACAGTTACAATAATAATAATGATGAGATAACGATTTGAAATTGTTTATTTAAAATCTTGAACAAATTATTGCGTAATATCCGGGAGTATAAAATTTAATCTAGCAAATCTAATCTCAGACGAGGATATACTTTAATATCTGTTTTCAGTTCACATGTTGCACGTCTCCCCTTCTCTCTCTCTCTCTCTCTCTCTCTCTCTCTCTCTCTCTCTCTCTATTTATCTAACTCTATCTCTCGTAAGAATTTTATTTGTAATGTTTTTGTGCCATGAATATTCATTTTCAATATCCATTAGCAACTGCATTTTCCGTCGTGAAATTACAAAAAATTATTGCTGAGGTCTTAACGACCCTGCACATAATATAAACATTCTCGCCGACCGGTGGTTAATACGCGCTTCTTTCCACATGCGAGGAAATGACTGCAGTTTATTATTACAAGCATTTTCTAAGACATGCATATTTTATCATTTGCTCCCGTTCGCTCGGTGCATTTCGCAGGTAATTTTCTAAAACGCACTCTCTCTCGCGAGACTCCTCCCCTTGCCACCGCTCCGCATAAAACGCAGTAAGCATTTCGATTCATTTTGCTCCTCGATTTCCGGTCAATTATCGAGACTGCACGGATGGGTCGGGTCGACACGCGGATAGGAGGTTGCGCTCGCAGCTCGAATTGGATTTTCAAAGCGGTTGGCGTGTATTACCGCCTGCCTCTGTCCCCTATCACCTCGAAGTCCCGATGGGTATTTGGGTGCATACCGTAGCGGGGGCGTGAGGGAGTAGCATTGGGTAGCAGCGATCGTTCCCATTTGTTATAGCCGGATCTAATTGCCGAGACGAAATGACGCCGCGACCAGAAATTACGGCATATATCCGCTACGTACCTCTGGTGATTGCTTTACACCGTCGAACTCTCTGGCCGGCTGGTGCGTGTACACCCAATAAAACTAGAACGTACACTACTCGCATCTACTCAGAAACCCATAATTCCGAACGAGCTTTGCTCAACGAACGTGCCAATTTTCTCCCGCGCGCACGTCGTCACAGATATGGCGACTGATAATCGCGGAATCTAGGACATTAGTCTCGGTATCAGATAAGATCGATGTCGAGGAGTAAAGCGTGCACATGTCTATCCGAATATCTTTCTCTTATCCATGTGCGTCGTGAGATTTGACAAAATAGGTCAAATAAAAAATAACTTTGCTAACAGATTTAGTGAAATTATGATGTTATCAAAGTTCTTCAGTTTCTTGCAGTAGAAATTTAATCATTTTAAATGCAAAACAAAACAAGACAAGATAGAAATCTATCTACGACAATTTACTTAGGAAAGTTACGTCTGTTAGAAAAGAAAGTACGTGAATATTGGTTTTGCTTATTTAAAAAGCTTCCAAAAAGTTTTATTAAAGTTGAAAAGGAATATATCTTTGTAATGATCTTCTGTATTAAAGAAAAACTTTGAAATATAAAATAAATTCTACTTAACCTACTCTCTTCTTGATAAGACTCATGGTCGCAATTACTTAACAAGAGCGCTTTCTCGCTACGTAAATTTCGCGAAAATTCGGAGCACCGGCGCGCATACAGATTCGTATGTAGCGACACAACGTGCGACTGTTGCAACAGCCATGGAGAAAATTGGCACAGGCGGACAAGGTATTTCGTACTGCGCGCATATTCGAGATTTGCATAAACATTGACAGTGTTCACTGAGTGGTTTGCGAGTTCATGCAAAGTAGATGGATATCGCGTTCTGTGTCCAGACTCGTTAAATCAGAGAGACATTTTAACGCAAGAACATCAGGACTACGTTTCCTGTGCATAAGGTATCGCCCGGAAAAAGATTACTTTTTGTTGCATTATATGTTAAAAGACGTTCACTTAGCTTAAAGAACGATATAATATACAAAGCTAGTCGAAATAAATCGCAATTTAACAAAATATGTGTCAGTGTAATATCTATCATCGTAAAGAGAAAAGTAATATCTCGATAGAGATATTTTTATAAAGTATGAATTATAAAGTATAGAATACATTTTTATAAATATATGAAAGGGATAATTTAAATTATTTTATAAACAATCGTTAGTTATTTTATAACACCATAATATGTCTGTTATAACTCTTTATGTAAAGAGAGATGATTTGTCTTCATATTCGAATATATTCCATAGAATTCATTCATTAGAATCCAATCGTACGTTGATGATATGCCAAAACGCTATATTAGGCATATGTCACGAGAGAATAGGTTGGAAATCATAATTGACATATTTCTGCCAAATTGACGGAGACAGGCCAGATTTGTACGCCATATATTGGCTGCCACAACCAATAGTACGGAAACTCACGAGTGCGTCATCCGCGAAGGGATAGTGGTTGGACACATGGAGAACACGCAAGGAGGCAAAGGGAGGGAAAGGGATATACCGATACATCGTCGTCAGCTCTCGAACCATCGTAGAAGCAAACGTGACCTCAAAATCAGTATGCAAATTCGCCGAATAATTATTCCGACTGTCCGTTTCGCTCCAGAGTTCTACGGAGGTTCCCTTGATTTAGGGCTACGGCGTTACATCGTATATCGCATTCAGTGTTACGGTATATGGTGTGCGGGTGCGGCCGGGTTACTGTCTTACGAGCTTCAGAGGCGAAATCCGAATCCAAATGGGTAGAATCTAGTGCCGCAGGGTGTCCTTACGGCGAACTCGGGGAGACATTTAACGTCGTTAAATATGCCACAGCAATGGTCGTGACTATACCGTAGCTCGTACGAAATATTATATGTACGTAGCTGAGACGTTATGTTCGTGCCGGTGAAAGTCACAGAATCGGGTTTTTGCCGATGATATTTGTAGCGGAGAGCGAATAAATATAAAAGTAATGTTTATATCTCGTGTACACAGTAAAAGTAATAAAAGTTTCCTGCACATCGCATTTGCTTGTGAACGTTTGAGATGACAAATAAAAACATTGTTATTAAATGCACAGTTCTGTAAACGTGTTGCTCTTTGTTCATTTGCTTATTTATTGATTAACATGTGTGCAATTATATTTTTTCGTAACTTGTTTTGAAAGAATTTATGGAATTATTGTCGAGAAAAAATTACTAGTTTGCTGTGCGACAAGAAATTGTGATTATATTTATATTTGTTGCATGCGAGGAGATTACACATTGAAATTGCTGTCGTCGATATTTGTCGTAATGAAGCTGACAAGAACGAAATTTATCGATCGGCCCGTGTCGAGCCACATTGTCGAGCTGGAGGGAAAACATTTGGAGGATCGCCAGACCGTGCTTAATTAATCAGTAGGCCATTAGCGGCTACAACGATGATTATTGTCTTTTAGACGGCTCAATGCGCTATGTTGCATGAGGAATATGTCATTTTAGTGAGAATAGATGGGATTAAAATCTCCTCTTTAATAAATAAAGACTGACCGACAAAGGCTGTACATACGGGAATTTATCAGTGAATTGCGTTTTCTTTAACCTACATTAGTAATGTGATTTATAAGAATTTTTTTTAGATCTGTAACGAAAATGTTATTTTTGTATTGAAAATGTTTTATTATAAATTAGGTAATAGTTCAGAAAATAGTAATTTACTACTGAGAAATTAATGGCTTGATGTTGCTTGAAAGTAGATGTATTATTTCAATAAATATTAGCTTTCGTGATTAATCAGAAGCAGTTTTTTTCGTGCCGTTATTAATGAAGGAAATACATTAAGCTGTCGTGTGTAATGAGATACTGTATTAAGCAAGGAGTAAGCTTTCTCGACGTTTGTAAAAAGTAACGAGTAGTGTTGACTGAAAGGGGTCGAAAGTTTTTTACGGTAACACAGTTCACCTTATCGCCCTGAAGGGATGATCCTTGCTTGAGAGAATGCTTGCGAGCATCGAGCACGTACTACCTGCCAGTCGTTGGAAAAGAGTTTCTACTTGCAAGCGAACGTGTATCGACAGGTATCTTTCTTTTTCTTCTTCGACAATCTACACTAAACAATCTTCTTCGATGCGGCTTAATTATCTGATAGAGTTATTTGATTTTTTATTTGTTATATAGGTTATTTATCTATGACATTGTAACATTTGTTTTTGACAATTGTAATATTTATTTATTTAATTACAATAAATTATGATTACGTATATCAGTAAAAAGTCAATACAAAAATAACAAAATTTGTCGAAAGCAAATCGTGTTGTTAATACACAGTTTTATTAGCTTGCGGAAATGAACGTACAAAGCATTTCGTTCGTCTAATAATTATAATTCTATGTTTAACTCGGATAGTCAGACGTCATTCCCATATTTCTCGTCGAATTCACTAGTTTCCAACTAGTAGCCTTTGCTGAAAAGTGGAACCGAGATTAGAACGGGGAAAGGAAAGGTTCGACGAATAACGTCGAATCCTTGCCTCTTGAAAAACGAATATAGCGAACACGAATAGCAAGGGTACTGAGCGGTAGAAATATGTGAAGGTAAATCCCTGTTTATGAGGGTGATAAGGACCGTCATTAGAGGTACCACAAAGGGGAAAGGACGCTTTAGCGAATACTGACGAGAGTATCAACCACGAAATGCATATTTGAACGATTTTCAAAGTTATATAGAAGCAAAGGAATTCTAATACACGTGCTTTAATGTCACAAAATCATGATCTTTTTAATATCGAGAAATATTTGTAATTTTTTCGCAATTTTTATTTTAAATTATTGAATATCAAATATTTCAAAAGTTCTATTCAGTTTTGTGGAACACGCAAACTAAATGTCTTTTGATAATTAAGCATATCATTAAGATGGCTTTGTATTTAGATCTAGGTTTTACCTAAATTTTTTTATATGTTAATATTTAAGAAAATATACTTTCCCGTCGTGAGATTATCTCCCGAGCGCGAGCGATAATCCCCGTGTCAGAAAAGTCTCGTGCCTTATATCTTCTCGAGATGACAAACGGCAATTGCGGTTGCCGTTTGCGCTCTCTTCTTTTCATGGTTTTCTCGCCGTTCGTTCTTCCGCGAGTCTGTAGGTCCGGTGGGTTAGGGCACCGAGCTTAACCGTAAATTTATTTTCGCCCGTCGGAAGTCTCGTCCTCCCTTTCTCGGCAGACTCCGCCAGGAAAGCCGGACACTTCGGGTTTCATTGTTTACTGTTGGCCGGGGCTTGACGCCATCGGTCGGGGATGGTGGTCCGTCTGAGAAGGAGTTAGTTTGACCAACACTCTTCCTCTCCGACTGTATGTCGGGACTCGACCTCGTTTCGCGTACTTTTCTAGCCACTCTTCGTACGTGGAGCAGTTATGTACTTTGGTGGCGTAATCCTCTTTGTCCGCCTCTAAAAGGATTAGCGATTGAGAAAAATCTCAAAGAATCTTAAAGAGAGAATGAGGCGGCTTGTAATTCTTATTGAGGAAACATTCAGAAATAATTGCGTTGTTTTTTTTCTCACTAAAGTTTGTACGGATTTAATATTACCGGAAATTGAGTTACGATTTTATGTTACGTGCTTTGGATATATCTCAGAATAAATAGGCGTTTCAAATCGGTACGAATACGTAATGCATTATGCACAAGCATCGGATAGGATCATAAAAACATTTGGTTGGTTCTTTATTATTCGATTTTACTCTACAACATTGTGACATGTCATTTCGCATCGTATTCCTCGGGAATATCTTGCTGTTCTGCTTCACGGGTAAAGCCAATTTTGGTATTCTCAAATATTTAGTTGGGAAAGCAGAGTTGAGTTTAATAATCTTCCACGCGAATTCCTCGCTCTGAAGGGTCCCGTAATTTCGTCAGGCTTAAAAAGAAAACATCGATGGTCCCGTTTTCCTCTGGCAACAATGGCCCGGGGGCGTCGCCACTCTGGGGAGAATTTCATACGTCCACTTTATATTGTGGAAGTATCTCCTCCTCGTACATACTACATTACCCCTTGCGCGAGACAGAAGAAAAATATCCCGGGATCTCTCGGGAAACTTACGCGCCCCTTGTTTCGAGGTGAAAGTTTTCACGAAAACGGAGAAAAATTGACGTCGTGCATCCGGAGTAAAGCGGTCGTTGCAGCGCACTCGATCTTCGTCGGGCGGATGTATTTCATTTCTCGCTAAATTCTCGCTCCTCCGTTGTCGTTGGTTTTTTGTCCGAATAATAATATACAGAATATTATAGATAATTAAAATGATTGATTTCTCAAGATATATTAAATCGGCAAAATATTAAAGATTTTTTTCAGTTTTTAATAAGTAACATTTGCAATAAAAGAAAAAATGAACATACATCTTAATAGATTCTAAGAAACCATTGCGCATTTAAACATTAATAAAATCTGCAAATTTGTAAAAAGAATGGGAGAAAAAAATCGATTCGCGAATCTCGCGATAAGACATCGCCGTGTTTGCGATTTTACAATTATCAAACATTCCGTATGCTCGATCGCATAAGGACGTCTGTCGATTGCGTTATCACACGGACGCTCGCCGGAATTTCCCGGATTCAGCGGGAACATTGGCCGGAAATCACGGACCATGATTTCTATGTTCAGATGCGATCCACATTGATCCACGGCCAGTTCTGACAAGATAATGGAATCGTTTAGCGCCGGCATTTAAACGATACTCGAGACAGGCGTCTCATTCTGTTCCTCCTCCTGGCTTATTCCCCTAACCTTCGGTTCCCCCTGACTCGAACTCGGTTGGACCACGCGCGTTGCAGAAAGCCCCGGTCGATCTATTCGGGACGCACACACGGCTTTGTTCGCGTGCCAATTGCAGCCGTTAATTGGCTATAGCCAATAAAGCCCTGATTAGCAGCCAGGCAGATCCGTAGATCCACTGTCTATCCATGTGAATGCGTGCGTTAAGCCCTATATCACCAAAATGGTATCCACTTCATCGATGCCTCGTCGCCGTAATCACAAACAGTGAACGTCTAGCATCTATCAAACGAGAGTATTGCGATAATCTCATTCTATTAACTTACATAGGTGAAACGTTCCAGTACACATTTCAATATACGCTCTAATACATATTCGCTAACGTCTTGTCGATATATAATGTCGATATAAAATATAATGTGTATTAATTAATACGCTATTACCTGAACTGAAGCAATCTTGCAATTGAATACAATGTTTCGATTATACGAAAACGCTGCTTCTATAATTTTATATAATAAAACATGACTGCATAATGCATTAAGAGAGAAATTCGTAATATTGCGTCTATAAACAGTCATTTAGAATTTGAGAAGAAAT
Source organism: Cephalotes varians (assembly GCA_037157785.1). Lineage (NCBI taxonomy): Eukaryota > Metazoa > Arthropoda > Insecta > Hymenoptera > Formicidae > Cephalotes > Cephalotes varians. The sequence continues at coordinate 4,716,056 of JANQDE010000001.1, read as the reverse complement.
TTACGCTTTTCGAGGTTTCTTGCGGTGGTGATAAATATCGCTATTTATTATTACTTGTTACAATATTTTTCAACTCTCATTATCCGAAAATTTATAATATAACATAATCTTCTATTCTATATACGACAGGTTTAAAAAAAAGATCAAAAATATCAAATTTCAAATTTGCAATTGGAGGCAGGCAGAATAAAAATTTGATAGGAAATAAATATTTGTGTTTATCTTACGTCATTTCTGTCAAGATTGACTTGCAAATCTACTTCGATTTTTCTTGTTCATTTTTTACATCGTACTCTTCTTATACGCTTGCTGTACTCTTGCGTTGCGTGCATTTCAGGAGGACATATCCCCGAAACTCTGATCATGAAAAATAATCACTCTATCGCCGGGAATGTATTTTATTTCTGAAAATATTTATTATCCATCCAGATGCAACGGACTTTTATACGGCGCATTTACCTCGAAATATCTCCGCTCCGAGCGGACAAAAATTTTATTTTTTTTTTCACCCGCACGTGATGCCGGTCGCGTACTACGGCATCCACGGAAAGACAGAAAGGTGTGCGTGATCACCATGAGAACGATCCTCGTCGAGTGCATCCGCTAGCTGACCTCTGCTATCACATGGTATTGCGCTACCATCGACTAGAACGGGAAATCGACGTGGAAAATATTTCCCCTTTCAACACCTTCTTCGCCCCGTCTTTTTCACTCTCTCTTTCCCTCTTTTTCGCTCTTTCTCAGCATGATGCTGTAGATATAAGTACATATGTGGGTATGTGTAGCGGAACCGGCACTTTGCTCACATTCTTTTTTCACTTTGCACGCCGCGACACGAGAAAGGGCTTATGCCTTGTTCGCTCCAACTCTTGGCGAGAAACCTTACTCGGCAGTACCCATTCATTTGCGCTGGTTTTTCCTTTTTTTCCATTCGCGTATACTTTGCCGATGTCTTCCGTATACGCGCATAGACTGTATTTTATTTTCGGGTAAGGTGTTTTGTTCACATGCCTTTCCCATGCATATTTTCCTAAAATATTAATGTGAATATTGATTTTATATTGTGAGGTGGCTTTGTGAAATATGAAACGTAATATTGATAAATGTGTTAAAAATATAGAAAATACGCATTGCTATATTACGATTATAATAATGTATCTTATTACGGAGTTGTAATTCAAATTAGATAAACCACATTCGCATATACAATAAAATAAATGTTTGGAAACGCTGGGATAAAATGATAATAATAAATGAATAATAATAAATGAAAATAGCAAAGTTAATTAGCGCGAATGTTAACAGAAGTAACTGATTACAGAAATGTGCTAATCGCGCAGGAGATTTTTAATTAATTCCGAGCTAGCGTTTCTTTCCGGCTCACGAAAATTCGGATCACCGTGAGAAACTTTTGCGACAGTCTGAGCCCAGATAGAGTTCCGTCTTTATTTTCTCGCGAAGACGCGAGCGTGGAAAGAAACATAGGGACAAAGATAAAAGGTATGAAATAAGGAAAGGAACGGTCCGTGGGACAAGTTCTGCAAGCGGACCAAACGAAAATGAGATCGCTCGAGAGCTGAGGCACGCTAAGACGGCGTGTTTAATGGTTTCATTAGTAAGAAAAGAGAGCAAACACGGTCACACGGAGTGAAGTTCTTTCTGATAGGATTTTTCCACCCTCTACGGCTCTTTCTTTTACCGTGCCATTAAAACCGGCGTATATCCTTTCTCGTCTCGGCGGCTCTTTTATCATCCCCGCATTGCGCGGAAAACGATTTGTTCCAGTGAGTTGTCCGATTCATCGTCTCGGGCCTTGGCTTTGAAGGACTCTCAGCTAACGTAAATTACAAACAAATTGGGCCACTTGTAATATTATGCGAACTGCTTGTGAAATGAGCGCGGCTCCAACTTTGAAATGTTATGCGAATTTCAACTAGGCGGAAATTAATGTAACGTGGAGTATTGAATTTTTCGACACGAGTTTCGAAGCTTTTTAAAATTTACGTTAGTTTTTGAATAAGCGACTCGTGTGGCACGCAATTAAAATTTCTGCCATTAAATTCTGCTGGTTTATGACTGTTGTGTAACTCATCTACGAAAACTCCATCGTTTTTTACCATCGTCATGTTGCGCGATGGTAAAAAGTGCGTTTAACGAAACGATTGCATTAAAAGGAAAGAAGAGCAAACCGAAACGTTCTCCATGAGTACACAAAACACATTTTCTCAATTTGCAATTTGAAAACATCGCGCTTGATTGTTCAGGCGTTGATTTAATTTTATATGTTGTAATTTTACGTGCGCGCCGCCGATCGTTAGCACAATCGCGACCGTGTTTTTTTTTCTGCTTTTGATTTCATAACGAGGCTAGAATTTTCGATGACCGTATATATTATTGTTCGGAAAATGTGGATCGTTTCAAGGATCAATGCGTCGACATTTTGAATTGGTCGGTCGTATATCATCTAAACAATATGCGCATTGTGCGCAGTGTTTCTCGCGGGGCATTGTACGCATCTCTATGTCTGGAGCGAATAAAAAAAAAATCACCTCTCTTGCATTAATTTCCAATATCGATGCGTCGGGATTTACGGGAGTTTCGCCATAACGGAACAGTTGTGTCCTGATTAAAAAAGGGGGAGAGGAAGATAAATATTCGTGAAATATTGAATTCGGCACCGAGCATTCCAATCGAACCGCGAGCTCTTATCGTCTATGCAAATATTGAAGCGCGACTCTTGATCCGAGAGGAGCGTGTAAGAGACCGAGATCTTCTAAACCATCTGTCTCCTAAATACAATGTAAACGCGTGTGCAAATCGAGTAAACATCCTCCTCCGCGCAATTAAAATAGTTCAGGATATCTCCTTCCCTGTCCGGATGGAGTACTTTTTACGAGTGCCTGGTATGCCGTTTGTACGAGTAATTTCGCGGGAAGCTTCCTCAGCAACGTTTAGAGACATTCCGGTGGCTATCGGACTATAAGAAGAAGAAGAAATTACGCGATGCAATTTGGGACAACGGGGCTTAAGTGTCGGCAGTTGTCACGACGAGTTTTGGCGGCGATTAAGGCCGGCGAACTTTTCCGGTTTGAGAGAGGCGAGGAGTTTTCTACAATGGAAAAAAAGAGCAATTTAACGAGATACGATTAAACTCCTTGCGCGCGGACAACTTTTCGGTCTCGTTTCCAAAACTTATGCGGAAACCGATATTCCTCTTAAAACATGTGTGTGTGTGTGTGTGTGTTTGCGCGCATGCGAAGCTTTCCTCTTAAAAGACTTTCTTTTCTGTTTCAGGTAAGAGACACAGCGGTAAGAGACTCGCCTCGAGCTTGCACTTTCTCTCTTTCGCGGTGAGTTTATAACTTTGGAAAATATATCGTCGCGGATGTTTCGCGCAACCGAGCATTTGCGGTTCGCTCGAACGGCGAATCGCGTCGGTGCATATACATCCGTTGTATCGATCATCGGAAAGTAGTTTGATTCCGAGTGCATCAACGCAAACGTCATTATTTCGAATTTGGTACGCGAATCGGGTTTGAATGAATTTCGTGGCTTTCACCGTCCGGGAAAATTCATGTTGCGGCGAGGATATTGCGTTATGGAATGACCGAGCGCGCGTATGCGGAAACAGGCTAAAAAGGCATAATGCGTTGGCGGTAGAAGAAAAATAAACAGGCGCCGGCAAAAACTTGCGTGGTTCGCGCTATGCATAAAACATCGCTAATTACTTTCTGCAAAATTAATTATCGTTCGTGATATATTTCTCTTGAGATAGGTCCGGGGTGTAAACGGGGAAGGGAGGAAAGGAACCAAGAAAGCAGAAAGAGCATTCGGAGGAAATCTAGAGGCGTTTCTAAAGAAATGTTAACGCCCTTTCGTTGTTTATCGTCGGTGTATGCTATATTTTTCTGTCTCCCGCGACAACCTTTCTACCTTCCAGCCACACAGCCCATAATTTTATCCTCCGCGCTAGTTTGCTGTCTTCATGGCTGAGCGCATTAATTTGCATATTGCGTTTTGTATGTCTTCATAATTGTTTGACATAAGCGCGCATGCCGCAAAATTAATATTCGGTTTCAATAATACGGACGGCAGACGCGGCGAAGTTACCAATTAGCATTCATGCGCTTTTCATGCGAAGATTTAGGTCACAGTTCTTTTTCCGAATTACAACGTGGAAATATTTTCCGTCATTATTTTTAGTCCCGCGCACGATATTTCTCTTTTCCTTCTAGCTTTTTTTACAGTCTTCAACTCCGCTCATTTTCCATCGTTGTCTCTGTGGAGAAGCTTTCCAAACATCTTGCTTAAAGAATTCTCGTGAGAATGCGCGTATATATTACAGTGCACAGCTAAATGTGCATCTAGAATGTCAACGTTTTTCCGTCGTCGTGTAACTAACGATTAAAAATAACGAGTTCTTGACGAATCAAGCTTTAAGAAAGAAAACAAATGATGAAAATGTATTATCTCTTTGGTTAATCTCAAGAGTTTTAAACTTTCAAAGACTGGGGTTTTATTCCGATAGAATTTTAATCTCAAGCTTATGCAACATAAATTATAATATGTTATTTAAATATTTAAAAATGTATAAAATTTAATGAATAATAATCTCAATATTTTTGTTTAGTAAAATTTATCTTCAAATTTATCATAGAAACTGCGAGGATTAAAAAGATATTTGATTTAAGAATCTTACATGTTATGTGTCGTAAATTGAGATTTAATTGAACAAGTTTTAGGATTGTCTTTACATTATTTCTTATGTAAGCGTTCTTTTCTCTTTTGCACGTTATTTTCTTTTAGTTTATTTTTATTTTGTAACTCGTATTTTGAATTTTAAATATTTCATTTTGACAGTTTAAATATTTCATATTGAAACTTTCCTGAATCCTTTCTTCTGACGACTATTTCAGCGATGATCATAAATTGTAAATCGATCAGATTCGCTTTTATTATAACATTAATAATGTATTACCGGGGATATATAAATTTAACAGTACCGTTCTTTGCAAGAGAGACACAGCGTGTCAATTAATATTGGCGGGGTGCAGGTGTGCCAGATGTATGCTAATACCGTTGAAAATCATATCCGCACTACGCCAGGATTGTGATTACTGGAAAATGTAAATTACGACGAGCTGGATGCGAGCACGATGCGGATTGTCTGACTAATATTTACGCGCTTGCGCCCGTCGCGTAATTTATTATCGCGACCGCACGTTGCTCTTATAAATTAGAGAGTTTGCCGATATGTTCGTGCAACCGTCGTTAATCATGTTCTTCCGGATTTCTCTGTCGGTTACATTTAATTCCTGACGAAGAGGTAATGGATCGTGAATATGTACAAAATATGTGAAATATCTCGAGAGATAACAGTAGAGGTATTAAAGCATTTATTTATATTTGGAGTTGCTAGAGTGAGAATTTATAGAAAGAATTTATAAAAAGATACGAAACACAAAAATTATATTTAACGCTTGTTAACACCATTAGATGAACAGAATTGTATAATGGATATTAATAATTTCACGATAATGAATTGCCAGTCGGTATTGATTTTTTAATAATTCACTGATGTCCATTAAATTAATAGGTCATCATTTTGAATGATTTTACAATATCTATTAATTTTATCGTTTGTAAATTGCTACGTTGCTATGCACTCGACAGCCTGCATTATTTAGCTCCATAATAATAATAACAACACAATGGTAGTATTAATAATGATAAAACGCTCGACCGCAACGATTCCTGCTTGCGACTTTCAATTGAATGGTCCCATTGCGGCTAAAATCGCCGCGTTGCTGTTTGGTGAATCATTTCGAACGCGATAGCATAAATAGACTCATTTACTGGACTAGACTGACTTCGTATCTTGTTCAGATTTGCTACAGATTCGTGCAGATTAAGTTTTCCTTGATTGGTTTAATTCATCGAAATATGTTGATTTAAACGTCGCTCATTTGCTGCTGTGCTGCTTAGATCGCAGTCCGGGCCCGTTTGTTCTACTCAAGTACTCGAGGTACTCGAGGTGCTCGAGAAGCCCAGTTATCAGACTGAAGTATCTCGGTCGTGCGCGAAAGGGAACGAGTTTCCTAGGGGTGAGAGAGAGAGAGAGAGAGGGATGGGAAGAGGGGTGGTGGCTGGCCGCAGGGTGTTATTTGCGTTATTTATACGTCCCACGAGCATCGCCGTGTTTATAATCGGGCGTACCCGCTCTCGACAGCCGTGATTACACATCGTTATCCTAGTTAACCCGCCGGAAATGACGGGCCTCGAGTGCCCACGGGCCACGATATGGCGAAGAGGAAGAGAAGGAGCGAGTTATGCTCCCGGACGGTATTTCCGGTTCTTATCTGAGAAGGAGTCTGCTCTCGGATCTTCTTGATTCCTATCTACATTATCTCACAATGATCATCGTTAACGAGCCGGGTGGAGATTTTGTTACTTTTAGTTCCAGTACGAGTCAATATATCGTTACGTCATGCGTCGTGTTGTTACAAGTTTGGCGAGTTGTTCGCCAATGATGCGCAAGAAGCGATTCTGCTTGAACGATTCTCAAATTCGTACGATTCGAAAAAAAGACAATACCCGTATTTGCACGGTGGTTTGCTCCAAATATCTCTAATTATTGCTTTGCTTTGACGCATCGATGACGATGTTCCGGCTCGATGTTATAATAACAGTCGGCCTGTTTATTCGCGAGCACGATTATTGTATTCGTGGGGAAAAAAAGAATAGCTTAATAATGTGCGCAATTATACCGAGCGCTCGCGGCAGGTTGCGATTCGGTACGCCCTCGGATATTTATATTCGCAATTTCCCTTAATTGTTTTTCATCTTTCCACGTGTAGCAACAATTTCCTGCATCTGTTACTGCACTGCAAACATTGCTCTGCGTGAAACGATACGCTTACGACGTTGTCGCAATTGATTTTTTATCCACAATGTGCAATGTTCCATAAAATATGACAATTAATAATTAATATGAAAATCAAATTTACAAGTATCGATTCAAACACTAATGATACTTAGAAAATAATTAAATTTGGTGCATATATGTGATAGAAATTGGAAGGGATTACTAATCTGTTTCGAATCCTCTGGGATTATTATATGTTATTAAATTTAATCTATCAAGTTTGTCTGCTGTGATTTTGATTAATTGATTCTATATCATATCATCTAAAAGTATACCTAATATAAGCTCAGCTTAGAGCGAGATAAGTCGGCATGATAAATATCACGGTAGCCTACGAGCGATTACTCGTAAACGGTTGGGTATACGCGGGCTATATTTAATTCGCGAGTTAATTACTTCGATTAATATTCCGCCAGTGGACGGCGCTAGATACGGACGCGTGTGTGCATGTTACATTTTCCATAATGCATAGCGATAAACGGCTCTCTTGGGCTTTGGCCGGAAGGCCGCGCGAACGTAGATGACAGAGATGACAGAGATTCTGTCTACTCGTTAGCCGTCGCCGTGGTACGGTAGGTGTTAATTTGCTTGGAAAACGTTGGATTTGGCTCATGGCGCCGTGCGACTGCTCGATGCACTTGCGCTAACGAACCCAGAAACCCGAGTACTCGAGACGAGACACTTTGTTTTACTCAGTCGGTCTTGCAACGCATAGGCGTAATTCTTCTGAATGATCCCTCCATTATACTTGTTTATTGTGAGTTTAGTGCTCTCGTAAAGTGGCGATTCAAGACTTACACAAGACTTAATACAAGAAATGTGAGACTGTCTAATATCGTAGACGCGAACATTTTACAGAATTGTGCTTGCTAATTTATAGAGAAATGAATATTATTTTACAATATATAATAATATAATATAATAAATATAATATAAAAAGAAACAGAAAGAGAGAGAGAGAGAGAGAGAGAGAGCGAAAAAAGACAGAGATTACAATAGAATATAAGAAAAAGAGATTTAATCTTAAAAATAAATCTAAGAAATAAATTTTTTATTATTATTTATACGTTTTATTATTATTTATTACATATTTTACAAAAGAATACAAAAATTATTTTTTATTTTATAAATATATTATATATATATATATATATATATATTTTTTTTTTTTAATGTTTTGTTTAGATAAAGAAAAAAATTGTGTCGTGCTGTAAAAAAATTTGATGTTTAACGATGCATTGCATACGAATGGCATTTTATATCGATATTCGATGTTTTCTATAAAAGGGATTGCATCTAACTCGATATATAGAATAATATTTCGAACGAAGAAACGAAGGAACAAATTTATTTTTGTAAACGGAATTTATTCATCGAGCCGGGCAGTGAACCGAGATTTACTTTCGCCTGTGGTTTACAGCTTCCGTAACTGCCTCGAAAGATGCGCTTCTCCTTTATGTGACGCGCACATCGAATCACGCTCACATCCATGCATAGTGGCTTCGACATCCGATTAGTAGCGCGCGATCGATATATCTCCGCATTCCGTCCGCGTACTGCCAAAGTATATTGGGAATTTCCCGATTAGAATGCCTAAAATTCCACGAGTTGAGCCGTCATTGGCATTATTCGTTCGCCGGATGCGAGCCAGCTTTCTACCGTCAGGCATTCGCTCGAATGCAAATCGGTCGCGTTCGATCATCTTCATTAAATCCAATCGCCGTGCTTTGCAGCGGATAGTTGAAATTGCTTGGAAACAGTAATATATAGCTCGTAAAAGTCTGTTTCTCTGTCTGTTTGATGAAGATTTGTCAAAGATTAATGATCTCTTGTATTAGATTATACATTGACTGCATTAAAAAAAAAACATCGCAAGATGCAATATTCCGCATTCCGTTTTCCATTTTTACCCGAAGTTTATAGAGTCTACCGACGGTTAATTCGAGCGCGCAACGTAAATTTCGTCGTTTTCAGGCGAGATTCTCTCGAATATCAGCCTTTCGAAAGCCGTCGTGTTATTGGATTTCCTGCCATGCCAATCAACAAGTGTCCACTTAATTAACGCCAATGTATTCCTCCCGGCATTGTCATCGATTTGCTAGTCAATCTGATTTAACGACTACGATACATGACTATCTACGATATATATACAAACGTAATCGTAACGAGGTCATCAGATTTTTGCATTAAGAACATCATTATTCACAGTCTTTATTCGATCTAAAACGAGTACCACAGGAATATCATCGAATTACCATAAGATTACCATGAGAATAGCATAAAATTATTAGGTCGCTGCATATAAAATGATTCTGAAATTTTTCAGTCTCGTAAAATGTTCTTATATGTAGATATTTTCTGATAATCCAGTATCCCTACATCACGTTAAGAAGTAACATAATTTTCTTACAAAAGTTCTGAACTACTTCGGTTTCTGCGAGGTGTTTGCGATTTTTTTAAATTCCTCCAAAGTTAATTTGAAATGATGTTAAGCGCTTTTTTCTGAAAGAGCTAAAGAATTTTTTAATTATATAATTTTCTTCAAAATTATTACTTATTAATTATTACTACTGAAGATTGTTTTATATAAAACTACATATATCTCCATATATATCTTTAGCCGCTATCTAATACTTTTATTGATTACGTGGCTCAAAGATATGTTCTGCTTCTAGTATAACAATTTTTATATTCTCTTCATATTCTCATCGATAAATCGATCAAACTGTATCTTGACTGTGATCCTTTCGTCGTTCGATATTACGTGCTATGGCCACGAACGAACCTTTATCTACGCCGACGGCTCCTTTGCCTCGCGTTGTTATGCAATTAGTGCACTCGGGATTCCCTCAAGAGATCTAGAGTTTCCTCTCTGTTGAGAGGCTGCATTTCTCCGTCTCGCACGACCGACACGCCTGCTCTTTACTCGTTCGCCTGCCCTGTCGCTTTCTGTTTCGCAATTGAATAACGAGAACAATGGTTTACTTCTGCTTGAATATCCGGCCCCGTCTACAGTGCGGTTGCCTCGCTAATACCGAGAGCTACCCAAAATTATTAGACGATCGCGTTCTCTCCAAACAGAAACAAATACCACGCCAATGAAACCGCGACGTTTTTGGCGTTAAAGCATTTTGAGAGAGAGAGAAAGAGAGAGATAAACTTATATAATAATAGATAAAAATAGATAATAAATTTATATATTTCTGAAAATATATAAATACATAGAAATTGTGAGATTTGAAAAAATTGTAGTTTTAAGTTATAATAGTTGGCGGACGAAAGAAACAAAAGATAATTATAGCATAATAATAGCATAATAATAGTATAATAATTGCAAAACATTTTAATTCATAAATATTTTTATCATGGATCAAATATGAGATGATTACTGCGATCGACTCCAAAATTATTATTCTTTATCGAGCAATGACAACATATTTTATCCGAATATCTCGACAATAGAATCTTCGGCGTTTCAAGCTGAGCAATATGTGTCACACTCTTGTCGCTTCTTCTTCAAATAACATGATACGACATATTATCGGATGGGCAACGTATAACAGATATTTTCTCAAGCCCTTTTCTTTTATTCACCCCTCTTGCGAGAACGTCTGTAAGGCACCCACGCGCGTTTATTCTGCTGGTCGCATATTTGGCGGAATAAAATGTAATGCGCGCGAGTGTAGAACGAAAGATGAGAAATTCTCTCGTCGAGAAAAGCTGTGGCAATGCTGCTCTTTCTGTCCCACTGTTTCTCTCGCTTCTATTGAAAATGGGGATAAAAGAAAGGTAGTCAAAAATAAAAAGAACGATCTTCTCTGGAAGAAGAAGAAATAGGAAGATTGCGCTAACAGTGGGACGATCGAGGCGAAAGGCGTACAAAACTGGCATTTCCTTCTTGGAGAGGAAAAGAAAAAGGGAGGAGAGAGAGAGAGAGAGAGAGAGAGAGAGAGAGAGAGAGAGAGAGAGAGAGAGAGAAGAATTCACTCCCGACGCACTCGCGTCTGCAAAGAGCGAGCAATAAAATTGGTAATCCCACGATAAACACGTCCGAGATGCTAATCCTGCCTGCCGGCATAAGTAGGCGATTACCTGCTGCAGCACTTGGAATAATTCGCGACAGCCGCTTTGTGTGCACGGCGCCTGCCTCACACAGTAATACTTGTGGCAATGGCGGTTCAGCCCAAGAGTTTTACTCAATGTACATTTGACGCAACGCAGATTAGAATCAGACATTTATACCGTTATAATAATGATGACAAGCCACACTTCGAAAATTTAGATCGCTTGACGAGTTTAATATAAAATTTGTTTAATATAAAATTTAATTTACTAGATTTTTCCGTGTCTAAAGATAGATATCGCAACTGTATCTATTCGCTACAGTTACAGTGTATATGTGTTTATTTTTACTAATGATCTTATCTAACGGGTTTTATCATCTTGATGCGATTGCAGGTAGTCTCTGTCGCAGACTTGCATATCGCGGGGACATCGCGCGCGTGAACCGATAAGGATTTCATTTCACTTGGGAGTTTCAGCGGTAATTAAGTTCCGCGTCGTGCGCTCGAAAGCCCCGCGGATAGGCGGCGATGTCGTTCTTGCGGCACCGTCGTATCATTATAAACCGATGCATCTTAATCATTCTTCACCCCGACGCCTATCCGCCTCCCTGCGACGTCTTCATCCCCCTTTTCGTCCTGCTTCGCTTCCTCTCATCTATTCGCGTCCTCCCCGCTTCGTTCCCCTTTCGTCCTTCCTTTCGGGGACCACTCGACTCGGTTCACTTCTCCGTCTCTTCGTTTACAGCCTTATTACGTAGGATTAGATTAACTTTCGAGCGCAACCCACCTTGTTTATCCTGCTACTCGGCGGCAGGTACTCTCCGCCCATGCTCCTGAAAACCGGGGATGATCTCCGGTAATAGCCTTAAAGGGTAGGTAGATTCGCCCTCTTCCCTAGCTGGGTCCTTGTTCCTTTTAGACACGGATTTAGGTGGAAAGTAGACGCCGGAATTCGATCTCGGAAAGTTAGCGTTATTTAATACCTGGGAGGAGGTTCCTATCTTTCCAAATAGTACTCGAGATTCAAATGGGCGCGGATTGTCCTCCTATTTACTTGCGCCATTGGCAATTTAATTTTCCGCTTTTGCAAACAACAGCGATAACATTTAATCGAAGTAGAATATCGCTCATCTAAGTATGATTCAAATTGTAATTTAGTATTGGTAGACATTACAAACACTCGCTTCACGTTATTTAACTTTTTTAAACTGCTTAAATACTTGAATAAATGCAATTAATGTTACACTATAACTCCTCGACAACTGTCAAAATATGCAGAGACAACCGCTCACGAAGTAAGCGCAGCAAGAGAACCAATCGGCATCACGAAAAGCAGCAAATATATATGCGAGAGAGTAAATGTACCTTCTTTAGAAGTGGATACTATATAGAATTTTTTAATAACTTAATTCGGTCATATATTATATATCGTATTATTGTTATTGCATTTGCAGTGCATTTGTATCGAAGCGTAACTGTTCATTGTAATGATAGTGATACATAATTAACGCGATTTACAGTGTTAATATGATTTATAATATTTCTAGAATATCTTCTATATCTTTCTAATATATAATCGTTTGATTGTAGCGATCTAATATATAATCGCTACAATTTTATCTACAATACAATTAAATTAAAAGAATCGCATCTGTTAGGAACGGCGGTGTTTCAACGTCCTTAAATTTGCATTGCGTTTTTTGGATTCTGGTCACGAATCTCGCCTGAAGAAACTGCATCGGTATTAATGTCGCGTCCGATACCAAGCATTGTTTTCGCGTCGGCTGCATTCGGGGTTAATATTCAGCGAGAAGTTTTCCATGCGCGTCGTAACAACTGAAAAGGAAACGGAAAATTTAATGATCCGACGAAGTTGCAGCTGGACGTGATCGAGGACGATTTCGAGAGGCGGACTCGATGCATGAAAGATGAAAATACATTACGGCTAATGGGCGATCTTTAATAAACTATTAAGTTCCTCGTCGAGGGAGAGTTTTAAACTCCACGACGCACGACAAAATCGTCCTTTTTGCTCTTTCTCGCTCTTTATATCCGTCCATTTCTTAACTTTTTCCTTGGCGTTTCTTCCACTCGACCTCTTTCTAGATGTCTGCGAATAGCTCATAACTTTGCGGTTCTAACCCCATCTCTCTTATTTCCATCCCTCGTTCCTATCCAACCTGTCGTTCCACTCGACTCTCTGTCTCTTCCTTTTTGCACCGCTCATTCTTATCCCAGGTATTCTTATCCTGGGGAGACCCCTTTATATCGTAATTACCATTTTTATCCTTTCTCTTACCCCTTCCTCCGTACTCCTACTACCGGCCCACCACCGCCGTTTGGTCCTCCCATCGGAATTCATTAAAGTCTCGAGAGTATTCTCGCGTAACTAGGAGACTTCTCTTCGAAAGAAGAGGCGACTCCTTCTTCCATCCGGCGAGGAGAAGAAAAAAATTCACAGAGAAGACCAGGTCACGTTCTCCGACATGGGAGAAAATCTCTCGCCAGTTTCCGATAGATGACAATGACGACGACAAAGTAGACGAAGTAATCTCGTGGAAGTTACTTTGCGTCGAAGAGTTTCCGGCGTAATGGGCACGATTGGTACCGATTTTGTTAAGAGTACATTTAATTTAATAAAAGCAGCTGCCGCAAGAGACGACGGCGAACGACCGTGACGCGCCGTTTCCTCTTTCCTTTCTGTAAGCTAATTATTGATAATACGAAATTGACTTATCGATGCGACTGCATTTGCATATTGTACGAAGCCGGCGCAAAAAAGTAACGTCAGATACATTTTATTCCAAGACAAAGATAATCCCCAGTTTCGTTTTTACGAGAAGACTCATCCTCCCTTTCTGCCAGGCACAGCCATACTTATGTTCTCACATAAGTCTCGTCGTCTTAATGCTAAACTTGCAGCATTTCCTCTAAAATATATCTCTGTTTTTCATTGTTTAGAATACTTGTGAATTTCTAGATTCGGTTAAAATATGTATTAAATTTTCTGTCTTTTTTATAAAACATATATTTAAAAAAAAATCTTTTTTTTTAATTACATGTACACGGAAAGAATTATTTTACTGAAGTATATAAAAATTTAGCCAGATATAGAAAATAATTTTATTGAACTATCAAAATAATTATGTAAGACATTCAAACTTACTGGAATATCAAAATTTTTTGCAGCATTGCTCATTTTTGAGTTTTCTACATAATTATTTTGATGATCCAACAAAATTATTTTCACATCTGTATCTAGCTAAATTTTTACATATTTCAGCAAAATAGTTTTTTCCGTGTATGAATTCTATTTTTTTTTCACTATAACCATATAATTTCAAGTTTACTACAGTTTTTCAAATTTGAAGTTAAATACTGGTATATTTACATTTTTTGCAACTTTCAATATTCACCTCAAAATTTCAGTTGTAATGCAGTGAGAGTATTTTTAATCCGTGCCAAATAAATAAACTCTCGCGATTCAATTAATGCGTTTTATTAAAAAATAAAAAATAACTGTAACGAGCGTTAACTTTTTACATGATTGCGAGCGTGGGATTCGAGAATCCACGTACGATCAATACAGTTGATCCGGCGATATCGGAAAGAAGAGACTGATTGTTGCTGCAAGAGATCGGTTTCCGCGACGGAAATAGAATCAAGGGCTGGCAAGAGTCGGTCGGTCAAACGGGTTAAACGATAAGACAGACGGGGGAAATGCATCACTGATTTTTATAACGACGACGAGAGGAAGATGGGACGTCGCTGATGTCACGACGATACGTCCTCAAACATTTACGTTCACACACGCTTGCGTAGTTCCTCTCCTCGGAACCGCTATAAATGCACCTTTTGTTGGATGACAGTATGCGACAGAGTTATGCGCTATGTTATCGCAAATTTACACGCGCGCGAGAGAGAGAGAAAGAGCGAGAGAGAGTGATAAACCGAACTTACGATCTGCAGTAAACCAAGACTCTTTGTAGCGAAGGCTTCTCTTAGGCATTACGCGCTTCGTCATACTGCAGATGGAGAATATTATCGAATCTACTGATAAAAGTACGAATTTTTGTTCGCACGCCGTCCGCAAAGTTTCGTGCGAAGAACGTGACTCGCACAGCAAGTTACATCACGTAAAGGTGCATTTACAGACTCATCTTGGCGGAAAACTACGACGATAGGGAAGACGGTGACGGAGTGGATGCGGAAAACCTCGCTTGTTTCACGCTTGATCGTTTCGTCTTCCTCTCCGCGTTGCGTGGACGCGGCCTGCGATCAATCTGCGAAAAGAATAACCTTCTCCTAACGCGAATCAAGGTGCTGCTCCGAGGAATCTCCGACGGGAATCTTCGCCTCGCGTTATCACGCGGTTGTTTTGCACGTGAGATATTTCTTCCTTAATGACAGGTTGCTGCCTCGCATGTTCCTCCATTTAATACGCGCGTGCTACCGTATTAAAGAAGGTAGTTTCGCATGCATCCAAGGGATGACGATGAAAACTTTTGAATGTATATATTATATACACGCTATTTGTATTTGTAATTTCGTAATTTAGTACAAAGCATACGTAGTTCGATCCTTTCAATATAATGGTATCGCGGAACAAACTTATTCTTTTTTTATATTTTTTAATAAATTTTTTAGATTTTATTTTTTATCAGCTGCCATAGCTTTTTTATTACTTTATGCATTAAACGTAAGTACACAGAGTGACCTAGTTTTCCGATTTAAAGTGAATTTTCTATCGTCAATGAATCTCTCTATATGATTTTAATATGAGAGGAATAGATTGAAGATTTTCTCAATATAATGAAATCAAATAAAATTCGTGTTTATATATAATCTTTTTTACAAATCATTGAATAGCGTTCTTCGTCAATTCAGATGGATATAAAATTGTCTACTTAACATATACGTTAGAAAATAAATAAATATACGGAATCTCTAGTTTTCTGAGTTAAGAGCTGGAATTTTCTATCGTTATTTTTTGCCTCACAGGCAAGAACTTAAAACCGGCAAATATTTCTTTTTTTTCTTCTCGTACGAGTAGACGACCGGTTTGCAAGAGAAGCTTGTAATGGATTAACGTCTCGTGCCCTCGTTTACTTTATTTGCCGTTGCTTTGCCGGGAACGCAGGATGCTTTTAGAAGTTTGTCCGAGTTAACTGGAATGCTTAACTGGAATAACTTTACAGATAACTCTGAAACCGAAGTTGGCCCCGGGTCAGTGGTGTAAAAGCGATGGTTGTATCAGATCGATTTATCAGGACTTGCATAGCTCCCCTGTTCTCATGAAGTTTCGACATGCGATATAAGCATCGGCGATAGCACCTTTGCGGTTATATCGCTTTCACTCTCGCAAGGGGAGTGAAAACATGGATATGCGTGAATAAAACTTTTGTACGCAAGAACGTATAAATCCGATTTTAATTATTTCAATAGCCGCAGTCAACGTAAAAAATAAAAAATAAAAAAAATTAAAATCGTGTGCATCAAGCCAACACGTTTCATTTTGAGTGCTTGCAATCGTGTATTCGATCATTTTTTCATAACGTCAGCCTCCAACAATCTATAATTTCGAATGCGATCGTTTTTGAATTTTTGCTAAAATGGATTTTAATAACATCATTTGGCGAGCTTCCGAGATAAAATTGGAATGAAAAAATGTCAAGCATCTCCCGTGGGACTCCACGGCATCGACTGCAACGACCTGGACGATGAAATTAATATGCTGTTAATAATTTATTTAATCGTGCATACGCGCGGATGCTCGGATCGACGCTCGAATTATCCGCGCTGCAACGTTCCACGTTTATAAATCTATTTTCAATTTGTTAGTCTGCTGAGAATAATTTGCAAGAAATAACAGCTCGCTGGCGTTAAAACGATAGGAGGATCTCGATACTTCTCGCTTGGCGTCGCGGGAAATATTTCGAATTCATGTCGTGGACCACAGCGTGATTTACAATGGTTCGGTCGACTGTAAATTTGTGCGCAAACGCGACCGTGTCAAGCTCGAAATGCAGAACGCGTGTCTGCATTCGTTCCAAAACCTGGTGTCTTACCTGATATTCCCTCGTTTGCTTCGCGTCGCCTTCTCTTCCAGGACGATCCTTCGTCCTTTTCCGCTCCGTCAACGTCGCCGCGACGTTTTCGTTAACCGTGGAACAGGGATCGATGCTGCGACTCGGATTTAGAGCGAATATGCGGCCTGGAAGATACGAGCGACGCGTGTTCGCTCGCACAACGAATTTCGAAGGAAAGGCTGATTTTTCTTATCGTGGAATCGTGTCTTCTGAAACTCTCGCAACGCGACTCTGTCACACAATTGGGAAAAACAAGCATTTTCCCCTTTTGCCTTCTTTATATTCGTTGAATTTTATGTTTCTGGTATAAAAACAATAACATTATTCTTTTGTATATTTAGGACGCGCAATATAAATGACGAAAATATTGGATAATTAAAATATTGGATAATTTAATCCATATGCTAAATCAAGATATTTTTTCGTTAAATATTTAATTTACATATTTCCACATTATTGATTATTCGCGGGGAATGTATTGTTAAAAATTACCAATGATAAGAGTACTTTAAACAATTCGCTCCAACAAATAATTGCTTTAATTTGTAATTGTCCATATTGATTGATATAGTAGATATCATTGTACGCGTAGTGAAAATAATTTCGTAAAATTTGAGAAAAACTGAAGAATCTGTCGACATGTATTATTTGACGCAAAAAGTAAAAATTGCTTGTGATAAATGGAAATAATGCTCTGGAAATAATGCCTGATCCCCACGTTTAGTTTCCGCACTATTTCCTCCGCATATCAGAGCATCGATTCCTTTACATTACCATTCCGAACTTGGAACGATTACGCTGGATCCCGGCGGCTCAAGTCGAAGATATTAAACGATTTCGTTTCGCGGCTAAATACTTGCGGATGTAGTCGGGGCTCACTCCGAACTCGATTAAAATGTTCGGAAACTTTGCTGCAAGGGTTTAGCTCCCCGCGCGCCGCGTGCCCGTGGGGCACGATTCGGACGAAGGTTGCGGTGCGGCAACCGATGTAGGAAATTCACGAAGACTGTCGCGAACGAGCGGGGTCGGGGATCTCGGGACTTGCGGAGAGGAGTGAGTTCCGTTCGCCGCGGGCCGAGCGCGAACGGCCAACTTGGCTTTTATAATGAAACTCTTCATGGTCGGTAGTGGAAGTCACCCTAAGTAGTTCGCGTGTGTCAAGATTTAGAGCGATAGTTGTTACGACCAAGTTCTCCTCTTCCGGTCTTTCACACCGTGGCGACTTGCGGCATTTTCTCAGAGTCTGCGCTTGTCTCTCTCTCTTTCTCTCTCTTTTCCGCCCTCTTTTCCCCCGTCTTGTCGTAACTTCTAGCTCGACCTCCGCGTTCGAATCCGATGTAGCACAAAGAGCCACTTTCTGGAATCCGTATACGCCCTCCAGGGAGAAGGTGAGGTATGAGTCCTTCGGCATTCTCGAAAGCGGGTTAACTGTTGCTCGCTTTCGATTACTGCTCTGTAATTGAACGCTAAGAGTATACAGGAATGATCGAAGTTTTCGATCTCGATATTTCTGATACTGATGTGTTTTACTCGTTAAATTTGCAATTTGCTCGATAAGTCGTTTTATAGTTGTATAGTTCTTATTTATACTTATGTGCACTGATTGTAATATAATTTTATTTACTTAATTATGATTTTTTTTTTAATTTAGAATTAATACCAATACGTGAAATAATTTTCGAAATAAATGCGCGATAAAAAAATGTCGACATTTAATCGAGTCGAGTCGCTCGAGGAAAGTCGAAGTAGTCACGCGAGGCAGTTTCAACTCCTGTTGCGAGTATCTAATAATTAATCTGAAAGAAACGAATTGCGTGTGCGATACGTCGCTTTTAGTGTCGGATGAACTAATTTTTAAGTGGCTCGCGTATACGCAGTAACGCATCTCTTGTGTTCACCTGTCCTGATAAAAGATACTTAATGCGGGACGCGTGGCGAGGTAAGTCCCGTATATTAAAGACCGCACGTTTAATTAAGCGCGCGATACACAATCAGAATTACGCGCGTGGCTCACGGCGCGACGTGTAAACATGTGTTCGCATAAATCAGAACGTTAAAGAGATTAACCACGTGTCGGGTCACGCGTGTCCACAAAAGATTACGTGGCGCACGGCCTTCGGTCATGAAAAGCTATTCCTGCGGGAAAGTGCGACCTGTGCCGGTGGTGGTCGTGATATCCGAGCCTCCGTTACGGTTTCTCCCATTACATAACTTTTGGATTTCATGGAATCTGATGGAAGCCGCGAATTGTCCCATCCAACGTTGCCGAGAGAACTTTGGGGAATCCGCGGACATACTTCCGGAGATACGTTCTGATTTGCGGTCGGTCGTTCGTAGATTCGTGGAATTGTCAGCTCATCAGACCACTTTGTGCGATTCAGATTATAGAATATCCTATTTTTTGCACACTATTTTTTTAGCGACAGATTCTTTGTTCAGTCTCGGTTTTCTTTAAATATCACCTCGCTGATTTAATCATTTATGTCGTTATTTCACTGACATAACAAACTTGAGGAGATAACTTTGTAACATGATAAACTTGATATCAGTACATACTCAAAAATTCTCCGTAAATAAAAACTTATAAAAAAATTTTGTTCTATAGTTCCACCGTTAAATGTCAAATACTTAAACTTTTTAGAATCCAATGGAATCCTTTAAAACTATCACTGTTATGAATAGTTTTTTCATTACCTATTAAATTTTTGTTCGAGAAATAGAAAAATCGAAACTCTAATTTAAAGTGTATACGTCAGATATTTTCTGATATAAAGGAGGCTTACGTTTTATCTCGCTGGTTGATTTCGCAGGCGAAGAGATTTCGCCTATTAATCTTCGAAAATATTTGACGGCGGTAAAGTTCTGATCGAAGAAACGTCGTAATCGGCGACGGTGGAGGGTAGTGACGGTCTGAAATACACGCGCTTCGTATATTCCGCGGGTAATACTGATTGGCACTTAACTAACGCACGAGTTCGTCTACGTTCTCGCCGACGAAAGACTCGGCGAGTGTCTGCGCGACAAGTTTGGCGCTTCGATGAGAGACGAGACGCGAGAGAAGTTCGATCGAAACTTCCGCGAACACCTAAGAACGCGTCTTGGCTTCCATCAAATTCGCGGCGCGGGTTCCAGCTGAGAGTATATCTTACCCCCGGAACGCGGAACGCGAAGGAAAATTGACAGAGAAAGGGGTAGAGGGGAGCGTACGACGATAAAGTAGCACGCAATTTTCACGAGTTACAGAAGTTACGTGCTGTCGAAGACGTTGCTGTAATTGTCGGTCTCGCCGGAGAAGATAATTTTGTCTCAAATTCACAAAATGACATGAACTTAGAGATTTTTATCGATTTTTTTTTTACTAAACAAATATATTTGCCATGCGACGATTCCAAAGTTCGAACACTTCAGATAATTGGCTGTAGCAGTTAATTATGCGCAAACTCTTGGTATAGTGTGCGCAAAAAAGTTGTTTAGTTAAAAAAAAGAAAACAATAAAAAAATAAATATTTCCGACCGTGGAAAGTGAGCGTTTACTCTTTCGGTACGGTACGTTCGTCTTCAAACGGCTAAGCTACGCCTTTGAAGCAAAGCATCCTCGCAGCTAAATTTTAATGAGCGAGCGTGCAGTGCGCCGCTGCATGCATCTCCTTAACGCTTCGAACTTTACGCGCATTTACCGAGTCTAAAAAAGTGAGCTAGAACTCCATCGGGGGATTGTTATTTATTTTTATCGAACTTATATTTATCGAGACAAATGTTATTTCTCGACAAAGCTATCGCGGAGAAACTATTGATTTATGTAAAATTGTTGTATTGCATTTGATTGGGCGCGTTTGCAGCATTTGAAGTCACTTCGTCGCTTCAGTGAGAAGCAAACGCGTGCTTTACGTATGTTTTGCTCCTAATGGGCAAAGCTTTTCGCTTTAAATTGTCGTCAGCAGGTTTCGACTTCAAAGATATAATGGTAAACGAGGTAGCTTGCAAAAAAAAATCATGTCTAAGTGAGAGCTCCTTTTGCATCCAATGCGGACTTGCGTTATCTGCGTCAACTTCATAGAATCGTCCTCGTAGATTGTCCTCGTCATTATCGTCCGTGGGAGTACATTAGGATGGAGAGTACGTTTCGGGAAGCGACGAAACGTTTGTATATATCCTGGTTGTTAACTTTTCGAGTTAGCAAGATAAGAGCCGGGTACGGTATAGTCGAATGGCACTTAGGTTCGAGTCGGCCGGCGCCTGTGCAAATGTCTCTCGTCTATATGACGTCTCATTTCCCATTAGCGTATATTCGGAAAATAGCGGCGTTGGAATACTGCGGGAATGGCAACAGTAAGGAATAATTAGCGCCGGTATTGTAAAGGCGTTGAAATTCTGCATTCATTGTGCATATATTGTTTAATCCATAAAAGCAACTCGTCATGCAATCTCTGATTTGATAACTAACATATGCGTGTGCTATCGCTTGCGCAATCGCGACCCGGCATTATAGTAAAGTGACGATTAATAGATCCATTGTAGAGAAACGGTAGCGCGTGCGTTGCATATGTATTCGATTAATAATTTGTTATTTGCATGTGTATCAACTGATACTGTAATTACTGGACAAATAGTAAAACGTAAATACACACGCCGATTACCCACTCGACCGAAACCTCACTACGCATTTGGACGACCTGCAATTATTCGGTCGACCGACGAGATAAATAATTCAGCGTGCGCGAAAGAGTTCTTATCGTACGAAGCCATTTGTCAGATACATAATGATTAGCGTGGCATAAAATTCGTTAACTTCACGCTTTGCAAACGTATATGAAACGTAATGTCACGTAATGACTCCAAATTGATGTTGCTGAAGTGTCGGACTTTGCACTCGATGTGAATTATCTTGTTTATTTACGGCTTTCTGCACAGAATAAATTTTGACGTATATATGAATATTCATAAAAGCAAATGTAAAACGTGTTTCAAAAATTTCTCATAAAATAATTTCATGAATAAGATAATTATAGTTAAAAATCCATTTAATCCTTCGTGCACGTGATGGTGTATACATTAAAAATTTATGTCATATTTATTGTATAAAAAAAATGTAAATCTGAATATAAATCTAGCTAATTACTTGCGATATACGTATGTAATATAGGTCGTGGACGCGAAAAGTGAGAACGTCTGAAAAGCCGTGATGCTGATCGTGATTTTTCGTTGAGTTTCGTTCCGCTGAAAGTGCGGCTTATCGTCCCCGTCGTCATCTCGAATCCATTAAGGGTTATTTCGCATCATGTAGGCTCTTTGAAGAATAATCGTGTCAAGTGAGTTACATAACTTCTATGTCCCCTGTGTCGACTCGGTCCGGCGAATCGAGATCAAAATTGCGTTCACGTATAGTCGAACTTAATATCAGGAGGGTTAGTATTAATCCTTTGAATCTCCGTGATATCATTATGCCGTCGTAATATATATAATACGAGCGTTTGCATTTAAATGAGATGGCGGAATGTGTCGTCATCTCGCTTGTTCAATTATTTCTTATTCGGTTGAGAGAGGAGGATGCAATAATCATTTTCCAGAAATTACAGCAGTAAGGTAAAAATTTCGTAGATTTTTTTAGATAGACTAATTTACTTAATTTCCAGAAATAAAACATTTTGAATTAAAAATCGTAAAGTGTCCAAGCCGCGAGATTAAGGAAAACGTAGAAAATCTTAACATCTAATCCATACGCAGGGCGATCAAGGAATTTACGTGGGACTAATTAATTACCCTACATAAATAAGTCGAGCGATTAAACTTCCTAATAAGAAGCTCCTACCTCCCGGTGCATGTTTATCCCGCTCGGAAGATTGCAATTTGCAAACCAAGCGTGGTTAAGACTTAGGTGGATCGCGGCGAATTAATTTTAACGTCGTACAAGTCAGCCCGGCATACATAATAATTAAGAACAATCTGGTAATGAATTCATCGCCTTTGGTAGTACGTTCCTCGCAGTGGTAGATACGTCACGAGAGATTATCTTGACAGGCCTGTAATTTTCGTGGGCTTCCAAGCCGACGACTGCGTCTTCATGGAACTTTCGTGAGAACGATAAGAGTGTTCCGTCGGCTTACTAATTTAATCGATAAATCACTAGGTAATCATCCGATAATCAAAAGGGAACGTTTATTTCGAACACAACAAATATTTGTCGGAGCAAACAATTGGAATTTTATGAATTTCGAGAACGAGACGTCTTACTAAACAAATTCGGATAAGTGTAAGTGTGATAAGTGCGACTGGTGATAAGAAAGAAAACACTCAGAGTCAATTGTGATTTGTAAAAGATTATCATTGTTTAAATGGAAGCCAGATTCATGCATAGATAATCTCCAATTCAACCGCATTATTGATCCACTCTCTTGAGAGGTGTCGACAGTTTCAGCGTTATGATCGGTCACGCGACAATATGAATATATAACGAGGCGGTTCTGCGCGTTCGATGCTTTTAAAATTAAACCTGTCGCATTCGGTCTTCACCAAGAGATGCGGGAGAAGCGAGAGGAGATTGGAGGGGGGCAATTATT
This sequence comes from Cephalotes varians, assembly GCA_037157785.1. Taxonomy (NCBI): domain Eukaryota; kingdom Metazoa; phylum Arthropoda; class Insecta; order Hymenoptera; family Formicidae; genus Cephalotes; species Cephalotes varians. Next base: position 4,692,421 of record JANQDE010000001.1, on the reverse strand, counting down.
CGCGGAGAAAAAGGAAATTTCCCATTAAGCTGACTTTGTTAAAGCCGAAACAAAATTAGCCCATTAAAACAACGGGATTCTATCGCCGATAAACCTCTCTCCGCGCGTTTCTCCGCAGCGTGGTTCTATCGTATTTTTATTCCGTCTTTAAACTCGTAACTAGCTAGGTTATCGAGGGAGGAAAAGAAAAAGAAGTGCGAGCAAGAGAGGGAGGAAGGGAGAAGGGAGAGAGAAAGGCTCCAGAGTGAAAAAAAGGGGAAACATCCGGCGTGCCATCGGTCGTCCATTTTCAAAGCATCGGCTACGTCAAAGAACGTTCGTTAATTTTAACAAGATCCCAGGCGCTCGTTAAACAACGCCGGTAATTTAACTTAAGAAGCGGGTGTTGCAATGGTATCTGCATTACAACGAATCCGCGTTTCAAGCGACTATTTTGTAATTAAGCGCCGCGGACAAACGGCGCCGCACGGCGGTGCGCGTCAATCGATCACCGCGAAACTAATTAGAAAATTAATCGGTAACTTTCGTATACCGATTTATCAGATGCGAGCATCGTGATGTAACGCAGCGAAGGGATGGGCGAGAACTGGATTCGCGCGTTTCGCTACCTACCGGTTAATGTACCTACGTGGAAAATTATCGGCCTCACAGCGTGCCGGAGTTTATTCGATTTAGATGCCCGCCCCGCGAGAGCCTCCATAAAACATCCACGGCTCGACCTGAGTAATTAGAACGGTAATTAATATGGTTTTTCTTCGCGCGAGAAGCTTCTCCTCTCGGGGGCGAAGTTTGGAGCGAGCCGGCGAAATAAGGCGAAAGAAATGAAAGCGGAACACCGACGAAGACAATATGAGAAGGAAGTATAAATTTTTCGTTTGCGAAACACAATTTATCCATGATATGAATTCTAATGATGCACGGCATTCGAGTAATTTTGAGAGTAATTTTGTTAACGAACATACAGTACAGAACTAGTTAATAGAATGAAAATTTTTATCTCTTCTATAAAAGTTTTTTTCTGTAAAAATATATTTGCACAAGAACGAAATATCGTGTATATTTTGCTTCGACCGTTTCAGAAAATAGTCGTTCGAAGTGATATTTCGCGAAGATAACAAATTTATACGATTAAATAGAAACAGATTAAATGAGAGAGATCCATGATAGATTATACTCTATGACATTTCATCGCTAATTTTATAAACGAAAAGTTTATTTAATCTTTCGGTAGCTTAAAAAGAAACACGTAAATAAAACGCAGAAATAAGCGATTAACGCTATCAAGATAAGAGAAAAATAATATATCTAGAAGCTTAATTTTGTCAGACCGAATACGTTTTATTGCAAGTCCCGTATTGCAATTACTTCATATTGTCAGCTTTCAATGGAAAAGGTATTGAATCGTGTAATTGGTTTACTCATTTTTAATACGGGACGTACACGGGGCATAAATAATTCGGGCGAAAAGGAGCTATTGAATACGAGCGAACGCAAACGAAAGGGAGAAACGAGCCGATATCGTCGTTAATAATCTAGCTTCGAAATTCAACCGTCGATAAGGACCGATATAAGCGGCGGCTTTCGCAGGTACACGCAGACTTTCATATTCCTCGTGGATAACGAGATCGCCAATTTTATCGAGTATTTATTTCTCTTTTTTTCCCCCCTCCAGGTTTTCCACCCTCCGATTCACGCTTCTGCGAACCGTTGTTTTTCGACTGGGCGTTCGCGCGATTCGCTTAAGCGAATTGTATTCGACGACAACACGGTCGTCACTGACGTTATCACTGCTTTCGTTGTTGTTGATATTATTCTTTTTAACTAATACGAGTGCGACCATCGAGTTCGTTTCGATAGCGACGGGGATTAATAGTTGGCGGTGATACTGCTCCATTTCCCCCATGTCCCACTCTCTCGCTTTTATATTTTTCTGCCCACATTTTTTTCCACCTGCCACAGACACGAGATTGTACGTTAACAAAAAGCTCGTGCGCGAACGAGCGAACAAATCGACATGATAATTAATGACGGAAATAAAGAGCGAATTTTTATTCGAAAAATGTTCGCCATTGCCAGACGTTATTACCCGCTTAGTGATGTACGAGCTGTGTGTAAGCTAACATCCGTGTGCAACAGCGTCACGTCGCCGAATCAAATGGCATTAATTCTATGGACTATGCGCGATCGCGCGATGGTATTTTCCGCGCATACGGATTTTGGGAATTTTACTTCGCGCCGCGCGACCGCGATATATTATTTACGGCGCTATATTACGTTTACCGATTTAATCATCACGACGTTAATAATGAATGATTTTTTGGTGACACAGCTTACGGAATATTATTGTAACATAAACGAATGCGCGGCCGAAATTCGCGGCCGAAATGATGCTGGTCGCGTACATTGCAAATGTCGTTCTTTTGATTGCGGCGCGGATGCATATCGAGCGCGGGCGATGAACCGACGAGCACGTTTTACGCGCCCGCCATATATTCGAAGATTAATATTATATCCAAACATCCGGCGCAGAATGAATTTACAGAATTCAATGTCCGTAGCAGGTATGCTGCTCCGGTACGTACCGCCCGACATTAAATTTGTATCGCTCTCGTTACCGGTACTTCTGCAAAACTCCATTGTATTTCATTCGTAATAAATGGTCCGCGCTGTGTGACGATAAACACGAGTCGCGTCATAAACGTGTCCGTTTGTTTAGAGATAACGCCGTCTGTCGTGTACAATATACGTGTTACGGACAGAGCGTTGTTATAATCATGCATATCTTAAATTGCGCGAAAATCCGATAATAATCAATTTTGACATTTTTTAATTGCGTCGGGGAAAGAAATGCGACTCTCTCGCCGGAGCGGGCCGCATCGAAATGAAAGTTGGTCCACGACGGCGTGCAATTGTGTGCTCGTGGCTGTTGTCGGAGGCTTTTGATCTCGGCCGGAAAAATCGAGATAGTCTGATAAAAGATTCTCGACCAATTACGCGGATTCGATGGGGGAGATTCCGCGTCCTTTTGAAGGGATAATTAGTACGATGATAACCCGGTGAAGCATGATATAATGAAACGAAAACAGCGGCGCCCGGGGTGCGCGAGGGTCGGGCCACCGCCCGCGGCTACGAAATTACACGGCCACCCGATATAATATTCCCTCTTTCGACCACGGTGGGATTGATTGTGTTTATCTTTCATTAGGAACACCGACGGAATGAGGGGAGGGGGGGGGGGGAGAGGACGAGAGGGATTGAAGCTGTGAATAATGAATCACGCGATTCTCCGTCGTATATCGGGCGTGTAACCCCTGCTAAATCCTAGCAGACAAGAAGGCGATACGGCGACCCTCATCCGAGTCATCTGGATGTCTCATTGTTCCGCTGTAACACGTATTTCAAGCGAAAGCGACAAATAATAACGATATATTGCCACGTAGCGACGATTGTATTCCGTCTTTCTCGATCCACACGTCATTTCGTTTTAAAATATTGTGAGATTTGTAAAAAAAAAAGAAAAAAAGAAAATGTTAAATTTTATATTACAGAATATGCTCACTCTCCGGTCAGCTTTCAAAATAAGCTTCTAACACGATAAAAAATTTAGAGTTGGTTTCACGTGTCGGTTTCGCGCGTTAATTTATTTATCGAATTACGCACTATATGATTTACCTTTCGATATAATATTCTTTTCACTTTGAAATAATATTATTTTTTGATTTTTCAATACCTCTCTTGCCTACCCCTCTTGCCACTCTTCGGTGGCAATAGGTATTGATAAATAATAAATTATCATATGATATTCTGATTTAGTAATGCTTTCGGAATCTTTTCTTACTGCGATAGCGATATCGTGAATTATAAAGAGAGAGACATTCGAGCCGCGATTTTACCGAAATGCGCAAAGAGGAATGATGACCGTTGAATTCAGCTTTAGTGTCAAGCCGGATTTGTTTTACGAGGCAAATATTTTTTGATATTTGAGCTCTCACGAGGTTTCCATTTCCATTCCGTTTTGATTATTTTGATATAGCGGTTGCCGTTAACTTTGGTATGTAACTTATTATTCATCCGTACTTTTGTTTTTAGTTACATGCGTCTAAATACTTTCCTTCCAAATTTTGATAAAATCCGCATTTCGATTCTATGAAACCTTTAGTTACGTGATATTAAACAGTATGGAGAATCGATTATTTATTTAAATTTCGTTATTGTGAAGTTTCCAATTTTATTCGAGCGCAAAAAAAAGTACAGAATACTGAATGGATTGTATTACTTTTCGATAAAAAATTTACAGGTTTAGAATTAGTACGGGGATATTGTGTTTTATAAATGCAAAAGATATTAAAATTAAGAGGTAAAAAATGACTAAGCCATGCATTAACAGTTTCTTTTTTATTATAAACATTCTAAGTGACACATCAGCAACTACGAAGATTCAATGAATAGTATAATAATCTCACGTTTATATTACATATGATGCCTGACATTTATGATATTATGTCAATTTTTTTATGTTTATATTTTTGTTTAAGAATTTGTACAAGTTATATAAATGCGGTGAATTACAAGTTTTGCGTTTTCTTTACTTTAGCACATTTCTCTCTCTTTCGCGAAAAGAGCGACAGCTATATAAATTCTGTTAAAATGTGTTAATTTAATTAAGTTCTAAGCTACGAACTCTGGCATTATGTCGGACAAGCTATACTTTCTCACTTGTACGTTTCATTAAACTGGAATTCCTATATCGCTAACGTTCGCGCGCGCTGAAAACTTGGGAAACAGATTTAGTTCGATGGACAGAAAATTGTGTCTCATCCAATTTTCTATACGTAACCGAACACAGAGCGTTCGATCTATGTGTCCGCGCACCAAAAATTTCATTTCGATTTTATTATTCGCTTTTTTAAACTCACAGGAGAGGGAAATGACATCAAAATCGATCCGCCTTGGGCTATGTTAAAACAGAAAGCGAGGCATTTCAACAACGAAACTTCAATTTCGAAGTCAGTTCAGACGATGTGCGGCGAGACAGGTGTATTGTCTGAAATAACTATTTATTGCAAATTCGCTCGCATAAGCCCAAGATCGATTTTCTGAATCTCCGATTGAAAGTACTTTGAAAAGGAGCACTATCGTTATTATTAAAAATATCGCAAATATTTTCCTTTGGTCCCTTGAGCAGGAAAATCAATTTTGCAATTCTGTTAATGCTTGTTAATTATCGAATAATCGATTTACAGCTTTCGCAACGGTAATCAGTAAACAAACTATCTAACTAACTCGTTAATTTATCATGAAACGAATGTTGGACCTTCTCTTGGACTTTTTCTAAAGTCTTTGAAGCTTTATTTCAAAAATATTGGTTATACGGCTTTTTTTACAGCCGTCGTTTCAGTGCCGCTAAAATTTTCAAGACTTCATTTTACAATAAAGTCTCCCACAAATTTATTATAATAAATTATGTGATCAAAACGGTGGTAACGGTGTAAATCCAACGATATTATAATTAAATCGAAAATTTTGTATACAATTTGCAACATAAAACAGATGAAATATCGGGTGAAGAGAACGTGACACCTAAAGTGACACATGCACAAAGTGCATTTACGTTGCATTTACACCGTTACTCCCGCAGTTGACTCGAATTCTTCAGCGGTCGCGCGCGAATTCTTTATGAGGACCTGCCGCTCGAGTTTATCGGATGACCTAGTGGCCCTTTGACCCCAAATGCTCGGCGTGCATACAACGTGATGCATTGCCGGCCTCGTAGAAGCCCGTTTGCAGCGTGCAGCCATCTAGGACGATGAGCACCAACCTCCGCACGTGAACTTTTCACAGCAAGAAAAGCTCGACTGGTAGCCCGCCGAGGTTCTCTCCATCAGCGATAAATCTCGGCGTCATTCTGAAATATTTATACTTTTTAAGTAGACGTAGAAATTTTCATGCGATAACAATAGCGGGATGATAAATATAACGCAGTTTGCCACACACAATTGATTGAGTCATTATTTTTCTCGCAAACATTTTTCGAAGTTTGCTCGAGAAGAAAAATAAATATCTCAAATTAGAAACTTTACTTATTTTAGATATCCAGAAAATGAAATGTCAACGATGTATTAACAATTTCAGATTTAAATTTCTGGAGAGAGAAAGCTATATAACTAGTTATGCTAACTGAATTAAACTTTGATTTTCATGACTCCGTTATTACTATCGAATGATTAAACGTCAGAAGAAGCTTCATCGCCGTAGAATATTTTTAACAATATATTTTTTTATCGAAAATTAATACAGGAAAGTTTGACGCACGAAAGACGAAGGTTTATACATGAAATTTTTTATCAAAAATTTTTTTTTCTAGAACATAAAAAAAAATCTTTGAAGCTGTATTTCAAAAATATTAGTTTATACGATTTTTTTGCAGCCGTAGCTTCGATGCCGTTAAAATTTTTAAGACTTTATTTTACAATAAAGTTCTTTACAACTTTATTATAATATTAAATTATATGATTAAATAGTAAATCCAATGATTTTAATTAAATCGAAATTTTTTTGTACATTTTGCAATACAAATTTTATTAATTAGCGATCAGTCTGTCAATACTTTTTTATGAGTCAATATTTTTTTACGAGTTAAAATTTTCTTATATTAAATTATCAAGATAGATATCAAGTTTTATGTTTGTTAAGAGATTATTCTTATGAACATCGCCTTTCCTCAAACGAGTGATAATCGCAATGCGTTTTACTTTTAATCGCATCCTTCCGCGAACGGGGCCCGCTTCGGCGTGGCGTTTAATCTGACGAAATTGCCACTTTGTCCGTTCGTAATGAGTTCTCACGTCGCGACGGGGCATTATGATCGACGAGGGCGACGGCGACGGCGGCGGCGGTGACGACGGCGAAAAGAAGAGAGATAAAGAATGCCGAGAGCGAGACGAATTAAGTTCTCAACTCCATTCAAACATCACTTCCGCCCCGATGATCTCATCGCGCTCCTCTTACGGTTCGATCGGCGCGCACGTTATTAAGGAATCATTCCTCTTTCCCTTGGGGTCCTTTCTCTCTCTTTCTTCGTTGAGACTCACAGCGTTACACTAATCATTAACGCGTTTTTCGCGACGTAGTCGGCGATATCAAGTAAGTAGGAAATGAATAATCGCGGCGGATGGTCGCGGGGAGACGCACTGGCGGTCGAAACGTTTCCAGTGGAAATCGAGTGATACGATAACTCTTCTAGACTGAATCGAACGCTCGATAATTCTTCCAGATGACCGGGCGATCAGTCAGTGAAAAATATAGGCGGCCCATAGCTCAAGCGTTATCGATATCATGAGAAAAGACGTGTCATTGACCTCCACCTACCGTCTCGTTTTTTTAGATGTTATCGTTACTGTCCAACATTATTGCGCATACATTGATGTCAGTCAGTGACGCTACATTAAATTAAACAAATGATTAATATCTATATCAAGCATTCTTTTATATATATCTTCATTTCATTTTATTTTATGTTTTATATTTTATATTTCAAAAAAGAATTTTTTTTTTATACTCGAACTGGAACATATGAAAAATGTAGCACATATGACTCTTCATTATATTTTTAAGCACGTTTAACTTTTCGAATCTTATGTTTTTATGTATCTCTTGTATATATTCTTTTAAATGCTTTTTAAATTAATCTCGAAATCTCTCTCTTATGTATACTTTCCTTTTTTTTTAGAACGTCCGAATTTGTTTAATTTAATATAGCGTGATTGACGTCGATGTATGCGGAATGTTAATCAGTAATGATAACATCTGAAAAATAAAACGGGAGAGTCAATGACACGTCTTTTCTTATATCTATAACGCTTGAGTTATAAATTGTCTATGTTTTGCACTGATTGATCAGTTATCAAGGTTTCTACGATGTGACTCAAGCAATTGTTGCGCTTGAAGGATACATTGCATTTTTGCAGAATTCGCAAGATTGTCGACTATTTTGTACATAGCCTCAGTGGAATGCGCTCTTTTCTGCACAGAGGATCTCATGGGCGTATGAAACAGTTCTTCTGACACCGCCGCACCATACGCTATTAATATCATGGGGTATATTTAGATTTCAATGGGGAAGAGAACGCGAGACTGCGAATCGCTCGTCCGATATGTCGTCTGCAAAGCGCAACCACTTGGGTGAATCGCAATAAAGAAATGTCCTCATCTAAAATCTCTTTGCGTATTATAATCAATCGTAAGATTAGTATCAATAAAGTTCGTCCTCACGTTCTTAAACTTTCACTTTTCTATAAAATCTCAACATTTTTAATTAGCTAGGAAACAGTGCTTGTTTGCACGATCAATAATAATTTATAAATCCACTTTGTATCCACGTCACGCAGCTTCAATTTTAAATTGGATATATAAAATTCCAATCCAAATCCAAAAGAATTTCGAATCGATTTTTCTGTGGAAAAAAAAAATGTCTTTCGTTTACTGTCACTGTAGCGAGCGCAATATTGTTACACTCGCGGAGCATTCGTTTCTTGAGCGATGTCCCGACGCGGATTTACGCGCGCCCAGTGAATCGCATTATTTCTGGAGCACGAAGCGCCCCGAACGGAATGCACTTTCTGGTTCATATTTATAATTATCATGGCGAGAGAGAGACGGTTTCCGCGCGCACGACTGCTGTGTGCATTCGCGGCGTCTGCCGCGACATCCTGTTTCTTGTCTCTCTCGTTTTCGTTTTTCTCGTGTGTGTGCGTGCGAGAAACCCCGAGATTCAACACGTGACTGGCAAACGCGCTCCGCAACTTCAAGGATGCACCCTATACGACACGTCGTAGTCGAAGCCTCGGGTGCGGTAACGTTCTACTCGAAAAAGCTTCTTGGAATAATAAGTACGCGCGTCTATGGTTTTCCAGTAAATCCTTAAAATATTTAAGGATTTATCCGACGTTCCATGAATATCCGAAAGAACCGAAACCGGCTCTCCGTACGTCGTCGAACTTTCATTCACCAGAGATCGCTACAGATGGTTCTTTCGTGACCTGAATTTTTGAAAAAAGAAATAGCATTACCTCAAATGGAAACCGTTATTCTCTTTCGTATTTTTTTATTATTTTTCGGGCTTGAGGTGAAGATGTAATACCGAGAGAGACGATCGTGAAAAGAGATTTTTCCTGTTGCCTTTCGGATTTACTATTAATTCTTTCAAACGCCAGCTCTTTTCAGGATTTTTCAGTCCTTTTTTTCTATCTAAGAGCAAGTGTCTCGTTTTCGGCGAGTAACTTGTTCAGAGAATATCTCGTTCTCGAAGAGAGGTCGATGACACGCGTTAGCTTATAGAGAGATGTTCGGTTAAAGGTCCATTAGATCTCCGGATGCAATATCGTTGCGACAGGTGACACACCGGATCGTAAGACGCAGATGGCGTATATTAAGGACACGCCACCCGGTATATCGTCATTGGGAAATGGAAACACGGATGAAACACATTTCATTTCGATCGATCAAAAAGAGGGATAATATTATTTCACCTGAGCATTCGAAAATATATGTTGTGAACGCATCGAATGATATGTAAATAAACGAATTGCACGTTCCACATTTATTCGACGCGTGTAAACTGCTGATTAATGTACATATCCACCGTTTAACCCGTTTATTTTTCCGTTTTAATCGAGATGGAAAATTTTTCTCTCGTCATTGAATTAAACAATCACGATCATATCGTAACGTTGTCTATTAATTACCGGAATTTAGGTTGTGCACTTCGAATGAAATTTAATGATTACGTTAATAACAGATTTAATATGGACGCGACAAATACGAGTTCGAATTGCTTTTCCTGTCGCACGTGCTGGGCGGTATCATTTCCTTCTAATGTGTTGCGGAGAGTTTCGTGATAATTACAATAGTTTGACACATTATGCCGTAAGCTATTTTCTCCGACTACGGATGCAGAGAGGGAAAGAGAAAGAGAGAGTCATGGAAAATCCATTTACGATCTAAGCTTCGGCTTAGGGTAAGCCCCAGATCGACCCATGATTTCGGTACTTCGATAACCCGGCCGCCGGCGAGATATTCGTCGACGATCCTCGATCGATTTTCCTGATATCTCTCGACACAAGGGATTAGGTCAGGGACCAGAGAAACGGGTTAGAGTACGGCGAATCGGATGCTAGCACGGCCATCCGAGTGATGAGATGATTGGCTCGCTGATGAAACCTGATAGAGCTGCCTGCTGCTTGGCCGGTCTGGCTTGGCGGATTATGTTCTCCCGTGCGAGAGAGCACGCTGGATCACAGCCCTGATCTCATCCACTTCCGCCTCGGACACCTATTCTGCTCCGCGGCCTTTCGGAACGATATATCGCTAGAAATTTGAAGATTCGATTTTGAGAGAGACTCGAAAATTGGGAACGCTCTATTTTCAACAGCAGCCCAATTTTCATCGCTTAAGATAATACGAATGCATTTTATTTTTCAATTGTCAAACACGCTTTTATAATACGACAGATATTTCTCATGTACTTTTTTAAACTGTGCTCTAGTCACTGAGAAAAATTTCATTTTGATTAAATTGTTATTAAATTGTTGTTAAAAGGAATTGTTGCAATAAGTTTTGAATGAAATTCAGAAATTTCTTTTTTGCAACATAGCGATCCTCTCGAAGAAGATCCCATATTTTTAAAGATAAATATATTGGCACATTAGTATCTTTTTCTTTTTGGATGATACGATTATTCATATACGTGCACGTTGATCATAAATTAAATAATATATAAGTATCTATAATAATATATAAGTATCTATAAATCCTCTCTCTCTCTCTTTCTCTTTCTCTCTCTCGAGTCAGGATATTGTCTGTCGAAACAGGATATCGAAGAAAGAAGAGAAAGCAACAAATTGCATCTAGTTGAAAACTCGTTCGGTTATCTCTCTTGACTTTCCACGACGAACAGCCGGTCTCGAGAAAAATGACACTCTTATCTGAAAAATGGCGGGCCATAAACAATCCCGCGAATCGGTGTACGATAGCGGGCGGACTGCTGCTTTCGTATAGCACACGTCTTGGTATCGCTCTTTAACCTGTCGACAAAGTACCGCGTGATAAAACTCGGGAAAAATCGTGACTTCGGTAGAAAAATTACGTGGACATAAAAAGTTTTGCTCTCTCTGTCCCGGAGATAAGATAATATTCAATTACTAACGAATACTCGCGTATCGCGTGTTTGCGTGTCATTAGATATTATTTCTTTTGTTCAAACATTAAAGTTTTCTGTGATCTTCATTTTTAATCATAACATAAGTCACGAATCTTTTTTTGACACAAAACAAAGAGAGAGAGAGAGAGAGAGAGAGAGAGAGAGAGAGAAAGAGAGAAACAATGAGTAAATGTTTTCTTATTTTATTTACACTGTTAGAAATGCTTCCGTTACATATAAATAAAGCTCGTAGTTATGAAAAAAATTAAAAATAATGAATAATTTAACTGAAAACTAAGTTACAATAATTACTTAAATGTAATGAAAGTGTACATGAAATTTCATAAAATTTTATGAAAAGTACATTACATTTTATAAAGTTTTATGAAATATACATTAAATTTCATGTACATGTACATAAATATACTTTTCAGTTACTAATACATTAAATTTAATCTAATGTCATGAAATTAAATTCGAATTGTATAATTTAAAAGTACATTAAACTTCATGACATTTTTAACAGTATACGTGAGATAACCGAAGGCTCAAAGACGTACCGCAATACAAATATTGACGGAGAGTTAGTGTTCTTTATCTGGACAAAAATTTGGAAATATCGAAATCCGGAATGATTCATAGATCTTCTCAGAAGTACGCATGCTGATAAATAAGTTCTTGATAAATAAGGTTCTTTGTATGAAAAATCGAATGAATGAGATACCGATTCTCAGTCAGTTAAAAATAATTTTTTTGATAATTTAATTTGTATATTATTTATCATCTGTTTAATTTTTAACATTAAATTACTCAGTAATTCTCTTTAAATTGAATTTTAATCGCATCAACATTTAGCTCTAAATTAATTGAAAAATAACCAAGTCCCATTATTTATTTATGCTCCTGACATTTAATTTGCCAGGGCGCTTTAATTTTCGACGTTAAATAACGCGATAATTAAGTCTTAGATTAAATTCGCGCTGAGGGAAAAATCGACTACGAATTACTGGGAAGAATGCGAATACTCTTTATAAATTTATATCTCGGGGTTGAGACTCATCGGAGGACGGAGAATGCGAGTATCGAGCGAGATGTGAAATTAGGAAAATTAATTATTACCGTAGAGAGACATATTCCGTCCACGATTCTTTCTCGCGCTGATACTTTTTCCATCGTGCCTTTGTCTTTGTCGCTCACCTCCGTAGCTCGCTGAACGAAGTTTTCTCTGGGTTTTACCGTCTGTAGAAGCGGAGAACGGCGGCCGTTTAGACGTCAACAGCTGCGTCGCAGCCCGCCCCGGCTGCTAGTCGGCTCTATTTGTTCCTCTTACATTCTTCATGGAATAGTTTGGTCTCGCCGTGGATATACACCGACTGACTGCGCGCCCCGAGAGGGATTAAGAATATCTTTCAGCTCTCGTCGGACGTTGGTTCACGGTTGCATTAGTCCCAGGGTGCTCTCCCTTCGAGTGAAGCACCACTGTGGGTCGTTTGATAAAGGGGAATACGCCGTGACGACCCCTGAACTCGGAAGCATTCTTGAGGAACAAGCGAGAGGTTGCATCCAGAGAAAACTACTTGAATCGTAAAATTCTTCGAGATAAGGCAACGATGGTATGGAATACTTTAAACATGAGAGATTTAGATAAAAGAAATCGATACGCTCGGTGAACTTACGAATAAGTACATTGTGAATTGGAATATTTTGCTCGGACACACCAACGCGCGTTATCTGAAGCGAGAGGTATTTGTCCGAGAATAGCTGGAGGGAGATCTGATCGTTGGATCTACGCGATATTTTATTGTCCATTCAGACTGGTTGATTGCGGAAACAGAGAGAAATATTCCGTGTTTCTGTGCGAGCTTTCGTATTACCTGAATCGCACAAGTTGATAATGGACTGACACAGGAAATGTAATGTCTGAGAACATACGATATATATTTGGAAAAAAGATCGAAATATATCGCGATGATTTCTCTCTTAATAATTTAATAAGAATTAGATTAAAATAAAATAAATTGTAAAACATTAAGGAGCAGTTTCTGAATGCGTGTATTCTCGTTTTCTGTAAGGAATTTAAAATGTTAAAAATAAATATTTTAAAACAAGGATTGGTTGATACTAATACTGATTAATTTCTTTCAGATGTAAAATACTTATTTAATAATACCTGAAGCAAATATATATAAATTCATGTTACAAATCATGTTCCATTTGTCACAGATAAACATAAATAAATCTGTCGATTTTTCTCGCGCGGTACTTTTCGACGATTCGTTAATCGGACGTGTAGTAATACGTAATTTTATCGAATTGTCGCGTTACGAGCGCGAATATATAGTCATATGCGATGCACTAATTTTGGCACAGCTCCGCGATATTTTCGCATAAATGCTTTAGTCGATCCGGACGCGATTTGATTTTTTCCCTTTCGCGAACATTATCCGAATAGTACGCAACGATTGTTGACTGTGTGCGATTGTAAGAGTTTATTCATACATGCACAGTTTGAAAGAAAGAACACTTCTCGTTCTCGAGACAAGCCCGAGCCTTGTACGCATGAATTGCACTAATTTCTGACGCGTATTTTCTCCGCTATTGTACAGGCACACAATCTCTTAGCTGAGAGGCTCTCGTCTGACGGAAACTCTCTTACGCAATCGCTCCGACAAACACACACGCATGTGCGCGAACACTTTCCTCATACAATCAAAAAAAAGAACTTTAATCTTCGTTCTCGATAACACGTAATACTTATATCACAGATAATGAGCGCCGCTACGCCTTGGCCGTTTTCGCGGCGATGGAATCCTGGTCGGGCTTGGTGGGTAGTGGCCTGTTCGCCATTTTGCTGGTGGATGCAGTTTGCTGGGGTTCCGACAGCTCCGAGTAGAGATGGGCGGTTGCGTCGGACGGTTCAGCGTATTCGCACAACAACGAATTCGGCCTCTTATTATTATTCGTTTTGCCGGATGTACCCAAGATACTCTCACCGAGAACTTTAAAGAAGCTCATCCTGGCAGATTGATTTTTGCAGCTTGAATTCAACTTTTGGCTCTGCGGTGGTCTGCGATCGTCGGCATCGTAACCGAGATTCCGCGGAGGACGATCATTGCCGACAAGATGATCGTTCACCACGTCCGGCGGTAACGGTTGCGGCGCTCTACTGATCAAGCTATCCAGAATCGGTTGTGACAGTCGACTTGTGCTGGGCATTGTTTCGTCACCCGGCAACTCGGCGTATAGATGGTTTTGATCGGTGGTACGCTGATCGCACGGTTGCGCGTACTCGGTGATGGGTGGTCTGATACGTATTCCATTTGGCAACAACTTATCCAAGGACGGTATTTTGGTGCCAATATTTACGGACGGTCTTGGTGCACCGCGAGGTCTCCTGATCCTCGGCTGAACCACGTCGTATGCATTCTCCTCTCGATCGTCCGTCAGTTGCTGATCGTTATTATTATTGCAATTCGTTTCGACTTTGAGAATATCATACATGTGCTCGATCATGTCCCTCGCCTGACTATAATCGTCAGGATCGTCCAATCGTTCCTGAAGACTCTTCAGGAATTCCGCCGTCAACTCTTCCGGCAATGTCTGCGTGGCCTTATTTTCCGTGTATGGATAAACGTCACCTTCCTCATCGTTATTCTCCGTACCTTCCGCCTGAGTGTCCATTTCGAGAATCCTGGTTTCCGCTTGGAGACCAGCGTACTCGTGAACGCTTAGCCTCGATATCGATCTAGCGGACGTTGCTGCGGTCATGCCGTTGTTGGATGAGAGCCAATTCGACAGATTTATCAGCGAACCAGATATCAGTTTGGGGCATACGCCGCGACGGCGCATATAGAGAATTCCTGAGGCTAAGATCACCACAACGACGATGAAAACTGCCACGACACAAACAATGACGATAATCCTCTTCTCGCGTTCGAGTTGCTCCGACTCGCTCATCTCCATGTCAAAGAATCCCTTCTGCCTTGGATAGATATGGGGACCCACGCTGGGTGGACTAACGCCCGGTTCTGGTTTCGGCGACGGTTTTTCGCAATTGACGTGATCCCGTTGCGTGCATATAAGTTGTGTGAAGTTCCGCATAGCCATATAGTCTTCCGGCAGATTCAAGCATTTTTTAAGGAAATTATCGACCATGCAGTAGCTGGAGTCCATCATCCACGTAACCGAACTGTTGCGACCCGTCACTTCGCGCACCCAGTTTTCGAGATTGCAACTGCACTTCTCATTGAAGTAATTGTTGCCGACGCGCGCAGAGTTCACGCTCTGCGAGATTGCTGCGAATCTGAGAGATTCCGGCCATGCCTTCTGTATGCGATTGTCCGTGAAAGAAAATTCGAAGTTGGGCGCCGAAGTGGCACCGACCTCCGCTATAATCGCGTCGCTCTCTAAATCGACAAAAATATTGCGATCGATCGCTATATGATTCCATTGATGCAGCACGATCGAGCCCTGTTTCAAATGTTGGAATTCGTTGTTGTTGAAGGTGACGGTTGCTGCCGATGTGTTGATGGCACCAGTGTCCACCTCGGACAATCTAGATAAAGATATAATAGAATAAAGAAGATTAAAGCGTGTGTTAATACTTGCTAAAAGATATTAAGAAATTGAAGAATAATGTAATTAAGGAAAGGAACAAAAATTGAAAAATTAATAATTCAGAAATATTGAATATGATTCTGTCTTCCAGAAAAAAATATTTGCGATTTTTCATCTCATTTTCTATGAATTTCTATTGCGATAAGGATCAATAAAGTAAATTTAACGTTGACAACCTGGAATGTTGAATCGTGAGATTATCATGTCCGGCTCTGAAGGCTGCCGTGTTGATATTCTTAAGTTGCACATCGACAAACTCGAGGCTTTGGATAAGCGCCCTGTCGCTAAAAGCGCCGGACTGAATCTCTTGGATAGTCGCGTTGCTAATAATTACGTTGAAGATGGTCATGGCACAAAAGGCGTCCTTGCGTATGACCCTCATCGAGATGTCGTCCATGCGAATTTCCGCGATAGCCGAAGGAAAGACCGCCTTGGGTAACTCCGCGATCCTCACATTTTGGAACATAATCTGTATCAAAGGGAATTCATACGAAACTAATTATATTATATTTCCTTGGGCGTTTTAAGAATTATCTGCGAATTTTTAAATCTAATTAACCGACCATTTTTGTATCAGTGCAAATGGCATTGGTATAAATTGCACTGAGCTTCATTTAGTGTTATTTAAAACGGAACATTACGAATATTATTATATTATGTGCAATTTATTCATATTGACATATGTGTTATCCGATATCAGAAATAAACAGCATGATGTAATTGAGATGCGAATATCATGTTGATACATCAATATCAATATCAATATTAGTTGTAATTTTAGATTATTAAGATAAAATATAGATACGCGAGCATTATTTATAAAAGTTTGTAATGGCGATACGCGAGATAAATTGCGAGATATCCGACCTTAGTTGCTGGTCCATGTCGTCCGGATTGCGGCGCCTCAAACTTAAAGGCATTGCTGGAAAGTTCCAAGGACAGCACCTCCCTCACCTTGAGCCACAGTAGCCACGAGAAGGCGTTTGGTTTTATCTCGACGTGTTTGCATCGCGATATCGAGACGCTCAGCGTGCCACGTGTGTTCCGAAAGGCGTGGCTCTCCAGGAACACGCTATTGCACTCCGACACCTCGAGATGCGTGTTGGGTGCGCTGAGATTTTGAAAGGCCTGTCTTTTGGCGACCACGCTGTTGATTCCCGAAACGTGCACGCGTTTCAGGGGCGCGCCTCCGCCAAATGCGCCCGTGTGTATTCTCAATTCTTGGCAGTGAGAGACCTCGAGTTCCGTTGCCTCCGGCGGAATGATTCCTTTCAATATCTCCACATTCTGAAAACGAAACGAAAGATGAAACATTATATTATCGAGTCTTTTGTTGTTTGCGACAGGTTACACGTTAGGTGCAATTAAAGAAGATCGCAACGTTGCACGGCATCGATACTTTGCCAAGGCCATGTGTCTCGTCTTTTCCATCCAGATTTACATCTTAGTTGCGTAATGCGTATCATAACAAGACGACTGACTAACATCGTTTTCTGGAAGCGTAATAAATGCGTATATATATTTTCTTACTAAGACTTTGCTTTATTTACGACAGTCTGGAATCATTGCGCCATGAAAAATTATCTTATATTTTAAGTTAGCTTAGCGTACAAAGAAGGTGGTTTTGACGTTAAAATTTATAGCGATATCTTCAAATCGTTTAGCTATTTTAGAAAGTAATGTGTCACAAGGATAACATTCTGTGACCATATTTTTATTGCTTTAGTAGATGTAATCTCATAAGTCATCAAAAGGAGAAATTTTGTTCATAGTTTCTAAGGATGATTAGATAAGTAGTAAAATAAATCACATAGCATTCATTCTTATTAAATGATAAAGTTTTATTTGGTTTGAAACACTTCCACTGATTTCTTACGTCGACTTCCTGGCGGTTATTTATAGGTTTATCTCAGCACCAGTTTGCCGATACATTCTGTAGCTCGAACATATGTGTCATTCGGACTTCTTAACGTCTCTTTCAGTTTCTCTCGACGTTATACCAAAAATGGATTGCGATAAGCTTTCTAAGAAGAGATACTTTGTATACCTTCAATATCTTTGTGTGACTGCAAGACAACCGTGCACCGCTGAAAATCGCTGAAAATCGCTGAAAAATATAGAACGGAGAAATATTCAGCAGTCAGCCCGCGCGAACGATAATCTCGCAGCCAAATCGCGAAATCTGACTTCGAAAAATCCGATCCTCGTGAGATATGAATTTTCGACGATCTATAAATATTTTGAATAAACATCAGCGCCATTCCGATTTTTCGTTCGCCCTCGGGAAGATATCCTTTCTCGCGCTTATTATTAATTATTTATTCGTTTTTCTATTTTTCGACCGGAGCTTTGTTTATCGTGATGCACACGAGGGCATCCGGTTTCTCCCGGCCTCTTTTGACCTGACAACTAAATCTGTTATCTGAAGATATTTTTGTCTGACTGAGATATCATAATACTGTTTACATACAGAGTGCATGCTAAACATACTCGAAAGATAGGATGTGTTAAGCGACATGTTAAGTAATCTTAACTACATGATGATTTGATTCACTGTAATGTGATTTACATTTCCGATAAATGAAGAAAAGAGAAATACGGACGTTAAAGTGCAAACATTGAATTATTTTATACGCTATGCGCGAACAGAATAATTGATTTTTCTTCATTACGACTATCAC
>JANQDE010000001.1:4586144-4669907 GCA_037157785.1 Cephalotes varians | reverse complement strand
TTTTATATATATATATATATATGTGTGTACGATTACATTGAATCAACGACAAATATATACACATTTATATAAGTTGTCGGACAACCGTTACAATTACTGTATCGAAATCTATCAAGGACTAATCGTTACATCTGAAAAATATGTACACAACTCATAAACACAACACATGATCGATCAATCGTTGACCAACATACCGGATCCTTTTCGAAAGGATGACAACTCAATAATAGAAATAATATATTTAAACGTAATGACGGAATAAACATATTCTGAAATTTCGTCTGTTATACTCTTTGTGTTGAATACAATCTTGCATTTCGAATGTTTGGGAAACTATGCGGAGGATTGCCGCAATGCTCTATGTTAAATTTATCTCGACCGAGAAACACATACAGAGAGATTAATCTAAATCGTTAAAATTATTGAAACTGAGTTTTAATATAATTCGTCAGATTCCTCAAATTTTTTATACCCGATTACACTAAAGAATGTTTTCTCATTGAAAATAAGAAAAATTGTGAATCTTTACATTAAACGATTAAAATGATATTACGATATTCGATTCGATCTCGCTTCAAAAATTATGGGAAAATAAGAGAATTGTAATTAAGTCGGTGCATTACATGCTGACACGGATGACGGATGAATAAAAATAAAACGCGGGGAACGAGAAGTTACATAAGATGAATTATGTGTGAAAATAAGTGAGCGCCTCTCTATTGAATTTCTCCGCGTGGCCTTCGGCAGTCCTTCACTATTATTCGAGTACAACCGAATTGTGCGATGAGAAGCGCACCGCGTCGAATGGATAAATAATTAAGCAGCTTGGAAATACGTGTCGCGCATATCGATTTCGCACGTCGAATTCACGCCAGCCAAGTCACGTACATCAAAGATCCGCCGTTTGAATTGGAATCGACGAGAATATTTGACGGCCGTATATCATCGGGCGACGTATTAACTTCTAATAGAATCGCTAATCGAAACGCAGATGACGTTCCCTCCGCGTTCGTTCGTCGCGACAATTCTCGTCATCCGTGACGTGTAAATCCGTTTATCGAGGTGCCGAGGGATGATCGTCGCGAGATGAATGAACCGAATAAGTGGAAGGTGCGCGGCGAGGAAGTCTATATGGAAGGCTCCAAGTTTCCATTTTCGTCATCGTCGAAGTTGTGCCACGGCTAATTGATGCACTCGAGGAAACAGGATGTCTCCGATGTATAAAAATAACCCAATTCACTGTGTCTAGTTCTAGTTCGAGGTGAACGAGAGGAGGACAATCGAGTTATTCTAAACTCCGCTATGGGAGAGATCCCTCAAGCGCCACCGCTCTACTCTCTTCGTCGAAATTAACTGCAGTCGTAATGAACCTTCAATTAAAAAAACGGAAAATAATTGCCATTTAACGGGCCGACTGAGAACGATATTCGCGCTTTTAAATGAAACTAACTTTAAACTGTAGAAAATTAGATTCAAAAGTTTACAGAAAATAAAAATTTTTTAAATAAAATATTATTCGATACACTGCGTCATTGATACACTGCGGATAATTTTGCGCAATGAGGTTGAATATTTAATACTATTCGCCGACATAACGAAATTATAATTACGTGTTTCTCTCGCATCCTCTAATGGCGATTGTTAAACAATTTAATTATCTGTGACTCGTTAGCGCGTTATTATCAGATTTAAATATTATATTTGGCAATCGTTATTGTAACGATAAATTTATTAGATTTTTTAAAATTTATGTTATATTATTTATGTTTATATCACTGTTTCTGAAGCCACCAAATTTATTTTAAATTACTGAAAAATTATACTTCGGATTACTGAACAGAAAGACAAAAATTTACTTTACGAATCGAAGGAAGAATAAAATTGTTGCTGAACACATGCTGCTATTTAAATATATTTTAATTAATTACGTCCGACGTTCAATTCGGTACAGATATGCATAATGATATCCGTGATATTCTGCATTAATTTCTATCTTTCTGAATGGCGTTATCGCGTGTTACTGATATTCGGTAGCGTTTGGTCGCGCCATAAAGCAAACGAGCAAACGCCCACATGGATTTGGCGCTTCGTGCGAAACCAGAGGTACCAGACGTAAAGTTCTCCATCAGGACCGTATCTCGTTCTTGCGAAATTCGCGAAGCTCGAAGCGGGGCATTACGGCGATCGCCACGGGGAATACCGGAAGTTAATTCGCGGAATGGCGATGCACCCGCTGACACTTGCCTTCTCTCGCCGCGCGCTTCGCACGGGATGAAATTACTACTCGCCCTCGCATATGCGACCACGATAGGATATGCCTTTGCCGACATGCGAGCGAGCGAGCGCCATTATTCCGCCGGGGGCCTCGACCGGGTCGCGTCAAGGGATAATTCGGTTAATTGCCGCAGCACACCGGGTACTGGATGGTCTGCGATCTGCTAAGTGCGACGTGCTGGCCGCGCTCAGCAATCGCTCCCGTTTCATTTCTATCGCTTTAATCTCCCGCGATCTATAGCTCCCGTATCTCCGTTTTCCGCTACATCGAATCCAGAGGACACTTTATCGATTGCTTGCCGATTGGTCGCCGGACGACGAGCTTCTTCTTACTTCAAATAATTAAATTAATAAATATATGAATCACATCGGGGTACAGTCATAAAGAAGATGATAGATCAATAAAGAGATGAAGAGTTCAACTAGTATTAAGATATAATATCTTGAATTTTTTTCTCTTCATAAAATCATAGAGAATTTACTGCAGTAAAATATTGTAGACATCTTTGTCTTCTTTGTCAAGAGAGAGGAGAGGAAATCTCTTATACTATTGTTCCGTTTGACGCGACGACTTGTCTGTTACACGACGTTTCACGCCGAAAAGATTTAATACGATATCGTGCGTTCTTTCAAGTGTAAAATCTTCTATCGGGACAGTAACGTTCTAAATTTAAACGTGCAACGGGACTGGGAAGCCGTTTCTAACGTTAACCCGATCACCCTTGCGCACATAGTCATTGGAATGTCCGGATTATGCCGCCACCGTTTCGAACGCAACGCGGAAGACGCACGGCGAATGATCCGGGTCGAGCGAGCGTAAACGTGCATGCGCGTATTTATGCAATTGCCGGTCTCCGTGTAACGTACACAGGGATGTATTCGTGCAGATAGGCGAGGCACTTCGCACGTGTGGCTGATCGCGATAATTTGTGAGAGCTCGCGGAAAGGAGGAGATGTGTTAAAGAGCGAGAGAGAGTTATCGTTGCGAATGAACGAAGCAGGATGTCGAGCTATATCTACGCCTCCGGAGCAAATTCTCCAGACAAAGCCGGCAAACCGCAATCGGATGCGCGTGCATGTATTGTGCAGCGGTGAGGCGTCCTAAAATAATTTATCGTAGGGTTGCGCGAGCCGCGAGGGGAGCCGCGAGTGATAATGGCGCGTTCCGCGATCGAGATCGCACAGGATCTTCTCTCTCTCTCTCTCCCAAGCCATTTATTAGGTTATCGAAGTTATCGGAGCCGGTAGTATGTCGGCGAGAGCACGATTCCGAGATTCACGAATCCGATAAAAGATCTCTCGTTCACGCTTCTCTCTTCGAAGGTGCGGCAAGTGAAGCTGGGAAATTGTTTTCGAATCGATTCTCGTGGCTACGTTCGCCAATTTTAATTGTGAAATATTGCGCTGGAGAACACGAAGGCAGGTCGAAATTGTAGGAAACAGTGATGACTTGGATGGCAATCGTCGAATTTCCACGTGGAAATATTTCCCCCAATTAGGTTGATCGACTACAATTGATTGATTAATTAATAGACGGCCGATCCAATTATTATAAACGAAATTTTTGATAGTATTATTCAGATATTTTGTAAAGATATTAAATAATTTCTTGTATACTTGTGCGATAATGTCATCGTACAGTTGACACACGAATATGTGAACTGTTCCACTTCGGAAACTGCCGTTAATTTTACATTAATAATTTGATACCAATACGAATGCATCATGTCTTTAGATGCAAATATATCTGTTGCTTATAGATGCGTAATTATCGTACTTATTATGCATCCTGGCCATATACATTTCTAGTCGATTATATCTTTTCTACTTTGCCGTACAATATAATTTGTAATACACGCCCACGTCGCTCGCTAACATATATTCTATTCGTTCATACGAGGGTCGGAAACTCGTAGACGTCGATTTACGTAAGATTATCCCGAATACTTCTCGCTTCCCGCTGATGCAAACCAAACCCGCATCATCTACGCTCTCTCGCGTTAACGCCCCGACCGGGGAGATACGTCGTGAACCGGAGTGTAATTCGTTGAAAGGGCCTATTGTGAATAAATTGAGCCGAGGCGAGGATCGGCCCGGCGTTCCATCGCGGCGCGGTTTTGTCCGCACGAAATTCCCACCGCGATGCCCTTACCCGCTGTACCCTCGCGCCGCCCCACGGGCCCTAAACAACCACGTGAGCCGTCAATTTATTAATCCACCGACAGCTGAAGCAGAAGTGAGGCGTATGAAAGGATCGCGGAGGTGCGACCGTTCTCGAGGATGAGGCGGACATCGTTACGCGTTGTTCCCCTCGATGTTAAAAAAAACTTGACGAGTTACCCCTCGTTTTCTCGTTTTTAGGGACTCGACCATGTTTCCCTGAATTCCCAACGATAATTGCACATAGCATAAGTTGTGTTTCTATACAGCGAGGTCGTCGAACGTGCGCGCGAACATGTACATGCGCGCGTATCTGGTGGCATCGTTTCCGTTCTAAGTGCCGCTATCGTTCTCGTGCGATTTCGCGCGACGTGTTATTTTCCAGTTCCGATTGTTAGGTTTATTTGCTCCACTCGAGATGATTACGGTGGCGAGAGAAAGAGAGGGAGATAGAGACGGAGAGGGACGCAGGGAAATAGAGAGAAAGAGAGGGAAGAGCGGGCGTTGCTAGACCGTTGCAGAAAGGGCCAGCAGCGGAGATGCATGCAACCGCGGTTTAATCGGCGGCGCATTGTTTTCGCCGGTTTGCATTAACAGATTCAGCCGCCTCTCCGACCATAATCGCGCGATCGGCTTGTAATCGAGTTAGTCGGGAAAAGCCGCCACTTATTAACGGGTCCGTGAGCGTTAAATCGCACGTCTAAACTGCCGCCATGCCGAAATTGTTTCGGCGCAGTGGCCAGCACGTGGTGCGCCAACGTTAATTGTTGTTTCCACGTGTAATTTCGGATCGACGACCACCGGATAACGGTGCTGCGGAACGTTCGAATTAAATCTTGACGTAGCATAGTGCGATGCACCTGAAGATGAAGCCTGAAATCAGCTGCATAGAACACTATCAGCACAGAATTCGCGACCAATCGTTCTCTGATCCAATTTATGAGGCCTTCATTAATGTTGCTTAACGTCAACTGATTTTTTTTTCTAAACTGAGAATAAAAAAAAAAACAAAAGGGAGTTTTCTTTAAAATATTCGACTAAAATTGAAATTGGAACGAAGTGAAAAAACAAATTACATTACTGTTCAACTTAAGCGACGACAGTGAAGTAGATTCCAAGTAGATTTCAAATGGACTAGAAAATATTCGTGAAGCAGCTAGCTCGGACAATGCATCGTACCTCTACTTTGTCCGTAATGGACCCTCCGACCGGAAATTGCATGCGCCGGAAATCGCCTAAGTTCAACCAAATGCGTGAGGACGAATGCGAGGGACCTATCGGGTCGATCTACTCGTGCAAAGTGCCAAGCAAGTTGGCTATTGTCGGAAATCTTTCCATATCTGAGTCGTGCGAGGGCCATTGCGAGGAATTGCCTCTGTAAGTCGTAGTCGGATTTAACGACGTAACACGTCGAGAGATGCATTGCTTTAAGATTCAATTGAGTTTCTAGATTTATCGAAACATATGCTAGAGGAATTTATTCCTACAGCTCAAAATAGTTTAAGTTACGATAAAATACGAAAGATAACCAGACGAAAGATAAATAAAAATAAATATCTATACGAGACACGTAAAATAACAAATGACATTTTTTAGTTAACGTGATTGTGTTCCAAGATAGCGGAGAATAGTTCGTGTATGAAGTCATCTTTGCTTAGCTCAATCATTTTTTATTGATGGGATAAATGACCGCGAGAGGAAACGTCGCATTATTTCCCTCGTAAAGGAGATGCGCAAGAAGTACACACATTTCTGCACTCTTCTGAAATCGCAGCGATTTCAATGTTCGATCGTCGCTTGATTTGCCATTTCCGCCGATCAAATTAGAGTGTCCTTGTTTCGATACGAGTGAACTTGCACGAGCCGGCAAGGAGTTGCCGGCCAGTTACCACGCGGCGATGCTGGCTGCATGGTAAATGGAATTAATGGCGTTGGAATGATAAGTGACACCGTGGCTGAATCTGATTTGATTACCAAGTATTTGCCGTCCGGTAGTAGTATAATAGTGGCTGCCAATTGTTTCTGTAGACACCGTTGAGCAAGCAAAACAACTCGTCACGACGCGTTTGGTCAATGCTCTCGCTTCCCGATTATATCATCCTTAAAAGCTAAATGTGTCCTTAGAAATTCCTCTAAAGAAAATTAATAACTCTTAGGCATCGTGTTTATTATAATGTTTTATTCTTAGGGATGAGATCGAGATGTCGTATTTTCGACTTGATTCATCGACACCAGTCACTTTGTCTATCAATTGACTGAGGACACTGGGTACATGTTGCTCTGTGCGTCACGCCTACGCCTAATAATGACAGGCGTTTATCGGACGAATAAAAATCACTCTCAACGATTTAATAGTTACGTTAAAAAATCACGAAAGAATCAGATCAGTTACATTTTATTCAAGCATGTTGACATGAATAACGAATCTAAATATCTAAATTAAAATATTAATTTAAGATATTTTAAATCTTAAGATTTTACATTTTTATACGTCGAAATATTTATATATCGCATATTTTTCGGTACAAACATATCGATTTGACAATGAGCAATTTGCGTTAATTCGACATATTTTATTAACTTTCGATAATATTTAATAAATGTTTTAAATAGATAGATCGATTTAGCTTTCATTTAGATTTAATTTATTATTTAATGAAGAAATTACATGAAACAAAAAATATGTATTACAGCTGTTATTTTTCCGTGTATTCGGAGCAGGTTTAAAACGGAGCAGTCCGAAGACCGTAATAGTGAATGGCGACAAAGCAATGAAACGAAACGATTTAATAAGATCCTTAGACAGTGCGTCGGACTATTGCAAGAGAGAAGGCAGTGCTGTGAATGCCCCTTAAAACTGGTTTCCGTTGCGTTTCTATGCGAGTGGTTGATCGTAACGTAGATAGGGAATAGGCTTACTCCAGTTTGCGGTTAAGAAGCGTATGAGAAATTCAATCTTCCCTTCTGAAGAAAAATTCTGAATTATCAGAATTACATATTACATTACGAATTACGTGTATTAAATCAAACATAATTTACTAATTTTTATTACATAATTCAAAACGCAATTGTTTTTATTTTATTTTATTTTTTTACATTTCTTCAGGATCAATTATTTTTATTTTTTTATTGTTTTTTATTATATTCTGATGACGAGTCAAATAATTCTTTGGATGTCTTACTTTAAAATATGAGAGAGAAGCGCTGTAATTTTTAATGTTATATAATATATCGGATGCGTTTCTGCAAACAATGTTATCATTAATCTTTTATAATAAAAGCAATTTTCTACGTCAGAAACTGATATGATCTACCATCTTGTTTAAAAATTTATGTTATAACGTATCGTAAGATTTATGCTCGAAACTAAATCGAATTACGCACTGTAATGCGCAATCATATATCATAAAAATTCTTGTAATATTTTTGCAATATTGTGTACGTATCAACTTAGATCTGCCTTAAAATCTCAAATTAACAAGATGCTACATTTTTCGCATTATAATGTTGCATTTGGACAAGTTATCGTTGACAATTTTGCGGGATAGTTTTATTACGTTTTCTACCCAAGTCCCTCATATCGAAACCTTCGCGTGAATTACGAAGCGCGTAATGTAATACGCCGTTGCATGGTTGTGTGGATAGTATCCAGCTGACACGGCAAGTGAAGCTACGGCTGCTGCATCGTGTGCCGTGCAGAAACGTGGCAAGTACAAGTTACAGTCTGTTCCGCAGGGACGGATTTAAAATCAAAGATGTCCTACGTTCTTCCGTTCTTTGACGTTTCCATCTTCAAAATTGTTTATTTCTATTATAAATACGGTACTGTCGCTGATACTGGAATGCAAAAGGATGCTGCATTTATAATGGAAATACATGTAGAGAAAGACATGTGCTCTCGTAATATCAGACATGTAAAGCCTAATCTACAATGTGCTCTTTGTTTCCTGTTTCTTGCTTTTGCTCTTGCTTTCTTGCCTCTTTGTGCACAGTTTTATTGACATTATGAATTATGTTTCTTGTCACGTATTTCTTGCCTCTTCCGGAGTTCGTCAACTTTTATCTCGGGCAACAGAAACGAAAACAGTGTGCAAAGAGGCAAACAGACAAGAGGCAAAAACAAGAAACAGAAAGCAAAGAGCACATTGTAGATGAATAGTATATATGTCTTTTTTTTCTGAGCGACATTTTATTTAACAGCTGCAGATTTCATATGGAAAAAGGTTTAAACTTGTAATATTATACTTGTAATATCAGTTCGCAGTCGTTTTGAACGTTAGACACTTATAAACTTATCTCAGCCTACCAGAATGCATGCATTTTGCGTGCACTCGCACGTATCGACATGTGCGTGCGTGCGTGCGTGCGTGCGTGCGATTCCCACCGTCTTCACGGGCCAATGATTTATATGCTAATCCCGCGTGGAAGGCGAATCCAAGTCTCCCAAGACTTCGGTAAACTTTCACTGCATTAACGATTCCTTTTTTCGAAGCAGCGAATGCGACATGTCGAAATCGCGCCTGAATATCGTGAAAAATTGCATGTTACTTTTGCGTCATAGCACACGAAAAGTAATCCCGCTTTGACAACTTTAAAACTACATGTTCGTCGCGCCCTTGATTTGTTTCGACGATCGATTTGCATCGATGTCTCGCGATACCAAAAAATATGACTTTTCTGATGTGAGTGATAATTCGAAGAAAATAAAATCAAGAATCGATCTTTTTATTCTTTGATGTTACCAGACTGTATCGTGCTTTATAAACTTTATTATCTTTTGGGAATGCACTGATGTAAAGGAGATATAGGATTTATACTCTGCAAGAAGCATATGCTGTCGTAAATTATCTTTCTTCAAGGATATGAGCTAAAGAAAGAGAATTAGTAATCTCGGTTGATCGATGCCTTTCCGTTGCTTTAGTATTTTTAGAGTGTGCCAAAATTACCGCAAAATTACCGCCGCTCCGACAGCGGCAACAAGTTTTAGAACGTGATCTTGCCTGCTCTTTGGAGAAGACGCATTTGATGTTAACCCAGCGATGCGCCTTGACGGTGCAGTTACAGCCTTTCATGACGCATATCCCCGGCTTGGTGGCCTCGACGATGCACAGTAGGAACGCGAGATACCATAGGAACATCGAGCATACGATCGCACGATCACACTTAATAAGCCCGTCCAGGGCGCTGAACACTCTTCGCTTGACACTCATTGCGATGATCCCCGATCGAGCGGTTAGATCATCACCAGCTGATCAACGTCGATTCCTCGCCTCTCTCATAACGATCCGATCACTCGCGTTGCAGACGCACTCGCGCGGAGCAGGAACCCTTATCGATTCATTCCATCGATCGGGAGACACTGTGCTCGCAAGTATCACCCACTCGTATTTTTTATCCGCTTGCAACTTCCTCCACCGATCGATTCCGCGTGCGGACGGAGAGGGAGGTTCATTTCCACCCTTTATCGATCTGTAACGATCGACATTCCGCGCCGCGCATGAAAGAAACTGGCGGCCAACTGTCTCGATACGCGCGCGGTCGGCTCGTTGCCGAAGAAAACGAGAAACTAAAGGAAGTGGTATGGCAACTTAGAATCCAGCTGACGCGATCATGACGGAGGTTGCTTTTAAACTGTTGTGGTCGGTGGCATGCACGATCAGTGTCTGCTCCCCACCATAGATCCATATGACTCGCCTTGCCACTCGCTCTCTTCATCTCTCGCCGCGCGTTCTCCCTCTTCGGCCTTCGGAAAAATAAACGCCAGGCCACGACTCATCATCGGGTCCGGGGAATACGAACGTCGATGTCTTCTTCGAGGTCCGATCGGTCCGCCACGTTCACCAGGGGAACTAGACATCGAGTTTCGCGAGAGCGCGATCATCGATTTTCGAGCGCGTTGGCCGACACCATCAACGCGCACCTGTAAAGATGACCTTGACCAACTTACGGCCATGTCGATGACCCACGTTTATCACGGATGCTAATTGCGTAAACCGTGTTTAGAATTAACTTCGTAATTCTGGTCCAATCGGTGCCGCTCTTATAAAAGATCACGATTGCTCTGTTGAACCGTAAACCTAATTATTAAATATTTATCGAAGTTTGTGATTGTAATTACGAAATCTTTAAAATATTAGCTATTTAAGACACTAGGAGATAATATTATCAATTCTCAAATTAACTATTTATTGATTATTGATATTACGCTTCCCTTCAGTACCTATGATATGCATTGTGTGGCATTAGATAGAAATAGATTCTACTTTTCTACTTTTGGGATATTATTAAACTTACTATCCAAGGGATTTCGAAGTTATACCGAGAACTTTCGAATCTGATACGTGAAGTTTCTTGAAAACTTTGTTCTTACGTACAAGTTTTGTAAGTGAAATCGAGGAAGAACCGTTCACGAATACAACGCTAATTTTTGTGCGAAGGTTCGCGATTTTTCCGTGATCCACCAAGTAATACCAGTAATCTCCGTGATTACGCGTTTTTTATTGAGAGCGAGGAAAGATACGCCGCGTGCGGCAAAAAGCGTATGAGTCTCCGACATATCGTCGCCGATGTCGGAAATAGGCGACGCGAAAAGACCGTGTCGTAAAAACGGGGTGCTTGGTCTGGAGAATCATCCGCCCATGTCCACTCTTCATGGTAGCAGATAGCGTTTCTCTAAAACGTTTCTCTACTACCGTTGTAGCTTTTCGCTTTATGAGCGGAAACCCGATCATTTAATTTCCCATGAGAAATTGCGCGTGTTTCCCTCGATGCGTACACGTCCGACGTCGTCCGTTCATTCATAACGCGTTTCTCAAACTCGGAGGAACGCGGCGGCGACGTCGTCCGCGAAATGCCCATTTCCGAAATGGTCACGTACCGGCTGTACGTCACGCTGATACCAATCTTTAAAGCCGCACGCTCCCGATCCTCCCGGTCTCGGCTGCGATCTCTCGCGTATTATGCCGGCTCGTCCTTCCTCTGGCGTCTATTATCTTTGGCGTGCCGCTCGTTCATCTTTTTCGTCGTGACTATGATCGATGGCGAAAGCGCCTCGCTTCCGCGGCGTTTATATCTGACTGAACGAAAATTACATTCGTTACATGGTTTGATACCGCAAACCACGAAGTCTCGAGGTACCTCGTCGTCGTGACTCGAGGTATTATCGGAGTTTAGCGTCTTCCGACTCGGGGTGAGATCTGTTGGAACGACCCCAAAATTGATTATATCAATCAGTTTAAATGAAATAAAAACTTTGAATATAGTTCAAGAAGAGCAACGTGATCTCACTCTTCTTTATTATTTTATTTATTTCGATAACGGTTTGGATTTCAATACTTTATAAAATTTTTTTTAAACTTGAAGAATCGTCTTACAATCGTACAGTAACAACTCGTCGGACATTCAGAGTTTTTGTAAGAAAGATCTGAAAGGAATTACAAGTGTCATATTGGAGTCTAATTAAACTTATGCTTATTGTATCTGACACATAGATTTATCATCGAGGAGTCGTCGCAGAAAATGTTTCCGTTAATTTTAATTAGACCCTTATTTTTCGCGCGGAGATACCGTAATGATCAAACTCTCTGCGAGACCTTTCTCGTGCGTGATTTTCCCAGAATACCGGCTCTCACGACGATAAAAACGAGGAGTCGACGTTGCTGTATATAGGTAGCGAAGCGCGGATCACGTTGACGAGACCCATGAAGAGGAGAACCGCGGTGTGATTGCGCCTTATTAGGGATGAGTCCGAGCGATGGGGAAGCGACGATTGTCTGGCTGGCGGAGGAGCATCGTCCTCTATTTCGCGATCTACCCGGACGGGATCCGCGATATGAGGCACCGACCAATTAGGGGCATCGCCATTCTCAAACTCGTTTTAACGAACCGTACTCGCTCCCGTTCCCTGAACTCGTGATGGACTCAGACCGAGATTTCATAATAAAGACGAGCGAACTCTTTCGTGACGTTATATTCCGATGTATATTTCAATACGATGATCTTGTTATATATTCCCGACGTTACGACTCATTTTTTTTTTCATTCTAACGCAACTAACGAAGGATTATAGGTTCTAGCAGAAATTCTCTACTCATCACTCTTGTATACGTAATTTTATATCACACTGCTTTAATCAGAATATACGATTAAGTTGATGTACAACTTTTACATATCGTATATTCAAAATGAAAAACTTCTCGTATTTTTATCAGATTTTTATTTAGCTTTCATAGAGCGAAACTCACAAATCTTCTCTCGCATATGTAATAAATTTTGAACTGCAGTACGAGAGGAAATCATTCAAAGTTTAAATTGTGACCGCGTAAATAAATCTAACGGTCTAATAAAAAATAAATTAAAACACAGAGCACGTCTTTCTAAACTTTCTCAAATTCCACACGCGTGTTACTTTCAGTTGTCACTCGAACGAACGTTTATTCCTGCGCGATTTCGTCTCTTGCTCGGCCGGCACCAGCGGCGGCAGACTCGCGCGATGGCTGCAACCGGACAGCTTCGTAGATCCCTCTCAATGCGAGGCGCTATATTCACGAGAAGAAATGAGATGCGGATGGCCGGCCATCGTCACCGTGCTCACGAGAGATCAATACGGCGAAGTGGTGCACGTGTCCGGATTGAAGGTATTTCTTTTTCTCGGATATTGCGACGCGAAACACGATATCGGAGATGTAGGTCGAGACGCAAATCATTTTTGTAGATCGAAGTCAAAGCGGTGCCGATTGATAAGACGGACATCACGGATTCCGATCAGAGTAGAAAGATCCGTCGCGTCTCTCAACCGGATCCCATGACATTTGGTGGTCATCCGCAACCATCCTTGGACGTTCCGTACGAGGTGACCATCAACAACAAGATGTGCTTCTACGCCATCACCATCATGAAGGCCTATCAGAATTACTCGTTCGAGGAACTGAGATTCATGTCACCCGCTGTGAAGAGATCGAGCGAGAGTATGCTGGTCAGGCCTAACGGCGACGGAAGCTACAGCGCTACGTGGACACCATCCTCCGTCGGCTGGTACTCGCTAATGATCACGGTGGATGGTTATAACATGGAGGACGTACGTAAATAATTTATCTCCCGAGGATATTCAGGGCTAAGCTAAGAATTTAATTTCCGCTTTTGTAGTTGAAAATAAGCTTCAAGTTAAAATAGGCTTCAAGTAGGTTAATCAAATTTCGCTTTATTTAGAATTACAAAGTCGAGGTGAAGGAACCTCCGCAAGGCATGCAACCACCCACTCAGAATATTGTTAAAAAGCCTCAGCTTCAGCCGAGCAGACTCAGAAAGTTCGTGGCGAAAAACAGCGCCGGCTTGAGAATACGAGCCCATCCGTCGTTGCAAAGTGAACAGATCGGATTCGTCTCGGTTAACGGCACCATAGCTTTCGTTGATGAGGTAGTTAAAAACTTTACTTATTGCTTTAATATTGAATTTATTTTAAAGCTTGCTCTGAAGAACGAATAAAAATAATACACATTTCCATTAAAATTCAAGATATCCGAGAAACAAAATCGGGTAAAATATTTCCTTAAAATATTCTTATCTCATACAATTTCGATTCAAATTATTTTCCTATACATTTCTATACATTTTTCTATATATTTCTAAGAATAAAATGTTTGAGTGATTTTAAATTCTTTTTGCTTTCGCTTGACTAGATTCATAACGACGATGGCGTTTGGCTGCGGTTAAACGCAGAGACAATCAAGGAATACTGTAATAGTAGTCATCTTGAGGCCTGGTGCTTGCAGTACAATCAACATTTAGGAAAAACTCTGCTTCTCCCTGTGGAGGAGCCAAAATCCATTTTGGATCAAGTCATTAAGGAAACTATCTTGCGGAAACGTCCTGACGCTAGCGATGAGTATGTAAGATGTGCTTCGTATGTCATTCATTTTCGGTCATTTCCTAATTCAATGCTTGCAGCAAAAGAAAGACGGTGACTTTCGACGCCGGAAGAAGTATGATAGTCGTGAAATGTGGGGCTTCCGGACACAATATTAGAAGCAAACCGAGCTTGAAAGGCGCGCCGATCGGAATGTTAGCGCTTGGAAATACGGTGACCGTTCAAGAATATGTAAGTTGATCTATTACTATCAAATACCCGCATCTCTCCCTTTATATGGCACGTCGTGATTCATCTCTTACAGTGCGTAAATCACGAAGGAACATGGGTACGCATTGATGACGATTCGGTGACGAAATATTGCTTCGATAAGAGTCGAGATATAGAGGCGTGGTCGCTCGCGATTAACAAACAAACCAACGTGATTTACATGAAACTTGAGCAGGACTTAGAGAACGACCCGATCGAGAAAAAGCCGATGATACCGGATCCAGCCGTTTCACCGAGCAATAAAGGTTTCGATTTTTCTGTGCCTTCCGTTAGTCACGAAGGCTTCAATTTTACTACGCAAAACTACACACCAGATACGGCGGAATCCATTGATAGTTGCAATACAAATCCATTTGTTTTTGGCTCGTACAATCAACATGACTCACCAGGTAGAACCGTAAAAATAAATCTAGATGTTGCATCCAAATTTTTGTTAAATATTATGTCTTTTAGGGAGCGACCGCTTCACGTCAGAAAAAGCTGATGGTACTCCAAAGTTCTCGAAGCCTCATTCCAAGGAAAGAGTAGCCAAGGAGCGGGAAAGAGAGGGTGGCGGAGGAAAATTCAGCGTTCTTCAAAAATGGCTAAGAGGGGATGATAAATGTCATGGAGAGAAAAGAAGTTCTCCGGGCAGGTATTTATTTGCATATAGTAATTTTCTGATAAATCTTTAATATTTCAGTAATAGAAATATAATATTTCAACTCTTTCAGCTTAAAGGATTTATTTATATTTCTTTTGAATTTTGTACATGAACTTTGAGATTATCGATTTCTCGTGCATAAAAATTAAGTCATAATTTAAAATTAAGTTATGCATTAAGTCATAATTTTTTCTTATGTATTTTTGCCATAAATCGCAAATCCTTAAAATTTTTTAATTTAAAATTAAAGTTTTTCTATTAATATACAAGTATCCATCTCAGCATATTATTAATGATTTTCAGAGATTTCTCTGAATTCGTGGGCGTATCTGTGAAGGAGTTAGTAAAAGCGATGGGAGAGAGCCGCGCAAATGGCAACGGAGCGACACCGCCGGAAACCCCGCGACGAATGTCAAGAAGTTCTTCGCCAAAGAATCCCCAAGGTGGGTCACCAAGATTTCACAGCCCTTCTTCTAGTCCAGTCCCAATACCCGGTACGTATGTTATTTGTATCTGTTGAATACGTGTGATCATTATTTCTTTATCGA
This sequence comes from Cephalotes varians, assembly GCA_037157785.1. Taxonomy (NCBI): domain Eukaryota; kingdom Metazoa; phylum Arthropoda; class Insecta; order Hymenoptera; family Formicidae; genus Cephalotes; species Cephalotes varians. The sequence continues at coordinate 4,654,147 of JANQDE010000001.1, read as the reverse complement.
ACTGATTTATTTCATAATTCATTTCTAACATTGTACATCCGTGTGTGTACGTTTGTTTAATTTGGCACTACAGTCGCTTTGAAAATGAAATTATTTCAGAAGCTGTGAGAACGGACGCTGATACTTGTAAGACAATATTTTATGTATTTATATGTTTTTTTTCTCTATTGTATTCTATTTGACATAGTAATATTATAACGAAATATATGATAGATGATAGAGAAAAATTTTAGATAATTATATTGATTATTAAATACATTCTACTTGGATTAGTTATAACAAATTAGTCATGTTGATCTTAGCTGGGTCCAGTCGACAGCCAGCCGTTTCTGGCAATTGCCTCTTCCCTCCTGCTGCTAACGCACCAGGTACTAGCTCTCCTATCCTATTGAATTACTGAAGTTATAAAACATCGAATAGTGCACAAATCTTCAAAAATCTGTTTTAATTATCACCATTTACTTTACATACATATAGGATTGATGGCACGATAGAATTCACTTCGTATTGATCAGTGAATATTACGACATCGTATTATGCATGCGAGATAATGTAATTGCAATCGGAATGACACGCGATATCGTTTCATTCTTTACATACGCATGATTACATCATACACACAAAAAGTAAACTCTTTATTACGCAATCCGAAAATGTAGTAAAGCTTCGCAACTAAGACATACTCGACACAACATAAATATACTACAATTAATCAAAATTATTAGGTGGGAGAAGCGCGATAGGAGGGGGAGAGAGTATGAGTAGCAGCCCTGTACTCTGCGGCTCCCCCCGAAGTGTCGGCCTCTCCCCGTTAGGTAAGATCACCAATACACGTTAATTCTCACCCTATTTTAATTTACATTACACGAAGATTTATACTACAAACAATATCAGCTGTAAGATTTCACTGCTATTTTTTTTACATTTTAATCCTTATCAAGATACATATTACATATCTTTTGAAATTTTTAATTTACACACGATTGCATGAAGTAATCTGCACGATTTAAACTCTCTGAATGAGTTGTAAGTGAATGTTGTAAATGTGTTGCTCTATCATTGTTCGTTTATCAGTAAGGTGAGAAATTAATATCCTTGTCATCTGAATTGAATATCCAAATGTATTTTCCGAATGTATCTTTCTCATGTAACTTGATCGTTAATACATTATTATTCTTTTTTTTGAAGTGTCAGGAGGGATGGTTGACAGCATAACGTCGCAACGTCGTGGCTCAACGCAGAGCGACACAAGTGCCTTGGTTAGCAGCCTGACGAGAGATCCATCACAGTCACCGAGCGGTATTAGCACTACTGCCAATACGCGTGATCTATCACCGAGTCCAAGTTGCAGTTCTTTACACATGAGATCTGAGGGCAGCATAGCTAGTCCGCCTGACACTCCCAAGAAGGAATGTGCTGTAAGTAATGTAGCGTAAAAGCCTTCTTTCCGCTTAACCGCTTATCTTGCTTAATGACAAATACACATAGAAAGACTCATATATAATAGTGTCTGTAGAATTATGCAAATATTCAAGAATTATATTGTTTCTTAAAGGATTCGCAAGAAAGTCCGCGCAAAGTATCTCAAGCGCAAACGCAGACAAGCCCCGAGAGCGCTACCACGGCTATGAAGGGTCATTTCAATATTGGTTCATCCGGAGTAAAAGACGAGCGACACTCGCCGAAAATGAACAGAAGAGATCACATAAAAGCCGTGAAAACGAGAGCGAAGCGCGCCATGTCACCTGCCAACGCGCAGCAAAGTCCCAGTCCTAATCGTGCTCTAAATTTATGTAAAGACAAAGTGAAAGAAGCAATCAGTCCTTCCGTAGCGGAGTGTCTCAGAGCTGTTTTTGCCGCGTTCTTATGGCATGAAGGAATTGTACACGATGCTATGGCTTGCGCGAGTTTCCTTAAGTTTCACCCAAGTTTACCGAAACAGGGTGCGCTGGTCGTAACCAGACAAACCGTAGTACAATCCAGCGACAAGCAACAACAGGAGCAAAAGGCACGTCAAAGACACTCAGTCGAGGTGACGAACACCGATAATTATTTGCACATTTATTCCAGCACATTAGAGACTCTTATGCGTTCAGCTGCGAACGCTAATGCCAATAGGAGTAGAAAAAAACAGGAGAATACGATCAAAGAAGAAATTCAAGCGAGTGCGAGCAAGCTTAGTTCTCTGCCTGAATTTCATACGGTCGCGGTACTACCACCAGCGTTAAAGAGCCTAGTTTTTCTATGGGAAGAACTCAGCACTAATTGCCTGCAAGCCATCGAACAACAATCGATCCTTCCTAGTCCCATATCGCAGATACAAACGATGAAGCTGGCGAAGCGACCAATACCAGAGAAACGTCCCAGAGAAGACAAAGTGAAAGAACGCGAGAAGAAAGGCAGCCGAAAAAAGAAAGAATGGAAGCCCATCGGCAGAGCGAACACATCTGAGGTTTTAGCAGGAATTGAACGCGAGACTATCTGTGAACTTTGTGGCTTAATGTTCCCACATCCAGTCACTTATCATATGAAGATGATGCATCCAGGCTGTGGCTGGCATGCAGGCGGAAAAGGATACAACAGTGGAGGAAACTATTGCGTGGGATGGGCAGGCAACTGCGGTGATGGCGGGGTTGGTGGTAGCTCGTGGTATTTAATCTGCGATACATGTAGAGATAAATATCTGAAGGCCAGAAAAATTAAGTTTGCGAAAAAATTTGTAAGCGGAATTTCCAAAAGAAAAAACGGCACGAGCAAAGTTCTATCTCCAATTAACAGTCCTAGCGGAAACGAAACTCATATAATTATGAAAAACAATGCGATGTTTCTACTGGATCTGGCTAGTGCTTCTGGCTTTAATATCCCTAAACAGCAGAGACGACCGTCACAGACTTTATCATCCGTGGCTGAGAATTATAGCCCTCCCGAAGCCACTGGACCATTTCCGCCTACTGGACCATTCCAATGTTTGCAAGCTTTAGGTGTTCATCACTCGCAGAGTCATGACGAAAGGTATTACGAAGAAACTCTGAGACGTGAAAATGGGCAACAAAATAATTATGAGGGAAATAGTGGCACGTTCAACAACACGAACGGCAGAGTAAGAAGAGACTTCTTTTTTATATATTTTTAACAGCCAATATTGCTTTAATCATCATTATCTTATTTGCAGCCATTATCAGAATATCCAATGAGTGACAGTGATAATGAAAGCGGTAAAAATCGTAGTACCTTTCATAGATCGGTATCTATGTCTACCGGTGCACCTTGGGCCAGAAACAGTAACGACGGCAGAATCGTCATGATGAGGAAACGAAATAACAGCAGTAGCGAAATGAATAACGGTACGATTTTCTTCTAAATAATAGTGAAAAATATGCTAAATATAATAATTTTAATAATTTTTTTTCCTAAATAAAATATTAGTAATATTTTGTTGTTTTTCAGAAGCGGGTTCTTCGCTTCTATGTTATCCATCTGCTGCATTGCAAAAACTAGTGCCATCAATGGATCAATCCGCTATAGTATCCACTAGTCAAACCGAAGTAGCGAGTAACGATCGGATAGAGATTCTCATGAGACCTGTGATGTTATTTGTTCTTCAACAGCATAATTTGCAACATCTGCAACTTGCGATGAAGCAAGCGTTGCGCCGTGCTGCTTGTCGAGTATACGCGATGCAGGCATTAAATTGGCTTTTGCGAAGCGTAACGCAACCAATTTGTTTACATGATTTACTTTGGTGGTTTGTCTCGTCTCTTACACCGATTATTGCTTCTGACAACACGGATGTGAATGATGATGATAACAGAACGGAAAAAAAGGAAGATCACGTAAATGATTTTTAATAAGAATTCATTTATTAATGTAGATAAATATAATATTTAATATTGTAATATATTTGAATTTATAGGATATGGTTGGTGTCAGCGAGCATCCTTTAAGTGATTTAGTAATAGCTGGAGAATCTGTCAATCCATTGCCTACTGTATTTCACACTTTGCTGCAAACAATTGCGGATTTAATGCTATTACCACCACTTGGTAAATTGTTATTAGCAAATTAAAAGAGATATTTAATAAATATATTATAATAATATTGATTTATAGGATCTCCGTTACAACAAGCTGCGATTCGATGTTGGGGTATTCGATTTACGCCAGCAGATCATATGTTCCTACATAGAAGTCACGTATTTAGTAATATCAGTAAAATCCTTTCGCGATCCGAGGAAGAAGAAGATGTAACGATGAGTATGCACGAAAGCCACCAATCAACAGTTTCTCAACAAACAAGCAGTTGGGTGGAAGCTTTGAAGGATTTAACATCTAGCGTTGAGATCAAAGCCTCTAGTAGACAAGCCATGATTGGTAGTTTAACAGACAATTCGACAGAAACGTTTTGGGAATCTGGAGACGAAGATCGTAATAAAACTAAAGTGATAACAATTCTTTGTGGCGCTCATTCCTTACCTAGAATGTTATACGTACATATCGATAATTGCCGCGATTTAACAGTAAGTTTTTTTCATAAAACTAGATTGCTTGATCTAACAACATTTACCTAATTTGAAATTTATTTACAAGCACAAAGTGTCAAGCGTGACTTTCTTATCTGGTATTAACGCCGACGAGATGGTAAAATTAAGATCTGTAGAGATCGAAAGTAGATCAGCTGGATGGATTAATTGCCCAATCACTGGTAATATAAAAAATTGTAATTATTAATATATTAGCATAGATATATTAAAGGCATTTAAAGAAAATATATTTTAATTTTATTTTAAGAACGCTGAACATTGTCTCTCTATATATAATAATAATTTGTTTAAAATTATAATGTATTTTTTCACAGATCAACGTCATATAGTCATGGGTATGGAACTAAAGGGCCCAGATAACTCTTTGAGAGTTCGTCAAATCAGAATGCTGGGCGAGATCGAAGGAGGATCTCTGAAAGTAGGAAAACAGTTAAGCGCACAGACTATTCAACAAAGAAATTGCGAGGCAGAAACATTGAAGGTGTTTCGACTAATCACATCTCAGGTGAGTATGCATGATTTCTTGCAATTTACTTTGTATTGTGTTTTCTGCAATGTCATGTTGTATATTACAGGTATTTGGGAAACTTATACAAGGAGAGAAGCAGCAACAGATGGAACCAATGGAAGGTGCTAATGAGGATTTAGAGGACAGTAACGATCTCCGGGAGCATATGGTTGGAATATTGTTCAGCAGAAGTAATTTAACGCATTTACAGAAACAAGTGTGCACTCATATCGTGCAAGCTATTAGAAAAGAGACTATACGCTTGAGGGAAGAATGGGAGACGCTTCTATGTTCGCCGACTCCTGCTAATAGCGTGTTGAGCGACAATAGTGATCTTCCAAAAGCAGCCGATACTTATTGCTTCGAAATGCTTTCTATGGTTCTTGCTTTAAGCGGTAGTTCTGTAGGACAATATTACTTATCGCATCAAACTGGATTACTAAAAGATCTATTGAGTTTGTTGCACACTGGATCGGCAAGAGTGCAACGTCAAGTATGTTCTATTAGTTTTGCAAAATTAAATGTGAAATTTGAAACAATTTGCAATACAATATTGTTTTTAGGTAACATCTCTCCTACGACGGATATTACCCGAAATTAAACCTGAAACATTAGCAAATGTTACAAATGTCGAACGATTGCCACCTACTGATTTCAGCATCGTATCCGCAGCGAACAGCGGCTTTACTCATGCTTCGGATTTCAATGAGCATTCCGCTGGAATTCTCGATGTATTTTTAAGCTGTATTGCGAAAGCATTGACTGTACAAGTCAAAATAAAAGGAAAGGAAAACAACGGTAAAGCGCTTCAAACTGTTTCGTTAGCTACCAGTATTCATCCAAAAAGTTACGTTGGAACGAGATGGTGGTTAAGGGGTTGCATGACACGCAAGCTGGCAGAAGTAATAATTCAACTTTTGAAGGACATGGCATCGGTGAGTATCATGATTAATTTGTTTTGCAACATTCTAATTTCTTTTTTTATTTTTATTTATTTTACATTCTATTAGGGTAAATTATCGGAGGAATGGGCATCTATAACGAAAGCAGCTATAGCGGAAAATATCTTAAACTTAACTAGACTGGACGAGAAGAGTCGCGATCCCACAGAATGCCTTCGATCTCCGACGCTATGGTTAGCGTTCGCTTCTTTGTGCGTTTTGAATTCGGAACACGTAGAAAGGTTATCATCCGGTCAATGGAGCGGTTCTGAAGGACAACCGTTACCACCAAGGGTAAGGTTATCATTGCCTTTAGTCATTGTCAGTCTTCAAATGATTGTGTATAAAGTAAAAGTAACTAATTTTGCTTTTTTTATAGCCAACATGTAGTAATCATGATGATGACGAAACTACGGCCATTATTCAATGTAACGTTTGTGGTAATTTGTGTGCGGAATGCGATAGAATTCTACATCTTCACAGAAGGACGAGGACACATCTGAGACAAGTGTGTAAGGAGGAAGAGGAAGCGATACGGGTAGATCTCCATGAAGGTTGTGGTAGAACGAAGCTTTTCTGGATTTTGGCTTTGGCAGATAGTAGGACACTGAAGGCACTGGTAGAATTTCGCGACGGCGCGCCGAGAAAGCCGGTTGGCGCCACTACTGGTATTTGTCGATTTTGCGGTACCACAGGAAACACGGGTTTGCTAGCAATAGGCAACATTTGCGCTGATCATGATTGCCAGGAACACGCTAAAAACGCGTGTAACATGGTCCACTCTTGCGGTCATATTTGTGGGGGTGTTAGGAATGAGAGAACTTGTCTGCCTTGCCTTCATCGTTGCTTACCAGGGACCGATTTGAAACAGGATGCCGATGACATGTGCATGATTTGCTTCACCGAGGCTCTGTCTTGCGCACCAGCGATCCAGTTGCAGTGCGGCCATGTGTTCCACCTACATTGTTGTCGACACGTCCTGATGAAGCGTTGGGTAGGACCACGAATCACATTCGGTTTCTCTCTGTGTCCGATCTGCAAAATACCGATGGATCATCCAACGTTGTCCGAGCAATTGGCAAGTGTAAAAGAGCTGTATGAAGATGTACGAAGGAAGGCGCTAATGCGTTTGGAATACGAAGGCTTACACAAGTAATATCTTCTCGTCAATTCTTAACGACAAAATCGACGCAATATATAAGTGTATTGAAATTATTTTGTTTTCCCGCAGAGCCGAAGGAACTTTTGCACCCGGCGGTCGTTATCAGGACCCCGCTGCTTACGCGATGGAACGGTATGCGTATTACGTATGTTACAAATGCCAGAAAGCTTACTACGGTGGTGAGGCACGTTGCGACGCGCAGTTAGGTGGGGAATCGTTCGACCCTGCTGAACTAGTGTGCGGCGGTTGTAGTGACGTAGCAAGGGCACAAATGTGTCCGAAGCACGGGGCAGACTTTCTCGAGTATAAATGCCGATATTGCTGTTCGGTGGCGGTATTTTTCTGCTTCGGAACCACACACTTCTGCAAGCCTTGCCATGATGACTTCCAGCGTGTTACCACTATTCCGAAGAGTGAGCTGCCCATGTGTCCTGCTGGTACATAAAATATGCTTCCTCTCGATTCTCATAACGACAACTATTTTTCAAAGAATAACGCATAATATTGTTCTTATTTTCGAAGGTCCCAAGGCCAAGCAACTGGAAGGAGACGAATGTCCGTTGCATGTGAAACATCCACCGACAGGAGAAGAGTTTGCTTTAGGTTGCGGAATTTGCCGCAACGCGCACACTTTCTAAGCTTCCAGTACTGTTTTATGATTTTCATGAAATTTGGAATTAATGCAGATATAGAAAGATATGAGAATGAAAATGTATCACTTTAAATCGTGGTGATAAGTTGTGACGCAAGAGGATATATCTGTTAAGTAATGGATAAGTCGTTTCTATTGATAAATTTAGTAACTAGCTATTGACGGTAGACAAAAGAGCGCGTAAGCTTGTATATCAAACTTCTCATGCAAATCAAGAAGCGACTTTGGATTATACGTTATGCACGATGTAATAGATATCCGTACACAATTATATGTCTCTTAAGTATTTTAATTCGTAAAATATTGATATGGTCTGAATGAGTATTTATAATGCTGATAAATAATATTCAGATGAGAGTTATTGTACGTAAAGGAAATGTATATTTAAGAACTACTTTAAATATCATTTAAATAATAGAAACAGGAGTGATGAAAATATATAGTAAAAGTCAGACACTTTATATATATACATATATATATATATACATATAAAATATTAAACTCTATGTCTGGATGCGTTTCGATAAAACTGAAAAGTCACTTCAAACAGTTGCATTTCGCGTTCTAGATTTTTCATTTGTTTTTGTACTTTTTCATCAGTCGCGTGTGTGTATACACGCATTTAATATTATATTCTTATTACTCACTCATAATCTCAGTCTCAGATATATTATTTCCGTAGATGACTGTTGTATGGTCGTGTATATGAATGTTGCGTGCGCGCGCCGTTATTATTTACGTTCCTAAGCTTGAAGAATGAAATGACAATTGCGAATATGTTATTTTACCGATACGTTCCGAGATTTACGCTATTTATTTATAATTGCACAGAACTTGAAAACCTCGCTGTTTCACCGATGATCCCTCTCAACGGACCGACGTACCATGTTACGCGCATCAATTGTTATATTTATGTTCTAAATGTGTAAGAAAATATTAAATGGCGAAGAATCAAACGAGTCGTTTCATTTCGCATTTCAACAAGACAAGAGAACAAGATTCCTAGATATATCGGTTATTAAAATTAGATTTACAAAAGACCACACTGAACTTATAATGTAGAGACGAGAAAATCAAACTTGAAACATATCCTAGATATATCTCCAACTTTGCATAATCAATCGTGTTATTGTATCTTGTATATTGCATTTCTACAATCAATTCAATCATCGATCAGTTTAATCAGCGATTAATTTTTCAATTAACATTTTCTATCCATTAACTATTTTGTTATTTTGTTATTTGACTCGTGGAAAAAATAATTAGGGACGACAAGAACTGTACAGTCAAAAATTTTGCTATAAACAATTTCTATTAGCTGAATTAAAAGTTACAATCATATTCGTCTGCTAAAACGCAGAATAAATGAAGAAATAGAATATCAGCAGGAATCCAGAAAATTCTTGCAAAATCATATTGTTGATACGTCCGCGCGCGGAAGAGTGAAAATTCGCGTGTCCCACGCGCCGTCGGCGATGATCGATCCAAGATGGCGGCGGCGCGCGGGCGCCATCGCGCGGCAGTGCGCCGCGAGCGGTCTCCGCGGAACGTATAACGTGTGTGTGTGCGCGCGTGATCCTGACGTTTTTCGCCTCGATCAGCGGTAAGTAGCCTTTATTTACGCGCCGTGCAACAATAGTTACATAATTCCCGAGACACGTCGCGCGCCCGCCGGTGGCGGGTACGGACTTTCCGCGCGCGATGACCGCACGAGAGACGTCTCTGCAAAACAGAGAGAGAGAGAGAAAAGGAGCATACAGAAAGTGAGCTCCTACGCGCGTTCTTGCTACCCTGCCGCGGCACCGCCGCTGTCATAATTCGCGGTACCGCGGTTTATTTTTACCGCGAATCGCGGACGATCGCGGTCGAGCGAAATCACGCGCGCGCGCGCGTGTATCTGCGTCGATCGCGCGAAGATCTCTCGGAGAGTCTCGCACGGGGAAGAGATCGGCGATCCCTCGCCCCGCGCGAATCTCGCGAGGGAGTGAATTCGTCGCGAGAGCGGCGCGGACTTCCGGTCGTTCGTACTCCGGCGATCACTTCGCGTCGTGCTTTCCTCCCCCGCGACGATCCCTAACCTCACTTGTGGGCGCGTTCTGTCAAGTCGCGAGGGATGTGCGCGCGACATCGCCTCGGCTACGTCCCTGACATTGCGCTGGTTCATTCATAACGTGCGCTTAATTGCGCCTCATCGTGTCGCACAAGGCGTGTACTGTCAGCTGCCGTTAGCTGCTCGCGACGTTGCTTTATTTATGATTCTCCGACATGCAATGCGCCGGCTCGAGGTCCTGTCAGTTAATAATTTATTTATCTAATTTCATTTCGACAATAATTAACTGCGAAGTGGAGTAACTTCTCTTTATGTATTTTAAGAGAAAAATTTTTTCTTCTTATATTATACTTTGCGTTATTTAACATTTTTCGTGTAGGATAATTTGTACAGAGTAAGGGAACACATATTTAATATAATTTATATTTAATTTATTTATATAAACTTTATATTTTTGATTTATATAAATATAATTTGTGTCTATGTATATTTTTAATTAAATCATGGCCGGTCGAATTTTAAGACCGTCTTAAGTATAGCCTTAAGATGTCATAGGCCTGTATTCATAGTCGGTTTTTATTTCAAGATCATCTTAAATAATGTCTTAAGATGTTAATACGACTCTGATTGGCTTATGATATCTTAAGACTGTACTTAAAGTCCATTCTACAATACGTTGTATGTCGGTGTCGTAAGTCATAAGCCATAAGAATTGACCAATTATAATTAAGGGACCGATTCTATAATTCTTGACGATAGTCATTGATGTCGTTGCAGATATTATGTAAGATAAAAAAGTTGCGCAATGACATCAACGACTGTCGTTAAGAGTTACAGAATCGGCCCTTAAGTATTCTCATTCGATTGTTTGGTTAATTCTTATAGCTTATGATACCGACATACAACGTTTTGTAGAATGGGCTTAAAAAGCGACTATGAATACCAGCCATAGACTAATCACGTAGCCATATTAGCGTCTTAAGACACTACTTAAGATAAACTTGAAATAAAAATGAACTATAAATACCGGTCTAATATTTATTCGTTCTGTACATTCTTTTTTGCACAATTTCTTGCGCGTGAAAATTGAAATCAGACACGAAGGAGAAATTGTTCCAAATTTTGCTGATAAGTAATAACATCTAATAACTTCTATTTTAATTGCAGAAAAAGAAATGTGTGAAAAATTCGAAAGTAAGACACGCCTTTCGCAAAACCTCTGAATTTCGAGACGAAAGCAAATATAAAAAAAGTGAACACCTGTATTTATATTTATGTGTGTTTGTCGCCGAATAATGACATCCTCACGACAGGTGATTAACGTTAACATCCTCGAATTCATCAACCCGATGATATTCCGTAGAGATTTTACTGCCGACATTTTTCTTCGGATTTTTTTTTTGTTTTTTTACGCTCGTTGCAGACGAACGGTAAATCACGCGCCGTCTCGAGATTCAAATCGATTTCATTTATGGCCCGACTGCGTACCGCGATCGAGATTAGCGTAGACGAAATGTTTTCGTTGCGGTTTCAGCGGAATCGACGCTGAAATCTCAACCAGTGGTAGACGCCACGAGTTCGGAGTAAAATTATTAATTGAAACGGGAGCGGGATTAATTTGTCAAACGTAATTAAATTAAAATGAAATTTCTCTCACGCGAGACGTGCGAGAGAGAAATCGAATGCACGAAAGAATGATCTAACAGGATGGACGATCGTCGATTCGTATGCGAGATTTACGATAGGCACTCCCTCGAGAATCTCCTTGGGGGAAACCTCCTCCATCGCGAAACTGGTTCGGACACGTGCGTAGCACGCGTCGCACCGTCGAGCACGCGCCTGCCGCTCGTCTGGACGAAACGCTAGATGCACACAATGCACCTATTTCTCAGCCGTATGAGAGCGATTCCGCCGTTTGTCACCGAAGTGAATTACCTGCCGCGGAGAAGTCGCGACGCACGTGCGGAATCACCTCGCCCGAATCGCGCGGAAACACGAAACCGTTCCGTTGATATGAAAATTCATGAAGGCGTTTCTCTAAGATCGTTTCGCGTTGTCACGGATTGATTTTAACGCGATTTTTACGCGCCGTACGGACCGCCTCTTAATCGAAATCATTTCGAAACATTCGGGAAACCAGTTTCGGCAACGAAAGATCGTCTCGTACCGTTATTTTTATCCGTACGTTGCAACCAAACACATGTGGCGATCGACACGTTCGTGCGTAGCTCGATAATTTGATCGGCGTTATTAATACAAGATATTCAGAAAAATTTACTGGAAAAAATATTAACTCTTGCGACATCACATGTATGAGATCATTGGTCGTGTTCAAACCGGATGAAGTTGCTGGCCTGCTCGTTAAGCGATTGAATAGTCGATTGGATCTATAAGTAAGAACCAATCATGTTTCAATCGCTCGGCGAGCAGGCTATCTATTTTGTTGGCTTAAACACGCGCATTGTTTCGTTATGATTATCTGATTATTGTTTAAATGTAATTTATTTAATTTTTGAGCTAGCTTTCATCGAAAGACACACTGATTTTTTAAGTTAGAATTTAATTAAGATAGAATTTAATTCAGCATTTTATGTAGAACTCGTATTGCAAAATGCTTCACTGCAATACTTGAATATTGAAATGCGAAGATCACAGATAAATATGATGAATAATGAAATGCGAAAGATCACAGACGATGAGGTCTCTGTAGCAATGGCAAAATAATTTAATGTACCGTTATATCGATGTCAAGTATTAATATGGTTGTTTAATACGCGATATTCATGCCTTTGTCTTCGTCATTCAATTATCCTATCCGCTTTAAATTAAAGCACGGGGAATCCTGTTACTCAATGGTGCTAATTAATTATCCCATGTCATGTGCAAATTATTGAATCGGCTATGTCTGTATTGATGTATTGCATTTCGCACGCATGTTCTCGAAAGTGTGAAGACAATTTTACATTTTCTCTTCAGTTCTGTTCTTTTTATATCTTTCTCTCGCTTATATATAGTAGAAAGTTAAAAGATATCAACTGCATCTTGTCGCATCAGTGGATACGTGAGGTGTATAATTATGTAAATATGTTTGCAAATACATCTCGTGCACACGCTTTTCCTTTGTAAGAAGATTCGGTTGATTAGAGATAATTAATTGATCGATACATGAACTGTTACAAACAAAAAGTTATAAATTATTTCTCCTATTCGTAAATAGGAAAAAAGTTCATGAAAAGCAAAGAAATCGCAAATGCTTTGTTACGGGAACATTTTTACGATTTTATAAACAAGGAATCTAAAATATGATTTCAAAATGGACGAAAAACGAATTTGTAAAATTTTATTTTCAGTAATGAAAGAGATTTGATTCAAGGCTCGTCCGAAACTTTTAAACGTTGTCCATGAGATTAGTAATTTAATCTGCATGTAATTTTTGTATAGAGATGCGAAATAGAAAGACGTTAATTTTGTTCAGTGAATGCGTGTAACCTACGGCATTTTTTGCAGCAGCAGGAGATTCTTTTTATGCGAATTTTCTTGTCGCTCGTAATCATCTAGCAGAGCGGCTCGCGATATTTAAATGTCGCGTTTCATCGTATTCAGAGTGTAACCGAGATGTGCGTACAGTGCATTCTAAACGCATAAGTTCCGTCAAAGCGTGCTCTCATTAGCGTAATTAACGAAATTGTAATCTGCTTCGAGTAATTACAGGTTGGCCAAGCCAGCTTTTCGCGTCTCTTTTTATCTTTTATTTTTCGGACATTGCTATAAGTATATCGTAAGAATTCTCTTCTTCAAGTAAGCGGGAATAAAGATTCCCATCTCTTTCAGGAGCGATCTTGTAAAATTGCCAACCGGTTCTTAACAGAGGATTTCTTCTTCGCTTAATTGCCTTTTGATGTATGAAACAAAGTGCCCTACGGGTTTTTCTTATTTTTCTTTGTCAGTAGCATGCTAGTTTATTGATCCTTCTCTTCCGCCTGTGGAGATTTTATCGTAATAGACTGAACATAACGTGATGTTCAGGGCTTTAGAGTTAAGCTTAATATTGACATATATTATTAATTTATTGTATTGTTAATTTATGCATTCTTGAATTATTAATTACTTATCTAGGAGATAAATTTTCTAAACTTTAAATTCTTTCGAAAATTTTGATCTCTTAGCTTTTTTTTTTATTAATGATATGCAATATATTGAATATTTTTACAAGATTAATATTATAAATTAACATGTATGCTAATTTCACACGCGTACGAGTCATTTTAGAAGAAATATAGTGTACTAAATTATTAAGTATAGTTCTCATATATCAATTTCAGTTAGTAGCGCTAATTAGAACATGATAAAAATTATCATAAAATAATCTTTTGAATAAATAAATTTTGATATTTTTGGTTATCGAAATTTTGCCTGATGATGATGATAGTTTTTGCTATTTTGTTTTTTTAGAAATTTTTCATTCTTCAAAAAATAAATCGAGAATGAGTGGAGACTAAGCGATTTTTCTTTTTATGATAATTAAAAATGAAGATTCCTTATTCTCGATATCGATACCATAATAGCCGAGTGGCATTAAATCAACAAATTCCCGCTATGTTTATACGAAATTGTTCAAAGCGACATTTCATAGATCGTCATCATCAAGATCAAGGTTGAGGAAGTCTGGAGTATCGTAACGGAGAAACACATGATTCGATATTGCGTATTTACCGTGCACGCAATGACCTGCCAGGCGATCGAGGCAACAACGCAGGCTCGCTTACGCGTGCACACAGGTGCGTAAGGTGAATGTGCCTCCTCGGAACCGGCGCGAGCACCTTCAGTCGGACCTTCTTCCTCTCCTCCGCGACATTGCGGACGGTGCATCGGCTGGCTCCTCGCGATCTCGCGTGCACTTGCAGTCCGCCGCTCGCCGAAACCGTAATCACCGATGACGCTCTCCTTGTGGGACCATGACTCAAAAATGCAGAGATTTTAATCAAGATACCTTGCGATCGACGGCATTCTACAACGTCGATTAGAGAATAAAAGTGAAACGTGTGTCAGGTATACTGAACGAGATTGTTTCGTGCGGCTTCGTCGGAATTAATTAGTGCAGTGAATAGTTTTTGGTGAGATCGCGAATCTCGATTTACCTTGGACAAGGTCGTTAACTCGCAAAACGTGGTGAGTCGTGCGATCTGAATTCAGAAAACAGTTCGTTCGCGCGTAGACCAATCGATCTACGTGACTTGGTTGCCGGTACACATCCTCGTATGCCGATTGTTCGTGACGCGTGCCGGGCTGATGCAGCGCGCGTTTCTCAGTTTATCGGTATTCATCTTCCAAGAGATCTACCAGGCTATCATCTTAGATCGCAACTGATGCAGGGTCGTCGACTCGACGAGTATCGATAGATTCCAGGAGTCGAGCCTCGAGGTGATTCACAGTTGTGAATCGGATTTGCATAATCGATGCATTATCGTGCATCGATGGCGATGTAATCGGCGATTTTGTGAGCGATCTTCGCAGCGTTTTTCTGAATATAGAACAGCAAGCGTGACTTTCGAAGCGGAATTGTGATAAGAATTATTTTACGAGGGAAACTGGTGTCATCGAATGCCAATTTTTGCGAATGTGTCACGCAGCGTGAATCGAACCGGTGATTGTACGCATCGAAACGTGAAAGATTTTTCAATCCGCGAGATATGGGATACAAGCCTTACCATGGTCGTCGTAATGTCATCGGCGATCACCGTAATTGAGGATTTCTCGAAGGATACACTAGGAAGGTACAAGCAGCATTATAATCGCGCTATTACGTTGATCTCGTTTCCAGCAATTACAGTTCGGCAATTAACTATGGAATTTACGACGTAAAGTTAACACACTTTACCACGTGTCTAATCGTGTAAAATTATCACACGCTATCGCGTTATTAAATCGCGTTATTGAGGAAGCATCTTGGAAATAATCGTTTTAATAATCGTGGGATGATCGATCTTTTAAGACAATTACATTATGTGAATTCTGAACGGACAACGGTAGTAAATTTGGGGCCGTTACGCATTCAAGTCTCTGCTACGTACTGCATTGACCGAACGCAAATTGCTCCAAATGGCTCCGCGTCGAGTCCCGTATGATTCCCGTGATAATGCGCGATCTCATTTTTCAATGCGGCCGCAGATCATTTTTCTTTCTTGCGTCGAACAGTATCACGGCGGTCAAATACGAGCGATCGGTTCCGATTCATTGCTCGCTCCGAGGACACTTTCCTGCGTCGTAAAAAACAATCGTAAAAAGCGGGGATATCCGCGAGGAAGAATTCGCGTGACATCGGAAAACCTATTCGTTTTTTGGGTCGGTGAAATTCTGCCAGATCGTTTCTCCTCTCGGAGAAATGAACACCCCGCGACGACGCGTCGTTCATGCCGAAACGCACATACTGGCGGATCGAAAGTATGTTTAGTTCCGATCGTGACGACGCATCACGCGGACACCGTCACGAACTTGTCCTCGATCTTTCAATGAATTCTTCCTGATACTCGTACGTCTTCCTAGAAGACGTATCGATATTTATGGGAGAGAAATTTATAATAATAATACAAGATTAGTAACTAACAAAAGTGTATAGAAATAAAATAATTTTATTTCAGTCAGTAATGAAATAAAAATAATGACATAAAAATTGCTTTCTTATTTTGAATTTAAAATATATCGGCAGATATTTAATAATCACGAATTGTCGAAAGAGTCTTGTTCCATTTCATATTATAATGCATATTGAAAAAACATAGATTCATATTAATAGCTTCATATCATGTACGAAAAGCATTAGTAAGAATTTTGTAGAATTATAGAAAATGTAGTTTTGTATTATCGCGAATATAGTGAAGAAAGATATTTAGTATCATTTTACATAAATCGTTTAAGCATAAAATTTATCAGCATAAATATGGCTTATGTTGATCAATTTTTCTGTGGGATTAGTTAATACTGGAGAAATGAGGAAACCGCGGATTACTCAACCAGTAGACTCGCTTCGACCTCTATAATACATTTAGGAAAACCTGCAGCGATGAATCACTGATAAACAGGTCTCTGAGATTACATGGTATATATGATGACGCTCCGGCAATATTTGTAATGACTGTAAATCATATCGTGCCATCATCATAAACTACATCAGAAATAATATCTGAATCATTTTTTTGAGGAAAAAGTCATGTTTAAACTCCACGCGAGTGTCAATAATTCTTAACGTGACTTGCTTCTTCGACTTTAGATTCGTAATGAGTTTATGATAATAAAGTTGTACGAGTTGCGACATTGACAAATGAGTTTTTAAATGACTGTAAGAACTTTGGTAAATGTCATAAATCGATTGTTCGCACTAAAATAACCCGTATTTCATAGACTACCTTGAAACCTCGTCTAAATCTTTTCACATTACCTTAGAAAGCGATCTTATTTCTCTCGATTAAAGTAAATAAATCAACATTTAACACGCGAGTTAAATACATTCTCAATTAGAATTAAAATGTGATTTAATTAAATCTTAACTTTCTAAATTTTCTTTTATTTTTATGGAAAACGATATTATTTTAAATGAAATACTTTCAATATTAACATAATATATTAATTTCTCTCTAAAATTAGACACACACACACACACACACACACACACACACACACACACACACAATCGTTTAGAATTATACATTTTCTTGTATTGTCAGACTAAGAAAAAAATACACGAATTTCTACCACATTTTACAAGCTTCATAAAATAGAATATTGATTTTATTCGTGAAAAATTATTCAATGCGTGGGTATAAGATGCAAAAATTATTCAATGTATTTCTCCTCGTCAGAATTCAAAATAACTAACATTATCGAGAAATCTTAGCATTTCGCAATGCGGTGAGAAGGATACGACAAAACTCTGAAATAGGCATTTTAACCGAAAGTCACACCGAATTACGTGGAGTTAATCGCATTCTTCATGGTCGCTCTTCTAGGACCGTCAGCGGTACAATTTCGCACGTGAGCACACAAAATGCACGACTTCAATTTATTACGCGTATACGTGAGCACGGTTTAATGTCGAGACGGCGAGGAAGATGAGAAAAGAATCGTCTGACTCGAAGTGGGCGCACGCTCAATTAAGGCGCGACCACACGTGGGGAACCGCCGTGGGCCCCTCTAGTCCAACGACGAGGGAAAGGGGGATTAGTGCACGCTCAATTAAGGGGAGCACGTAGCCCGGAACGGACATTGCTCCAGAACACGTCGCGCTGCGCCGACTTCGTCAAGTCCATTCTTACATTCTTCGCTTAATACTCGTCAAAGGCAAAAGCTGCATTTAGGAGCATTTAATTCGACACTTAACTTAATGTCGGCAATCTACTTTCTACACGTAGACGACGTTATTGTAAAAGTATTGTAATTTGATATTTATTTTTAACGTCAATCAATTTTTTTATTAAGAAAGTGATATTATCTAGAAATCTGAACGTGTTTATTTATATACTTGAAGATTATTTATATTCTTATGAGATTAGAGAGAAATTTTTTTTACAATAATATATAATTAAAATAACAAATGTATAGAAAAATATAAAATCATATTCAATAACAATGTTATCGAATATGTAGGAGAATTATTCATTTATATTGAATATATATTTTCTAATCATGTGCACATATATTCTCAACTTCTATGCTTCAGCGAAAAGCTGCATGTTAATTTTCGATTATTTCATCCGAGTCTTCTTTGAATCTCATTCCGAGACGGTACATGCTGATAGTAAATTAACTTCCGCATAAATAATCTCTTTCGGAACATCTTATGCAACGAACGCGATGCTATTTCTCAATTAGCTTTACATCACGAATAGCAATATTAATCTGCTGATAATTGCATTCGCATAGGCAGCTCGTAGTGTGCAATCTTCTTTTTTCTTTTCGTAAACTGGCCCGTTATACTCATGAGATTTTGCCGGATCTCGCGGTTCGCCGTTATTCCATCCATTTCTCGATGCGATTCTGCAAGAAGCACTTGTGGGCGAATACCTTCGTTACATTCGCGGCCGTGGAGATATATTTCTTCGACGCGGAAGTCGACCTGGCCGCAGGTATTCCGAAGAAGGTGGCCGCGTAAGTGAAGGTCACGTAAGAGAAGTCATAAGGGATTGGTACTTCCACGCTTGGTTTTACGAAGATGTTAAAGTTGCAATGCTTATCTCACTCTTAAAATTCTTCGCGTTAATGCAACGCCCGATATTTCGCCCGATAATCTCGTCGGGTTGGTTCGTCTCCAGGTGTATTTGTATTTCATTAGACGTTCAATTAAAACGGTCGGAGTAATAACTTGCGTATCATTTTCTTCAATCTTTAATCGATTTAATTACAACATGGACGAGTAATCGAACAAATAAACCGGATCATAAATTTAAATATTGAGGAAAAAAAAGATTCTCGATAACGTTGGATATTGGATTAAATCGTGCACCGAGAGATAAATGGATAATGGTTTCCCATTAATGTCTTGACCTTCACGCAATTTATTTCTCGTTTAACGGATACCGCATTCGGATGTTCGCCAGTGACGTCGTTGGCTTCCCTTTGCGTCTCGTGACCCGATCATATGGGTTTGCTCTCGGAGGTTCTTAGGGGACATCGATTTTCTTGCGGGGTGGCTTTTGCACGTGCGACGCGATTTCGATGCGCGTCGCGCTTATTCTTACGACCATAATCGCAAGGGTGTTACTTCCGGCCGATACGTCGGCGCCGTCGCGGCGGCGCCTCCGACGTCCAGCGACACTGAGTCAGTGCGTCGCGCGACGTCACTCGTATGTGCGTCCTCGACCACGTGCTCCGTCAATTTCGTTCTTGCATCTTGCCCTGTTCGCGTCGCGCGTGTAATGTGCGTTACTGAGAAATTCTTGAGTCTCCTCGCGTGAATGTTCAGCACGACGTACAAACGCGCGGCCCAGAAGACGTAAATATGTTAATTATTTGTGATAATTGTGTGCACGATTCCTCTTTTCTCATTCTTTTCTGTTTCCATTGCCCCCAACATTCTTTAGCTGTGTTTTAAATAAAAATTCTCCCTGAACCAAGTGACTTACTTAGTGATACGCCTGAGTTGGCTTACTAGATAAGTATAACATATAATATTAACCTTCTTATATCTCAGTTTTGTTTATTTAATACACAGATTTCCGATAATTTGGTTTCCACATTGCACTAATAGCAAGAATCCTAATAGTTGCTGTTCTATTTTTTTCTCTGTAATGCATCTCGAGAACGATCAAGTAATGGCTGCAATCATCCGATAATCGGCACTTGTAAATTTATTTTCATATCTTTATATAATACGAACTTTTTTTCTAATAACTAAAGATTTCATGTACATAGTGACTAACATCGTCTGTAATCGTCGAAATATCGGTATATATTGATAATTCCATTTCTGCGTGTCGTGGTAAATGCATCGGTGAGTCATCGTTAGATACAGCAAGGATTTGGTATATTGTATGAGAAAACGACACTACTGCTTTTACTCTGATTAGCAATCTCTCTATGTGATATTTATTACAATTGTTTTATTACGATTTACCAAGAACGCGTAATTATTGTGAAAGAAAATGCATTTTAAACTTGTTATCCATATATATGCTATAACCGAAATATAAATTCTTTGAATTTAGTGATGTAGCTTGACGTTGGCAGTTTAATTTAGCGTTGACAGGTTCAATTTAGCGTCGTGAGATTTAATTTAGCGACGAATTTAGCGTTGACGGATTTAATTTAGTGTTACATCCACTGAGGCGTTTGCATTAAATTTAGAACTTGTAGCTGATGTGATGTTAAGTACGATGTATCAGTACGTTGAACCTGCGCTAGTGATAAGAGTAGAGTCTGTGAAAGATTCTCCGCTTTTTCACCAACCAGAAGCAATATTTCCAAGAGGGAATCTTCTTCGTGGCGCAAAGAAACTATTAGCCATCCTGTAATGGAGGTATTCAGCGGGTCAGCTTTGACCCGTAAGTCGAGACCGGTACCGGTATTCGACGCTTGATTTACCCACGGAGATAGGTCACGCGACAGTATTCTCTGTTTTTTTCCTGCAGGAAATGGAAATTCTTCAGTATACTCACGTTTAGCTTTCATCAAATCGCGCATTCCGAGTTGTTTCTCAAAGAAGCTGTTTGCACTACTATGTTAATAAAGGTCATACTTTCTTTTCTCTCTTTTATTTAAAAAAAAAGGAAGGATTTGAAGTGTATTTTATTTAAAATTTATCTGGTTTATTAGATATTATTATTTGAGTATGTAATACATACTCCTAACGTAATAGTGCGCGAAAACTAAGAAAATAAGAGATTAATTAGGATTAGAGATTAATTATTTTATCGCATATAAAAATAACATATCTACGAACTTGAATGTTATATATAAATATGTAAATTTTTTTAATAGTTAATGCTATCATTATCATCTAGTACCGAAAACTATACTCTAAAACTTCTTACTTAAGAAGTTACTTAAGGAGCAACCAGAGTTACAAACTTAACTCGTTAGTTTCATTTTCACGATTCCGATACTGTGTAACATAATTCAGCGTTAACATAAAACATGACAGAATTAGTGTATATAACAACTTAATGTTACTTATAAATATTAATTTATTAGAATAAAAAATTATAGACTTCCTACCATTGCGAAGGTTTTATCGTTTATTTAACCGGAAAAATCGATATGTGTGAAAAAGCAAAGTGTTCTGCGAAAGCGATACTCTTCTCTCGTTTGCATGCTCGATTAATTCTGTCCTGCGAAAGGATGCCGTTATATTGGATTGCCTCAAAGGTCATAGTATAAATTAAACAATCCTTGCCGCCTGCGTTTATAGCGTCGCGAAGGGAACGGAATATGTGAACGTCGGCAAGTTGGAATTACGAACGCGGGAAATGCGATGCAAGTCGTAGCAAAGAGTCAAGGAGACGTCAAAGTTGAAATCGGGGAGGGCGGCAACATGCACTCAGCGACGAAGTTACGAGCATTCCCTTTGAAATTCACTCGACGCTTTTTACATTTGAAGTTTTTCACTTTTGCGAATTAATGTCTGACATTAGATGTTCCTCTATCGGCCGGATAAAAAAACGACGCGCTTCGATTATCGAAGAGAATAGATATTTTAAAAGAATCTGAAGATTTTCTGCAAAATATAACTAATATATCGAAGATTCTTTTCATCTCGAAGATCTCAAGTACCAATAGCGCTAGAAATTTCAATAAAGCTTAAATGTTTAATAAATGTCTTAAAAATTTGGAAGATTATATATAGAAAATTATAACGAAGAGGAATGTAATAATTTTATATGTTTCTGTAATCTATCTATAACTTTAAATATTTATTTTTTTATTTTTTTCTTTTATTTTATTTCTTCTAATCTTATTTTATAGAACAATTCTAATTTTTTAAAAGTCCATATCATTTATAATCTAAGAATTTTCCAATCTAAAATAATTTCCTGAATACTTATCTATAATATATTAATTGGCAATATGTGACGTGATAATGTGCCGTGTATATATTTTGACAGACACAATTAGAATTTCTCTTTGACTTAATTAATGCTTAATTGTAACAAAGTTAATTCACCTGTTAATAGCGGATTCTTGTAGTCGTTATTACGGCAAACGTTGTGGAACGACTGGCCAACAATTCGTAACTTCCGTTTCATGATCTTCCTCTTAAATTTCAAATGAATCATTTGCGTGCAACGGCAATATCTGACTGCAGGGTGATACAAAGCGCGCGCGGTCACTATTACATCCTAACTTTATCATTAAAATTCTTATTACATGTTATTATTAAATAACTTGAAAGAGAACGCAACGAAATTTAAAGATCTCTGTTTGGGATTAACATACAAAAGACCGAATTTATTCGGTCTTTTCCGCGATAGCGTTCACGCAACAGCGCTGATGATTACATCGCTGTAAATACGATGCGTACCTTTTATGTCTCGTTTCGTAACTTTCAACACACTTAAATGCCTCAGTGCCTCGACGCGTTATTATACGATGAATTTATGATCTGCTATAGCCGGCAGTCGTCAGCGTATTACATATTTATTTGAAGAGATGAATGATGCATCTCGAGCGATGGATCTCGCGATTGCCATTAATTGATTTCGTAAAACCGATGATTATTTAATGTCTGTTCAATGTTACGTTCTCTAAAGTTTGCTGGAACTTGCTATTCACTTTTATTCGAGCTTTATTTATTAACGAACTTTATTTATTAATATAATAAATATAACTTTTTGATCAATTTTTATCACGTTGCACATCTTGCGATGTTTTTCCCAGCAACAAAAATAACGAAAAATAAACACATTATATTTGAGATTAGGACCGACTGAAATAAACAAATACAAATATCATAGAAGGCTAAATGTCGGTCTTGCAGTATACACTGCGGCGGATCTTGGTGCCTAATTATAATTTGTGAATCCTTTTCTTACATTTCCTGCTCATGCGAACTGCGCGCCGACAATTCGCCGGACTTGAAACACAGTGCATAACATCGGAAACAATCGACTCACATATTAAATTGATAAACAATTTAATAATTTCGATGCTAATGAGCATCTATTGTATCCCCCCTTCCCAGAAAATCTGTAAAGAAATTATTGCGAAAAATAACACCTCAGCCGGGATTCGAACCCGGATCTCAACGAAAAATAAATATTCGCGCATCTCATCGACAGCAGTTTTTCACGGAATTGAAGAAATTGCATTCCATCAGGGCGAGATGCGTCCCGGGGAGACAGAAATTGCTCGATCAGTATTTGCTCTCCTTTTCCGGTAGGCATTCGCACATTTTACAGACATACGACGCTACGATCCCCCGCGTTCGACTCAATTAACTCTCCCGGCAAATTGTCTGAAATTGAATTTCGTTTCATCGCTGGGTGTGCTTATCAGCTACAATCACAATTAGGATTGTTGATTAGAAAGTGCTCTCGATTTGTATTCCATGATGAATCTTCATGATTTTCAATATATTCAGATATTATCGATCTTTATTTATATTTATATTTTTGTTTATTAACTTATCTATCAAAAAAATGTACAGAATGTTTTAGAGTTTTCATTTACAGTTAGTGTTATTAATTTTACACCGTTTACTTAGTTCAATTTTTTAAGCATGCATTTAGAAGCTTAATTAAAAGATTATAGCAAAATTATTCAGATTACAATATAAATTTGAGTAATTCTAAATAATAACTAAGATTTTTATGATAGGGTTTACAGTATGTTAAAAAATGTAAAAAACGAAGAGAATATAATATTCTTTAAAATTTAATATTTATTTAAGACTTTAGTACATAGACTTTTATTATAACATTAAAGTGAAACATTTTTTTTGTTTCTTATTTAAAAAATTACTTAGAAATATATAAAAGTTCAACTACCGAGTGGACGGAGTTCGATGAGGGATGTGCGCTTATAAAAAATTATGCGTGCACTGTATGAGAGTAATTATAATAAATAGAACATGAAAATCCTGTTACGGTCAATCGACTCGTTGCTTCAAGGTAACGTGGCAAGAATCGATAACACCGTCTATAACAATGCCTTACTAATAATAAACTGGTGACGAAAACATATCATAAAGTTGTGTATCACTTGGATAAGTGTTATCGTCATATTTTAAATCTGATGAAACAGTTTGTATGTTTTCCGGCGAGTAATTGTACGTGTCTAAAGATTGCGACCGTGTTTGTGGTATCTTCGACGCCAGATTGTTCGGATCATTAATATTTGTGTAATATTTGTCATCATAGTTAGGGATTATTCTAATCTTTGAAGGGTTGATACGATAAGCCGAATTGGAGTTTCTGTTATAGAATTCTGCATTGTCCGAAAACTCGTCCCAATCCGAAATTTCTTTTGAATAATCATAGGTCGGATAATTACCTGGATAATGAGGAAAATGAAATGGAAGCGATATGCCCGTTCTGTCAGAATATAGCGTATCAACGTTTTCGTTGATTCCCGATAATTTATCGTTATTTCTGTTTTGAGTTCCTGTCGGTCTCGTCGGTCCACAGTTCTGAGAACCGGATATCTGATACTTTTGTGTAATTATGTGAGCTCCGATCTGTGTACCACCTGCAGAGCTTGGTTTTAAATTTCTACCACCTCCAAAGTGTAGTAATAAATTTTTATAATCTTCAGAGGATAGTATTGTACGTTGGGGGCAAGGAAGTACACCGAGTATGTCACAAGGTGGTTTTTTCGTTCTGTTAGTTTTAATAGAGCTTGGTAGTTCTAAATCTAATTGTGCATTGCGGGGATTGTACATTGTCATATGATCTAATTGTTTTCGCTTAGCCGCGTTGATCATAGCCATATATTCCTATAACAGACATAATGCATTATTAATTATTTATAAAATTTCTTTTTCTCTCTTTTTAAAAATGTCATATAAGATATTTTATATCATAGACCATATGAAAATATTATATATTTTACATTGCAGAAAAGAATATTTTTTATTGAAATTGCAAACAAATTTTATTCAATCAGATTCAAATTGAGATTCAATTGAAAAATATTTGCGCAAAAAATCTTTATTGTCTCAATCGTAATAACCAATTAAATTTTTATAAATCGGACAAAAATAAAAAATTCTAATTAAAACAAATTATGTTAATATTAGAATTTTTACCTGCAAATTCTTTTTGAGTTCTTGGTGTACAGAGTAAGTTTGCTGCTGGTTTTCTTTGCTTTTTCGTATTGGTATTACGAAATTATAGCTAGAATCCGGCAAATCTTTTATTGCGTTGTGTAAAAGCATTGTATAAAATATTTGTGAATCCCCCTGTCTATAAGATGCAGCTCGGTATTTGCTGTCGGTATTGTAGTCATCATCAGTGTTCGAAAATTGTAAATAAGGTTCCCATCTTAGAGAAGGCCCATTAGTAAAGAGATCTCTGTCATTGTTACAGTTATCACAGTCATTAGTGCCCGGAGATTCTTCTGCCAAAGGTTGCTCCCATTTTACATAAGGCCTGTTGGTAAAGAGACGTGGATCATTGTTACGGTTATCAAAGTCATCATCAATGTCTGGAGATTCTTCTGCCAAAGGTTGCTCCCATTTTACATAAGGCTTGTTGGTAAAGAGACGTGAGTCATCGTTATATTCTTGCTTTATGGGGTTAACGATTTTGGCTTCTGATGATTTGAAACTTGGCGTGCTCGGATAGGAAGGAAATGGTTGCTGCATTATTTTTGCGTTTTCTGGACGATGTTCAGGATATCGTCCAGAATATATATTTTCCGGATATAGATCGAATAAACGTGGCATCATTACATGGTCATTTTTGGTTTGACGGTTCTCCACACGTTTATCTGTAATTGAGCAGTTTACATTGAAAGCAGATTCATACTAATATTGATACGATGATTTATGCTCGCGTTTCGCTGGAACTTATGTACATAAATTCAAGTTATGCGACTTTTAAAACAAGCATATATTAGATTATGCTATGGGGATATCGAATTTTTTATTTTTGTTCTTTAGGATATTTACCATTAGTGTTGGTAGGCTCGTGTTCTGGAAGTAACGAATCGTTGGCTGTAAGATGCTTGACGTCGGTTAAGGACGACTTCGCGGCCACATCATTGTCATGTGCAACGATCGCAGATTTACTGGATTCGGTGGTTGTAGGATCTGACTCAAGTGACCTCCTGTACCGGTGGTGTACTGTCTGGAGAAAATGTCGTTCTCAGGAAACTTTCAGGAAGGATCATTCCCATGTAGAACAAATGTTACACTGATAAATGTTTTGCATTCGCATATAATTAACTCAAAGGAAAGCTGTTTGACAATAATACAGTGACGTATATATTTCGTATAAGACAAATTGATATTATATACTCTTCAAAAATAAATAAATAAATTATTAAAATTAAATAAGTAAATTATTACGTTTAAAATATTAAATTAAACAAAATTTAAGATATCAGTGAAGTGATAATAAAATATTGCGAAATTAAATTAATGTATGTATGTGAGACAGATATTATTCATGAGATCAAAGTGTGAGCATTTACCAATGGTTGAGGGTAGCCGACGAATACTGAGGGCCGCGTATATCCACGACCTCCTATCTTTGCGTAATGCGGACGGCTCGGCCTCGGTGAATAACGATTACTGTATAGTGAACGATGTGGATAGCTTACCAGATTTGAACGAACTTTGTCTTGGTCTGATTCATAGTAGGGATATACTGTTTGAACATTTTGAACTCTCGGAAGATACCACGATAATTCTTGGTTCGGTAATTGTTCCGTGGAATATTGTTCAGACAAAGAGTTTATCTGGTATTGCGGAACAGGTTGTGAATAACGTGAATTGCTCTCAGATTGATATTGGTAACCGGGTTGAACGAGGACGTCGGCAAGTGTGATACTCGCTAACGAAATTATCACTGCTAAGAACTGGAATGATCAAGGAAACTTCATGCAGATTATTCTCGAATAGATATTCGATATGGCAGAGATTTGTTCCTTAAATTATTTATTCATTAAACAATGTGAAATTATTAAAAAAAAGATAACACATATATGGATTTACTGTGGAATATTATTTTTTTAATATAAAAGTTGAATTAAAGGAAAAGTAAAATACAAAAAGAAAAAACATTATGTATTATCATTATGTATTAATTTCTACAAAATTTCTGCCAAATGCTGATGATATAGCCTACAGCTTAATTATTGAAAAAGTTTTAATTCCAGAAGTTAAAGGCTCATAAAAATGTTAAGGAAATGTAAAATATATATCAGAAAAATTCACTCACTAATTCTCGATACGGAAACATCGTAGTTTCTTGTTGCTCTTGCTGTGGTTCGTCTGAGACTGACACGACTCCTCGGTGCACTAAGTGTAAATAATCTATGGAATTGCTGACGCTATGAATTTCGTATATTCCGTAATTTGATCGAGTTGCATGTTGCGGCTATAATCGGCGGTAAATCGTTTGAGGGAAAAAAAAAGATACAGACGTCATCAAATGTCTTCAAAAAAATTACAGTGCTATTCATATACACATTCCGAAAATTGTTTTATTAATTGCTGCACTTGCTGATTGACTGAAAAAAAAAGTATGCTTGCGTTATGTCGTAAATGGCACGCGTTTGCCTAACAGCCAACTTGCGAAAGAACTGTAACAATCGTCACGATTCGTGTGGACGCGATTCGATTCGCGGATTTCCATTTGATTGTAAAACGCACGATTACGAAATAATGATATGCACATATGGAATGCACGAAATAGCACTTCTTTGCGAGAGTTCGTTGTACTTTGAACCAGCGCACTCGCAGACGTGCCCTGATTATCACGTAAGTGGGTGGCTGGATGCCGAGACGTTGATGTTGCCTAGATGTTCTCTCTTGCTACGGGCCACTCTGAATATAAATATCGCTAAGCAATCTTTCGTCTGCGTTTCATCGTTATCTCGCGTTATAGCACGCGAAGCTTGAAACCAAGAGGTAAATTCCTGAAGCAATTTCGTAATTCCTAGATGTTACATAGTAATACCTACTAGTGATATAATAATATGTTAAATTATTTGTGTTATGATAGTCTCAGCAATCTCAATATTTCTCAGAATGAGAAGTTATTTTCGTAATACTGTACTGTATGTGTAAAGTTTTTAAAGATGGGAAGTAAAATATCAAAATTTTCCGCTTCATAATCCAAAATTGAATTTTATATACCACTAACTAAATTTCTCGTTAATATAACTTCTTAAATGTGAAAGTTATTTTAGTAATACACATCCAATTCTAAATATTATTATGAATTTTTCAATTTTTTCCTTTATTTTCACAAAGCTATCGTGATTGGAAAAATCACATATTTTTGTAAAATAATTTAATTATCAGAAGACAATTAGAAACGCGTTCAAAAACTCATTGTCAACATCAAAATTTTTCAGTTTACCTCTTGGTAAAAATTTTTTTGCAAAGTGTATCTCGGCAATCAGTGACCTCGTACGATGAAGATTACGAGGCACAATTATAAATAGACATAATTTATATTTTAATGAAATGGTTTAGGTTGCGTATTCGGTACGTGATGCCGGCGGCGCACCTGACGCTGCGCGAGGAGGATGTGGTGCGCCTGACCTTGGAGTTTCTCCACAGCCGCGACCTTCACATCTCGCAGCTCTCACTCGAGCGCGAGACCGGCGTGATAAACGGCCAATACAGCGACGACGTGCTTTTCTTGCGCCAGCTGATCCTCGACGGACAATGGGACGACGTGCTCGAGTTTATCCAGCCACTGGAAGCATTGTCGGACTTCGACATGAGGAAGTTCACGTACTCGATCCTGCGTCACAAGTATGTCGAGCTGCTTTGCATCAAGTCCGAGGCGAACGTTATCGCCGCAGGGACGAACGGCAGCGTCGACAACGCCGTGGAGGAAGTCGTCAAGGTGTTGAGTGACCTCGAAAAAGTCGCACCCTCCAAGGAGGAATACAGCAGCCTGTGTCTGTTGCTTACTCTGCCGCGGTTGACGGATCACCTGCAGTACAAGGACTGGAATCCCAGTAATGCGAGGGTGCAATGTTTCCGAGAGGTTCACCCTTTGGTAGAAAAGTTCCTGCCGGGTGACAGGAAGAGCGCCGACCCCGCGCATCCGATCACCTCGGCGAAAAATGATCGTCTTATTCAACTTATTATCAAGGGCATTTTGTACGAGTCTTGCGTAAATTATTGTCAAGCAAAAGCTACTGGGTCGAAAGAGAGCGAACAGGTGATTTTTGTCTTTTTATATTTTTTTATTTTATTTCATTAAAGAATATTGTAAATTTTTATCAAAACTATATTAAAATTAAAATTATTTTGTTTTTTATGTGTAGACTATATAATTACTTGATAAAATTTTATATTATTTATACACATTATATATTTTTATTATTTTTTTATATTTTATAGTTAATAGCATTTTATAGTTAATTTCATTTTTTGTTCAGATGTTTTATTCCATGCGTTTTCTTATGTTACAGGTAGAGATGAGTTTTTCGAGGCTACTGGATGGGTCCGTGGGCTTTAGCGATTCGGACTTAAGTTTGCTCTCATGGCTTCAAAGTATACCTCCCGAGACGTTCGCCGTACCCTTTGCACAAAGAACCCTGAACGTCGACGTGGAGCGTCTGGAGAGGCCCTCCTTGGAGACTTCGTGGACGGAGCACATGCTGATAACGCCGATCAAACCGAAGACTTTCCCGCACAGCGCCATGCCGTTCACCAGGCCGAGATCCGCCGCGGACATGATGTCTCGTAGCTTAGTGCCGGCTTTGGAAGCTGGCCTCGGACCCAGAAGTCCCAAGAACACATCTATACCATCGGCAGCGCTTATGGCGCTATCCGTCGGAGATGTAAACCCAATGTCCAGGTCGTCGTTCGCTAGCTTCCATTTGACCGGTTTCAAGAACAACAAGTTGATGAATACTAGTGTCGATAGGCTCTTCGAGAACGAGGGTGACGTCTTCCTTAGCTCGAATTACGCCGAGTTCCAACAATTACCCTCGATACAAGAGACTACGATGAATGCTCAACCTAAGGCTCCGCCGAGAACTCGAGGACACTCCAAAAGCCCCGATGGTAAGATTACAAAGAAGAGAGTCTTATCTATTTATAAGTTTTTTAAAATTATTTCGTTATGTGCACAATAGAATGTTATATAAAATATTTAAATAAAAAAACGATAGATTTTTAATTCTGATAGTATATATTTAATAACATATATTAATTAATAACATATGTTCATGATATATGTTATTATTTAATTATTCTAATTAATTTATTTAGCTTTGATTGATTTTATTATTTCCGCGACGGATCTATTAAGTGTTGTTCTTCACATAAAGAACTTCACATAAATTATTCCGAAAATAATCTGTAATTTTTGTAACAGGTGTAGAAATGGATCCTTCAGCAACGTCTACGCCGGAGCGCAGAGTCGCTGGAAGAGAATCGCCGGCGCCTTCGACCGCCAGGAGTTCCAGACGGGATTCCTTGGCGGAAAAACCCACGGGAGTCGCAGCCAAAATTACAGACCCATCCGTGATACCGATTAGAGCGATGGTGGCTCCTAGCGACAACCTCGAACAAAGTTACAACGGTGGCCTATTTAAGGAATATCAGAAACAGAAGCAAAGATTGCAGGAGACCATCCAGCAAAAGGAAAGGGAGAGAGACGAATTAGTCAGGCAGCTAGCTGCACCGTTACCCATGCAAGTAGCAGATAATAGACTCCAGGGAGAAGGGTGAGTGATTTTTTTAGTGTTTTAAATTTTATAACAAAATTTAAATTTTAAAAATAAATTTTAAAAATATTTCCAAGAATATAAAGAATTTCGTAAAGATACGTGATATTTACGATTTTTAAATTGCCAAAAAGATATATATTTTTGCATAATAAGCATAAAGAAAATTAAGAAGATTTAGGAAATTATAATATTTGTTAAGTAGCATTGCCGCATTTAATATACGCGTATAGTCAGTATTGTCTATATCGATTCTGTTGCATCAAATGCACAATGAAAAGTTGGAGCTCGTTACATTCTCCAACAGATGGCGATAGCAAAATGCCTTTGTCGCGTTTATTATGGTAAAACGGATGTCGGAAATAGCAGCTTAGATTTAGACTCTGATGAAGTGCTGATTAAAATAGACTGTTCCCTCCTGCGAGAATGGAAAAAACTGATTATTCGAGTACTTCTACATATCTTT
Organism: Cephalotes varians; assembly: GCA_037157785.1. Lineage (NCBI taxonomy): Eukaryota > Metazoa > Arthropoda > Insecta > Hymenoptera > Formicidae > Cephalotes > Cephalotes varians. The sequence continues at coordinate 4,622,480 of JANQDE010000001.1, read as the reverse complement.
TCGAGTTAAAAATTTAAGTCTTAGCTGTTGTAAAAAATTCTTAAATAGATGAGTCTGTATAAAACTTTCTCATGGAATTAATAATTAATGTATTATATTTTTACATAAATATCTATTAAATTATTTAATAAATTATTAAATTTATTAAATCATTCAATAACGTAAATCTATTAAATTATTCAATATAACCGTAATAAAACTGTAATAAAAGTAAATTTGACAAAATTAATATTAAAAATTGATTAAATATTTAAAATAATTTACATGAAAAATATTCTAAGATTTTTCGAAAATTTGAATTTTTTTCCAACTAAGAGATTTGAACGCGAAATGAAAAATTGATTGTTTAAATTCCACATTTTCTATACAGAATTAGCATCGTTTAAAATTTGAAATTTGAATTTGGATGAAAAAAAAAAAATATATATATATATGTAAATTTTTGTTGTTATATACAACGATCAAGCTCAGAAAGTAATTTATGCATGTCCATATGCTGTTTCGCAATTTAATTGAAACAATCTTTGAGAAAGCGAACATTGGTCGTAAATACATCGGAATTTGATCACGGTTCATTGGCATCGACCGCTGACATCGTGCTCAAACCGGATACCGGATGTATGTGTACAGCAAAACGGTGACCGTACAATTCCGTCGTCTGTCCTGTCCATCGATGATTCATGCGCATACCTCTATATTTACGGTCGCATTGTTTCATTCATACGCATGACTACATCCTGCAAAGTACCAACACGTAAACTTCATCCTATTCCGAATTTGTGAACGTACGTCGTTATTTATGCAAAAAAATTAATTTTGGTCCTTATTAGACATTTTTTTGTAACTTAAAATCAACGATGCTGCGATATAGAAAGTCCAAACATAGAACGCGATAATTTGGACGTAGCATAGATTATCAATTAAACTTATTATTTATTTACACATTCATAATTACATTATCTTAATGAACATTTTTTTATAATCCAAATCGATATTTTGATGCGATGATATTTTGTTCATAATTTGTAACAATAAAAAATTATGTCACAGTTTATTTTTTATTTAACATTTATGAAACAGCCGGCTTAGAAAAGCTAGCTTAAAATATATGAATGCATTATTGGCTGTTTTCCTAGTAATAATTATTTCGTCGTATGCAGTTGAATAGTATTTTCATTCGTAGTTACATTTTCACGAACGTGCTAATGAGACTGGCTAGTGCAGTCGCGTTGACGTTTTTGCGGAATGAATCGAGGAATTAACTCAGTCCGAAGGAGCTTCAAATGCCTGGCAGTTCGTTAGTGGCAGAATACGGCGTATTTAGACTGCAGTGTTTCGCGGTCGACGAGATAGAGACCGAACGAAAGCCCTTGATCCTTCAGCGAGTTCAACAAACATGGTTATTCTTGATGATTCGCTAGATTTATCGGCTGGCGTTCTGTTTTTGTTAACATATAAAGCTCCCTTTGAAAATATCTTATCTTTGAAGCATTCTGTCTTCTTTCAAAACAATGACATAGCTGGAAAATAATTTTTACTTTTATACAAACAGCTTTGAAATTATTTCGGATTATACTATGATTTTCAAAACTTGGAAGACTGAACGAGAATTTTAATTTTGTTTAATTCGTTAGTGAGATTAAAAAAAGATATCTACAAAGTTAAAATGACTTTGAAACTATAACATTTTGAAGAACTTTTAAAAACTATTTATATATTTTTATTTTTTAGAATTTTATATTCTAGAATATAAAACTTCAAAAATATAAATAGTTTTTAAAGGCAGCATAAAAAACAAGTTTTTAAATATTCGAATAAAATTAAGAAAACATATATCATACGTAATAGTGTCAGAAAATATTTTAGAAAGGATATAAAAAGTCTCGGAAATGTATCATAAAATTTAACCTGTATATGAGTCATATAAGATTGGCGTTACGTGTCGATCTTTCTATCAATTTTGTTTTTACTAATTATGCTGCGCTGCCGAGAATGTCACGCGGCAAATTATATATATTTTTTTATGATAGATTACATAAATGCGAATCGAATTTCCTTAACGAGGTGAGAAATTGCTTCGACTCGGTGGCACATTGTGCCGATGCCAAAGATGGATCTTCGGATTCTCTTAACATCTCGCGCTGTTTGTCCATAAGCCACCTACTTGCGCGTATACGGCGAGATGCAGCGTGTAATTAGAACGCGCGAGCAGTCGTCATTGGTAACAAACGAGGCTTTGTTGGAACATCATCGGAATACGAAGCAATCATGAAGCAGTTTCTCTTTCTCTCTTTCGTTTGAATTAAAAGCGCTTCGTTAGCATTGAACACTCCAGGTGTTGTGGTTAGAGATAGAAAATAAAATCCGCCTTGAATAATCGTTTCACAGTGATGAATTTATTTATTGTGTAAATTTCTGCGGTTAAAAGATCAATTATATAATTACGTAATTACCAAGCGCTATTATATAGTTGTATAATTGATTTATTTGATAATTGCTTGCGCACTTATGTAATAAGTAAATTTATCGAAGCGTAGAAAAATTTTATTACAGTTTGCGATAAAGTATTATCGAATATATTATCTTTTTAATGTCTATATTATATATAGAAATTTGTTATGCAAGATCGAATGTGTGCCAATAAAGTTTCACTAAATAAATAATCATTAAAATAATCATTCTTCGATGATGAAAATTATTCTAAACTCATTAAAGATTATACTTATTTAATGATTATCTTGGATTACATTGATAATATGTTCACCGAGCTTTTTTCCAAGACAAATGTATAAACAATACGTGATTTTTGCGAATACATTCGCGTAGTGGCGCAATAGCGTTATTACAAATTTCATATCATGTAAGCGTACGTAGCCACATTCCGAAACGGAGTGAGTCGTGAAAGTTTGTTGCTGGCAAACGAATTGTAAGACAGGAAAAGACGTGAAAAAACTTTGGGAATCGTTTAATGCGTCAATATTGCTCGGGATATTTCGCGATGTAAAGCTCGATGCGTGGGCGCGATTTAAGAAAGCAGAACGGAACATTTCTTTTGCCGACGAGCGGGCTGAACGCCGCTTGAAAATTCATAGGAACTCGTGTTCGTTGCTGATATAAGGCAGAAAGTGTGGCGATACGTTGTGAAATTGAGTATTGCTCGCGTGTATTATTTTAACTGAGAGAAATAACTGTGAGGCGCTTGTAGCCTCTGTTTCTCGAAGCGGGACATCTGCCAGATGTTCCTCGCGCGGTTCTTCCGAAAGCGATTGTTCGCGCGCTCAATGTTCTTTCGCTCGAAAATTATTATTCAGTTGAAAGTAATAACTCGATCAAAACAATTTCACAAATTTTACACTTATTTTACAACGTCCCTTCTTTTTACATTAAATTTAATTTTTAGATAAAATATATAATGCAAGGAAAAAAAGATTAGTTGCAGTAGCAACTAATGTAACTTACACTGAAATTTAGCTATCACACACAGATTTTTGCTATTGCAACAAATCTTTTTTTTCCGTGTAGATATTTCGAATATTCTACTTTGAGAGTTTATTAGGATCTTCAAATTCACATTGATCCAGTAAGTAAACGATCAAGACTATGCATAGAGAACAGAACGCGTGATTTTATTATCTCATGCTTCCTACACATATTTCTGTTCGGCTGAAGATTCTGGGCGGCTCCCCTCTTGACTTTCTATTTATTAAAATGCAAGAAAGAGAGCGAAATGTCGTCACGCTACTTACTCCGTTAAAAAAACAGACCGCGTTTTTCTCCCCTTATTCCATTTATCTCTACATTTGCATTTGAGCTCCCTAACAGTCCGCAAAACTTTCTACAGCTCTCGTCGTGATTCGCGGCGACGTATCGCAGTTGCGCGCACAGCGACAGCTGATCGCCGCGGATGCACCGCGTCGCGCGTGCAGACGGCCGGAGGGAATCAAAGCAGCCTCTGATAGGTTCGCGATACGCTTTGTTATTATGAACGGAGTCGGAGCTCCGACAGACCTGAGCTCAGTCGTGCCTAATGCCGCTGCCAGGCGAATCGTAGTCGCCACCACCGTCGCCGCCGCCGCTCTTGCTCCCTCGCGGTACTTCACGTCGGTCCTTCTGGCCGGCAGTATCGGTTTGGTACCGCCCGCAGCTGCAGCTGCACGACGGCGAACGACATACCGCTTGTCCGCGACCACTCTCGCACGCTAGTCTCAACGGCAAAACGAAACGAGCGCGAATTCCGCGACTTCCTGGGCGGTCAAGTCGGCGTCGGGCTCTCGTTCTTTTTCTCGCGTTTCGGAGTTGTGTCGATCGTCAAGTGCATTCCGATCCGATTGCGACGAGGGACCATCGACCCTCGAGTTTCACTCGTCGAGAAGCCTTCGTCGTACGGAATCGTCCGTATAAAGGGAACACCGTGTACGTGGCGATGAAGGCGTGAAGACGACTTGAACGTGCAGGAAGCATGATTTATCACAAACCGACGACGCCGCGATTCCGCATCGCCGAGCGGATCTGCGTGCAGCCTCCTAACAATCGGCCGACTTACAATAAACAGAACAGTCACAGCAGCACGTGCAGTCTTCGGAGCGTCGGTTCCACGCCGCCGTGCATAAGTCGGTAAATATTACTTTGGACGCTCGGTGAGACACTTGCCGCAGTATGTTCTACTGGCAGAGCCATTCTCGACTCGAAATAGATTTTAATTTTTAATATAATGTTGAGATTCTAATTTTTTTCTTCTTAAAGTTTCCTTATATTTTTAATAATTCACAGATAATTCAGATTCAATGAATATTTAATGCGAGTAATCGTTTCAAGAATAACCCATTGTTCTTGATTTATTGTTAGTCCAATTTCTTAAATCCATTTTTAATCTAGAGCTGTTATTTTCAGAAAATATTTGAGATTAATCAGCTGACATTATTAAATGATACACTGAGTGAAACGCCGATTTTTCTTACAATTAGATTAACACACGTTAGATAAATATTATCTATTGACGTTATCACATCATAATCCGTGCATATATGTTTCTATATTTATCGATGTCGACGAACGTGTTAACGAGAAATGATTAGTACTTCCAAATATCAATTGACACGATTGATTTTCGCGAATATGACTCAATCGCACTTGCTATATTGTACAACTTATAAGCCACGCTCAGCAAAGACGCAACTTATTGAGCTTGTGGAACTGCGCCGACAGCTCATGTCGCATCGGAAGACGTTACCTCGATTGAGAACGCAGCACGCGCCATGATGCAGCGCGATTTTGTATAACGGTAACGAAAACTGAGCTATCGCGCGATGATCGACTGAAGAGATTGTTTCAGTGATTTAGAGAATGTCGGATTGTAAATTATCGGTACATATCAAACCGTTACGTTGAAAGAACGTCGACAGTTCCTGTACGACCAAATGCCATTACGAAACTGGTTCACTTTTGAGTGGACGATTACGTCAATTCGCAGTTGATAAAACGGGAGACTTCGAGAAAATTCGAGATGTTTTCAAAATTTTACGTACATCAAATGTATAGATACTTAATCCGTTCATGCCTCGCTGGAAGACCCGCGAGTTTAAGTTCGCAGAGGTCAAGATGGCCTAACGTTTCGTTTTCCCGTGTTGGAACCCGGAGGGGTGACAACGAATCCCCGATAAATCATGTCTCGTTGGAATATTGCATGAGAGATCTCACGACTTCTCAGACTTCTCCATTTCTGTTTCTGTACGAAAATCGCGGTCACGGCTAATTCCCAGGCCTATTCTTTAGAAGCGAAAAAGGAATCGATGCCTTAAACAGGATATAATGAATTATTTGTAATGATTCGGTAAAGAAAGTTTCTGTGGCTGAGAAGCAGAAACGAATCAATTATTCTCTGTAACGTAGATATTTTAAAAATTAAAAAAAAATTAAAAAAATTACCGTACATTTTATCTTAAACAAAAATGTTTAAATATAAAATTATCTATATTATTTTATCTTCAAACTTTCATGAATCTATACTTATTTAATTTATTTTGAAAATCATGATCAAACTTTTTCTAGGCTTCTGCTTAAAAAAAAAAGATTACTCTTTTAGATTCTGTTTTTCTTAAATATATTTTATGCTTAGCAATTATTGCGTGTAAATGGATGGTTGGATTTACGTCGATTTACGTTGGATTACGTCTTAATAGCGATTGCTGGCTGGAATATGTCAAACGGAAACGAGAGATTAATAAATTCCTCGTACTTTAAGAGAATTTCCGATCGCGAAACTTGATTGCCGAGAATTATCGCTCGCGTCTGTTCTGACGTTTGCAGGATAAAACAGCCTTTGGGAAGCAAAGGACCTTCGCCCGTTCACACGAGTGCACCTGTCCGGTCTGGAATCCATTCGCCGAAGCCTACGATCAATGGATCGGATCCAATCGCGTAAGTTTTCAAATCGCACATAAATAGTCCCGCTGCGAAAGATACGCGAAAATTTATGATTTTCTCAGAGGCATTGCATCATTTCATATCGGTAGCATTTAGCGAAATAACTTTCTTTCCGGTTCCCTAAACATCAAATCTCTTCCAATCTCTTGTTTCGAGAAATATTCTTGACAAAATAATTAATTTTTATTCTTTTTTATTATTATTGTTTGTATTTATCTTATATTTATTTATGTATATTTCTATCTTTCCCACAATATTCATGCGATCTTATTTATTTTCACAATATGATGCAATGTTTAAGTTGGTTGTGTATTTTACTTTGCAGAAGACAAAACTCGGTGTCAAGCGGCATTTATGATTCAAGAGTGTCGGAAGGACATTACGACATCATCAAGCCGAAGGTAAGTCAATTTTTAAATATCACATCTATCCACGAATGTCCGGTTGCTTTCCTTTTTCTAAGATCGTAATATCACGTTTACACATACTCGCGCACAGCGTCATTTAATAGGATTAAATGTCACTCGCTTATCACATAACGAGTAAATCATGAGAACATCGACGTACTATTCTGAGTCATTTTATTACCGCATCTATGATAACGTTGTCCTGTTGTTGAAAAAAAATGCACGTTGACTTATCAGTACGCGGTACAGCGCACACAACGTACTTTCTATTCGTCTTTCCGTATATTCTATAGGCTTTGACGTAAAAGCTATAACACATTTGTAGTGTCGTCCGTAATTCACCAGAGAAACCGGCCTTTCCACATTTTCCGCAAATCGATCAAGATAGCGAACACATAAAATCGATCTATATCTCTCTCTATATCGCTTCCGATGTAATTTAGAGGAAATTCTAAGATCGTTACCGCGTCATTTTTACGTCGAGTAAAAAGATAATGTTCAATATAAAAGACAAATGCGCCGATAAAGCCAACTGAATGTGTGCACGCTATATAAACTTACGAGTAGAAACTCGATTAAAGTTTGTACAACATATTAGAATTACTAAAAATAGATATATCACGTTTCATAAATCAGATTGAATGCACATTAAATCAAAGAATCATATCTCATATATTAGCATAGATATACTAGAGAATAAAAATTTAAGTTTATGACATTTTAGTCTGACAGATTATATTTTTTTATGATAGCCGTTATTAATATTTATTTCGCAATTTATACGATTACATCCTTATTATTACAAAATTTAGAGAGAAAGACAAGTATGAGTCTTTCATCTTCGCGAAGACTCTACAATTTTGGATTAATTCTCTTCGTTATTGATTAGTCCTGGCTATTAAGAAATTGTCAATTAAACGCTATTATTGTCTCAATTGCCAATTAACTATGGGATAATCTTCTGTATGCACTTTCGCTGGACTTGATAGATCTTGTTTCTTATGCCCTTTGTTCTACTTTGCTCGTCCACTCATTTTCTTGAAACGTACTTTTATCGAACACTCATGATTTTTTCAATTAGTTATTAATTATATATTTATTTTGCAATTTTTAATTTTTTACTTTTATTTTTAATTTTTAATTTTTTTTTACTCGAAAATCAGGTATATAGCTTCTCTCTCATTGCTAATGCTGTGGTTTATTACGTAAAAATTTTTTTTTATGGAATTTGGCTATGCGTGACATTCGTGACCAATGTTCATGCAATACGAAATTACGCATTTCCGCGCCGGATAATACAACAATAGCGGCCGGCGCGATGTTACCCGAAAATTTGCATGTCAATTGCTTTTGCTATCTTCGACGGCGGAAATATTATAGCGATGAAAAGAGTCGAAGATGACTCGTTTATCATGAACAAAAGTGACAAATAAACAGGTGATATCGTGCCTGTGAAATTCAGCTATCTGGTTATTCGTTCACGAGAATGTGTTTGAAGGAAATAATGAGGATTTCGTAGCTGATCCTCCATTTATCATTCTGTCCTTGTATCGTTTCTATTGCCGCATTTCGCATTTCGTACCTGTCTGTTTAATCCTGAAAACGCACCAATATATAGAGCATGACTCTGGAAAGTTCATATGGAAAGCTGGTTTAAAAATTATTTACATTCAATAATTTTAACTTTTAGCAAGAAAATATGTCTTACCAATTTTTTATCTAACTAAAATAATGTTGTATAAACTAATCACAAGCGTTGTGAACTGATTTGATTTGAACATACGAAATAGATTAATTAATTTTTATTACTATTTTTATTACTTGCGTCGACGCAGAAAAAAACGATGCTGCAATGAAATGAAGTTAAACGGGATAAGAATCGCTTAATCTCATGCAAAAAATATCGCTGCTCTGGATTCATCTGGCCTCGTTATTTGACGCGATTGCATTATGTAATGCAATAATTTCGCGGAAATGCCGTGACGTCAGCTAGGTGCGGGTAATCGCGATAAACGGCGTGTTTTATCACCGATATGATCGCTGACTTCCTAAACTTCGAAGAAGTTTTTATGATTTCCGATACTCGATGTATGTTTATCGATTTTACCGTTTCCGAGTCCTTGGGATGCTTTGTCACTTGTGCTGCGAGAGGGCTTGGTACAGTTACGCGCGTCTTTTTTTTCTTTATTCACGATACATCGTCGGTACAACGATGCAATATATCAAACTGTCGGAAATTACGACACTGCAACCGAAGATTGAAATGTTGCGCTTCTGCGTAAGTGTGCCGGCGACGTTGTAGCTTACCGGCTCCCTAGTTTCACCCGTTTGTCTTTGTACGATTTAGCGAATCGCTGATCGGCTATGAAAGTTTATGTTGACATGCCTAACGAATATCCATCCACGTTCTACATTCGCGATCCCCATATGCATCTAAAGTTTTCGCTTCATAAATACGACAGCGATACGTTTGATTCTCGTATTAATAAAGTCAACAGCTGCGAGAGAGCAGTTTCTCTTGGTGAAAATTTAACGATGAGATTATTTATTAATCATAAAACATTTTTAGCATCAGAGTTCCACAATATAATTCTCTTTGTAATCTATTTTAATAAATTTCGATATTATTTTAATTGTTGAGTTTATTAAGATTATTTAATAATTGCGTCAAAATGTTTGACGCAATGTGTAGACGCTAATTAGAAAATACGTTTTTACATTAATGTTTTACGACTAAAATTGCAACCGTGTCATTGCAAGAATCCGATGAGATCTTTACACCTACATTCGAAATTCTAATGCCCATTCTCGTTCGTTGTTGGATTATACCGCTGTGACGCAGCTGCAGAATGTAAATTACATCGCTCACGTAAGAGCGCCGATATTATCATTTCGCTGTCGCGCACAATTGGAGGAAGCATCGCGTTATTGACAGAAACGGTGCTGTCGCGTGGGTGCTCTGTCGAGATTTTTCGACGCATTATGATCTATCGTCATCCGAGAGTTATAGAAGCTACTTCATGCTCGTCGACAGTTGCGTGGGGGAAGGTCAAGCCGAGTCGAGTTAGATCAGTCAGGCCTTAAGTTCCTTCAAAACGGATTTGAGCTCTAATAGACATAACAATTGCGGTAACGTCAACACGGTCGGTGCAACACGACACCAGTGTTTGCGAGCGTGTCACTTTTTCAAGAGGGAGTATACCCTTCCCAGTACGCGGAGCGACGTCGCTATTTATCTTCGATCGTCAAGGTGAACCGGAATAAGCTCACCGCTTCTTCGTGTAGGTGTCAAAGAGAAGCCGAGTAACTCGATAACTTGCGAATACATGCATGCGCGTTTCCATCTGACAATATGTGATTTGTAACCGACCGACAGTGATCGCGATAAAATTTTATGATCGTGGCATTACTCCGCGATGATTCTGCTCTCGAAGATATAAACACCGCATCAGATGTCATCGTGATGAACGCAGTATGCTCCGAGCAAAATCGAATTATGGCATTAGACAGATATGTCTTTATATTTTAACTTAATAAATATAAATTTATATTTTTGGATTTATATTTATAAAATATATTTAGCACAAGATATTTATACCATTCATTCTTAATTATTTATTCTTAATTTCATTCTTAAAAAAGGATGTAAATTGATATTTGCATTTAATCGTTGCCCTTCTTTTGTAATGTTAATTGCTTATCTTAATGCATACGTTACTTCTTATCATGAGCTATTATTGTTTTGATTGTATGTTGAACGATTACTACAGTTTATTTATCAATAGTTATTAATAACCATAAAGAATTAATATTAATGAATTAAATTTTTAATTAAATTTAACAATTAAATTTTTTTTGTTCAAAAGTTCTTGAATTGTACATTATTTTTTTAATTTAAGATCTAAAATTAAAATTTTTTTTAAATTAAAAATTTACAGTTTTAAAATTAAAATTTTCAAGTAAATAATAATTATATTTCTGACTGTAATTTATTGAAGAATAATATGTCATCGGAAAATAAACAGCGTAATGCGCCTGCAGTGTTTTAAAATTATATCATAAAATTATGACAAAGCTAAAATACTTATATTACATTAGTCACGACTAATGTGATTGAACATACGTTTGTAGCAATTTTAGTATGTTCAATTATTTACGTTAAATTATCGTTTTTTGTTTGGAACAAATTTCATAGTACAATTCGCTCTTTTTCTTTTTTGTATAATGTCTAAGAAAATATAATTTGATCTTCAAAGAAGATTTGTTTGAATGTAGTTTGTGACGCATCGTAGTCTTTATTTACAAAAATCACATTTGCGTGATTGCGATGTATGCGGTACGCAAATGCACTCGCAATCTATGTTGTCTCTGTGGAATAACGCAATTGCGGCTCCATCTCGTTGGCTACATGAAAGATCGTTTCCGTTCACCAGATACCATGCTTGCAAATCCTTCTTCTGCTTTCCCGTTACTTAGGAGTAGATGGCGCTAACTAATTACAATCGCCAATAAAAAACGCTTGACGTATGAGCGTATTAATTATCACGAGCATAATAATTAATTTGACGATGTATCTTGTACGAAAGAATTTTTTTGTGTATTCTAATTTTATTCAGTGAAAGTATAATGCTATTATGAGATGTTTCGAGATATGTATCTCAAAATTCTGTTATAAGAAAGCGAAAATAATGCAAATAATCATCATTTAAATGAAATTAGTAAAAAGAAATTTTATATATTTTTTTCTAAATTAATTTGATTTCTTTCGCTTTTTTTTAAATTTCTCTTTTATATTATATGTTTCTTTGCCAAACTCGGACTATTTTAATTTTATTCTAATCTATTTATATTAATTTTTATTGCAATTTGTATTAATTTCAATTTATTATATTTTTATAAATTTGTGTTTTACGTGAAAAGATATAATACTATTTTTTTAAAGCATAATGCTAATTGATATTTGCATGGGTTGGGAATGAGTCACTTGTCACTTCTAATTTGCAACAATTTGCAACACAAATGTTTTTTCCTTGCACATCGAAATGAGATATTCGATGTTATAACAAACAACAAAATCTTGTCGAGGAGATATTTAATTAGTTTGAATCTTATCTTAAAATTTTAAAATTGTGATTTGTTTTTTTTACTTCATTGTGTGTGATATATTTTTTATCTACTACAATTACGAATTTATCTTTGATGTTTGATTAATTACAAGGAAGATAAATATCGACACTTAATATAATTGCGCTACGTTTGATATAAATGTTTTTTTTCTTTTTCTAGTTCCAATTATCTTTTTATTTCTATCTGGCCTTGCTTTGAGGATTATTAAACATGAAAAATAATTGCTCTATAATTATCTGTTCTCTAATGATAGATTAATAGATCGACTGACTGACGTAATCGATTGTTAAGATTATAAAGACTCAGGAACATATTATACTTTATATATGTACAAATTTAAAAATATTTCCATTAAAAAAAATTTATATACGACATTTAATGTGATCTTTTCAAAATCGTACTTCTACGAGAATACTTAATTTTTTCTTTCCTACTGTGAAAAGACAGAATTAACGAAATCTTTTCAAGATTTTGCATCTATTTGTGAAGAAGGAAATCGCGATGTGACTCGTTACATAGGATTCGCACGATGTACGTTAAGATGAGTTCAATGATGTGCAGGCATGTGTATCGAGCATCGCCGTCTATCGAGATGGTAAATTGGACCCCTCATGAAGCGCACCTTCATTGACGACCTGATTCCGCGACGTGCCAAGGTCATATCGACGGTTTCCTCGCAGTTTTGCGTGACAAACCCATAAGGTTTGACCTAATATGGATACTTCGCTTTTGAACGAATGGCACACCGGTCTGGTGGGGATCTCCGCATGGCGGAGAGCTCCTTCGAGGCACCGGGTCTCTCGCGTACCGCGGTACTCCAGTATCTCATCAGACGTGTGTTACGACGCACACGCGTTTTCATATAGTTACAATCGCGTTCCCACCACGCTGCGCGCACGCCGGTTGCTCAACGAGCCGCGAAGGTAAAATCGAAGTTCGCCAATCTCTTCACGTGGTCTCGAACTGTGAGTACAGGACCGTATCGAACGGATATTGATACTGCAAATGAAATTTATCTCGTGACACCATCTGTATAAAATCACGACGTTACGAAATTGTTAGTAATTTTCTATATAAAACAGGACACTTTTTATTGCTATAAAAACATAGTTTATACGCGAGCGAACTGCTGAATTTCGCTGAAACATAACAAGAGGACTTGACTTGGATGTGGTTGGGAAAATTTTGAGAAGTAAAATAACCCATGGAAGATTTTTTTCCCGTTACCGAATAATGCTCTAAAGTAAAAGATTATTGCCGTTATGGTATGCAGGAGCATTATCATATTACGACAGAATACATGGTCTATGAACATTAAGAACAAGACGAAATATCTCTTAACTTACATCAGGAAGATGTTTTTGTGAGCTAATTATCATCCTGGTAGCCATAAAAATCACCAGGCGAGACAATTCGAATGGACAAATTCCTACACAAGTGTCTCGAGCAATTATGTGGTGCATGAGCGAAACGCGAAAATTTTATATCTGCAAGATCGAATATTAAACACTTTATTAAAAAAAGCCAGAGAAGATCCTGTAATCTCTTTGATTTCACATTTCAAAAAAACATTTTCTCATCATAATCTCACAATGTCAACGTCGGCACACCAGCAAGCGGCTATACGTCGCCTCGAGGAACTCTTCAGGGACGTCAAACTAGAGCAATTGCAGAACAATCCTGAACTGATTAAACATGAGCTCAAGATCGATAAATGCTGCGAAGTGCACGGCAGACACGCGAAAGAGAACTGTTGGAACCGTAAAGGATCCCTCGGTAGTTTGTATCACGCGACCAGAAAAGATTCTTTTGGGCGTCATGACTCTTATAGTTATACCGCCACGTCTCCCACCGGAAGAGGATCACTGAATATATGCCCAACGTCTCCGCCCAAGAGGGAATTGCATCCTTCGACCTTTCCCAGTACCTTAAGGAAGAATCCTTTGGGATCGTCTATGAGCGCTATCAACAACACCAGGAAAGATTTTTTTTCAAATACCATCGGCGGTTCGCCTTTGCGAAGAGACCCTATAGGTCGCTCCATGGGTTGTCTTAGAAAAGACACCATATCGAGCTATAACTCGCCATTGCGACGGGATTACGTGGCAAAGTCGATGACGAATCTCCAGCGACCGGCGACTACGCGGCGCGACGCTGCTCCGAATTTGGCCAGCCTCTTCGTGACCTCTGCGAATCCTCACGTGAGTCAAAGGACCGGGCTGAGCTCGTCGAACATGGATCTGAATGCGCGTAGTTATTCCAATGGGAATTTGAAAAGTTGCCTCGCCGGTTCCAGCGGAAATCTGAGGAGTCACCTGAATGTGACCTTGAGCGGCAATCCGTCATCGACAGGTTCAATCTCGAGCAGCCTGAGAAGGCCCGACAGCAAGTCGGCGATGCCACTTTCTAGCGGCAGACGAGGCTTGTACGACCGGAGGAGACTGTCCACGGATTCTTTGGATAACCTGAAGAGAAACTCGTGGGATCCAGGTCGCAGAGGCTCCTCGGGCTCTTCGGGCGGATGGGATGATCCGATTTGGGAGGAAGGAAGCTTCGGCGGCAGTACTAATCAGGTAATAACAAGTCCTGTTTACTTGTCTCGAGAGATGGAGAGAGAAAGAGGGAGAAATCATGTGAAAGGCCGCTGATGATGCCATCGATAAGTAGAAGAGCTGAGTAAGCTGTGCGGTAATATCGCTTTTATAGCACTTTTATATAGATATGATTATGAAAGTCAACAAGCAAACGTGAAAAGAATTGTTCATGTGAAAAGAATTTGTCACGTGAATAGATTATTCTCGTAATAGAAATATTTGTTGTGTAAGACCGGAGAATATGAAAAGCGCTTTTATCATATTTACAACGTTCAATGTTGTGCGATTGTCTCATTATTGTCACATTATTTTTCATTCCCACGAGCGACAGGAAAATAAGTCGGCTTGTCAGCTGGAGATACCTAACTAGCTTGTTGGATGACAGCGTAAAAATTTATCGGTCCTTGTTTGGCGATCTCATACACGAGTGACTCGCACGTGAGAAAACCTCGGGATCCGTTAATACGTACTCTAAATATTAAATTGCGGATATGTATCTACCGAAACAGTTACGCCGTGTAACCTACTCTTTGAATTATAATTGAAATCTCTGTGGAAAAATATTAGAAAACTTGGATTTTACAACTGATCCGTGAACTATAATTAGAGATACCTCATGATTATCGATCCGTGCATTTTGTTTGACGTAGATTTGGAATCGATAAAATGTAATTGTTTGCATTTCTATGGAATGAACAAATGTACTTCGCTGCAGCGAGTAAGCACTGTGAGATCATTTTTGTGTTTATAATATTGAACTCTGGACTCATCGAAATTATACCGGTTTTAATTTCTGCTTGCCTTCCCAACTATGTTGCATATAATATTTATAATTTATAAAATAGCTCTATTTAAGTGGTTTTTCTGATTGATTTCTTCGCGATATTGAATGATTTTGAATCTTGTTGATAAAATTGATTGATTCCACGTAACACTGAGAGGGAACAAGCATTTTCGATACATGCTTACGTCACCGGCGTGCCTTGCATGGCATGAGAGTGTCACGCAGTGTTAGTCATCGAAACGTTACGATAGCGTCTCACTATAAATAGGGAAAATACTCCCGCATAAGTCTCGATGTTTAAATTTGGTTTGTTCTCAAGAACTAATCGATTAATCATATTTCATTATTACTTGATTATTATCGTGTAGAATAATCGCTGAAATTGTTCTTTAAAAATAAAGCTAAAATTAATATATATTGCTTGAACATTTATCACTTTGTATAATTTATCAAGTATATAATTAGAAAAGCCAACATGCACTAGAATTAGAATTCTACTATCTCATTTCTTCCATACGTAAAAGAGTAAAAAGAAGATTGTATTTTTTATGATTATTTTTTATTTAATACATTAATATTGTAAAAACAAGGAATTAAAACTTGCAGAATCCTAATACAACATTCCAATTCTTCTGTCTTTAGCAAATTAGATAAAAAATAATAGCCGTTGCCTTTTTTGGCAAATATATTTACAATATTACAGTAGCTATGTTCTCCAACTGTACCCTGTAATGGATCCGCACATTTCCTGAAACAAGTTCGCCGCAGGTGCAACCTACGCACAGCGTTCGACCCTGAGCGGTTAGCCTACGCTCACTCCAGCAATAATTCACATTTTTGCGGATAGGTCCCTTCATTCCCTCTGCTTCCTTCCTCTGTGGACGCTCGGTTTTTCTATATAACGCGAGAATTACGCGTGTACAAACGATCCACATCGGTGCGCTCGATATGGTTGGCTTCCGAACACGAGAGTTTAAAAGTATTGCATCACTATATTAGTTCATCGTAAATTTATATATCTACGTTGCAATTGGTTTTTTGTACATACATGTATTTAATTAATGTAACAACTTTAAAAAAATCTATGATATCAAAGTAAACTTTTTCAGGAAATACAAATTTTTAAGTTATGCTCTATAAAGATAAAAATTTTTGGTTTTTCATATTCTTTTAATATCTTTTTCTGGTATTTATAGAAGAATATCGGAATTTATTTATCATTATATTTATTGCTCTATTCGGAATATTAAAACAATTTGAATTTTTTTAAGTAGATCTGAAACCAATTTTCTAATATTTTTCTTTAATATCGCTGATATTGATAATCATATATCATTATTTTATAGAGAAAGGTTGAATGTTTCACTCGTTTAATGCATTTTTATCGCTCTCTCAATCAGAGGATGCGAAGTTGTTATTCCGCGCGGGGCCGAAATTCCTCAATCCGGTCTGCGCCGCACGTGCGCGATGCGCTTTACCTACATGCAACTTCACGGTCGACGAGCACGCGCGATTTTCCGCGTGTCACACGGCTGGAACCGTTCCGTCTCGCGGTACGACGACATCCAAGATGATTGACCGATCGCCGTTTCGGTACCGTTATGAAAAATTGACTTTTATTGGCGCACAAACTGACCAAAATTGGTCCGCGGAACGACGCTTCGTGTGTCACGCACGTCACCCGCGGTATTGCAACAGTTTTCTTTCGCATAATATTGACCGGAAACGAGCAATCAGGCAAATTGTAATAATTTTGTAACGAATTGGTTGTAAAAATTAGACTGTATCTCACATTTTAATTTTCGACTTCAGTGACTCAGATACACATTGTGCAGCACTGATAGCGAATGATCTAATAGGAACATGGAAGAGCACTTAAAATTATCTGCGGAGAAGAGTATAGGTGTGGGATACGCAAGTTGGTTTTTTTTTCACATGAAGCAGAAATTATTTGGTTTGGAATTTTTTCTCCACAGAAATTGTACACAATTCCAATTCATATAAAAACTTGTAGAGAATATTCCTACAGAATATTAAAATTTACATTATAAAATTTAAAACATTTTAAAATTACAGTTGAAAATATTGAGCTATAAATACTAACAATAATTAGTAACAATGATACGTTAAACAAATTTCATAGCAGTTTGTTTACTAAAT
Organism: Cephalotes varians; assembly: GCA_037157785.1. Taxonomy (NCBI): domain Eukaryota; kingdom Metazoa; phylum Arthropoda; class Insecta; order Hymenoptera; family Formicidae; genus Cephalotes; species Cephalotes varians. The sequence goes on along the minus strand of JANQDE010000001.1, from coordinate 4,604,985 downwards.
TATTGAAGCCACAAATATATTTGATATAAAAAAAGAAAAAATTTGTTTGTATAGAAATATTGTGATATTTTAAAAATTACAAAAATTAGCACATTGTGATTTTTTAATTTGTCCGTTCTTAAAAACAAGATTCTTCATGTAAGTATCTAACGGTAGTTTTTGACTTAATGAAAATGCAGATTTACGAAGATTTTTAAAGTAATTCGATTCTATAGAAATGGAAAGTCGTCTTCTTGATTCGCCCGGAATATCCGGGGACTGCGCTTGCAGGTCTTTAAGACCGAAGACTTGTCTCTACGTTCCATTCGGTTTAAGTAGGCAGGGTCATTCACTCTGCTATTGTCAGCTAGACAGTCGACTAGACCGGCATCTGTCTACCGCATGTTAGAGTGTTAACTTCCGAAAATCTCGAGTGTGACCTTGCAAAACGTTCCCGATCTTGAAGAGCGTGTTCCCAGTCATCATGCGAGGGCTACCGTGTTTCGAGAAAAAGTTACTTCCATATTTCGTGCGGACGAGTCGAATCGGTTACGAATTTCTTTCGGATGGTGCGATGGATTCTTTGGAATTTCAGGTGAGGAAACTTATTTGAATCCTTCACCTATACTATATATCTTTTCAAAAATAAATTAAGGTCGTTGATCAAAATTAATTGTTATTAAAAAATTGTTAAAGAATAATAATGTTTGCTGTATTTATTGTTTAAAACATATCGGATGTAAAGAATATTAAATCGAAATAATACCACAAGTTCTTTATGAGTCTATTTTACAATTTCTTTCAAGGCTGATGGTCTTGCATATTTCTCTCATCGTAATATTCTTCGACTTTAACTATTAACGGCAATTTAACAGCATAATTAAAACGGAATGAAACACACGAGTCCATTAAATACTCGTTCAAACTCATGCAGAACTCAACGCCACTAATTAAGTCGATGAAAAAGATTTTTGCGTGGTTGGCGAGTATTGCCTGCTTTCGATGAATAAAAGAGAGCGTTTTATTATCGTTTCAGGGTTGTTGCGATGCAATTATCATACTTACTAAATTATCGCTCATTTATTATGTTAGATACAATTTCATATTAATTGATTTTTTCGCCGTCAAAAGTTTCTAAGTTTCTTTTTTTAAATGTTAATACGATTCTTTAATTAGTGCTCGAATGCTATAATTAAAACTAAATTGTATATGTATTGTAGTAATTTATATTAATATAAATTTATCTTGAATATAGTTTCGATGATTTGTAATCTGATGAACAATCTTGTACGAAACCGTTTCGAGAAAGCGCACGTATCACGTATAGCCTCTGAAACTAACTTTTCAAAATTATTAACAGAGAGACCTACACGATGCAAAATGTTTGCTAATTTGGTGAAAGTTCTCTATGTAACGACCATCTCTTCGTTCTGTATTTCAGTGAAATCGAGGAATTGCTTTCTTCTTTTCCTAATACATGACCTTTTTATCGTTACCGCAAACTGCTATGACCATGATCCATGATGAATATTTTCTTTGTCGAGTGAAGTGGTCGACATTTATGACGATAAGAACATCTATCGTTTCTTCGGAAAATACAGAGAGAAGCTTAGTTCGATTCTTTTCTTTTAGTCTCTTAATCAATTTTTGCATCTCTCTTTCATGTATTGCATCATCGGAACCGAATTTTCCTTCGAATTTAAGTGAAATGTTGAAACATTTTGCGGATTATACTAATTGGATTTATGCAATCGAATGTTAATTAATTGTCAAGCTGCAGTTGGAAATAACGATTATGTAGTAATTAAATTAATATTAAAAAATTAAATGAGACTTATCAGAGCAAACATGTTGTTGCAATCGACATTTTTTCTACTCTAAAATTAGACGCAGATTATCGTCTTTCGTCATCAGCAATAACTTGTCGGTCAGTCGGATTTCCATGTATGGCGTGGTCCGCGTGGGTTGTCGTTGCACTTTTGCTCGCCGACGTGCCCGACAACGCCTATAACATGAATATTTATTTTTTCTCTAATTCTTTTTATCTTCTCAAATGTATTTCATTATATTTTTGCGCAATTCTAATTGTTTTTTATGCGGATTCTGACCTTCATTCTTTAAATTATTTTTCTTAATTATTTTGAAGTAAAGATGATGCTAAAGATTGTATAATGGTTCAATCACATTCTTAATTAAATCTTTGCGATTGCAAATTACGGGATTCAGATTATTTATAACGCAATTTCTACATACGGGTTTTAATGTGTGTAATTGCGTTATTAATTGTAAATTGAGTATCTTCTCTTTGGAATATATTACGCGTGCGGAAAACGAGACATGATTTACATTGCTAACGACGTCGTAGTCCATCATCCGCTTGTTGTCGCCGAAACGATTATTGTTTCTCCGCTTGTGGGCGACATCAACATGGTAATCATCATTTGAATGATGATGACGCCAATTATATTTTAACATCGGTATTCGAGGACGACAAAAAGCGCGGCGATGACTATGTCTGCAAAAATTTCAAGTTCATGATATATTATCTTGATCTATGTGTATGTCATGAATATACATATAAGTATATATATTATAACATCTTTTTTTTTTTTACATTTTTATAGAAAACATGTCTCAAAAGCACTACTTATCATGTTTCCTTTAAAAAAAATTATTTTTGATAATTTTGAAATTGTTTAATTACTGTAAACTATCCTATAAAATATGTATTTTTAGAGATAATGTATTTAAAAAAATAAATTATTTTTTAGACAATAATCTTTTTAAAAATTCATATAAAATTGTATTTTGAAATCTCTGATCTCTCTGATATATCTTTTAAAAAGATCATATTTTCAAGTAATCGGAATCATTTCGAATTGTTCCTTTTTTAAAAAATATTTTTTTTTAACCATCAATTTTTTATACATAATATACCGGATGTGATTTACGAGAACTATTCTTTGACGCGGATAAAACAGAAACCTATGTTAGCTTGGTGGACTGTACCAGGTTGATGGTAAATGATTTTAACAGTCTCTACCTCGACGATTCTCGGTCAAGACACTTCTCTTTGAATGTCTCATCGAGGGGCTCTGTGTTATCGATATACCATTTATTTTTTTATAATTAATTTTTGTTAGTCACATCGTAATAAACGGTAATTTTTCTTGCGAAGTTTTTCTTGCGTTATTCATGAGAAAAAAGCAGATATTCATCGAAAATGCGATTCAAAACGTGACCAAATAGCTAAGTTTATTGCCGAGAAAATCTGGGTCGCGATCTTCGCGCTGATGGACGCAAGCCCGACCAGGCGCATCTAATAGTAATCCACTTTCTTGTAAATTTCTTGTGATTGCCGCAAACCGGCGTGATCTTTTCTCCCAATCGTCATGTTTGTAATTTGTGAAAACGTGATACACCGAAGTGTTCGGATACACCGTAAATTAATTCACATAACACTAATGATAAATCAGCAATTTAATTGAATTGAATTTTGCATTTGAATAGAAGTGATGTAAGAGAAGATTAAAGCAATTGTACTATTTATCATTTATGCCTAGTGATTGGATTTTATCACAGACTTTAAATTATCTTGGAATATTTTTACACGGAAAAAATGATTGTACTGAAATATCTAAAAATTAAGCTAGATTCGGATTTGAAAGTAATTTTGTTGGAAACCAAAATAATTATATAAAAAACTCAAGTACGATGAGCAATGTTGCAAAAAATTTTGATATTCTATCAACCAGTTTGAACGTTCTTACTTTGATAATTTAATAAACATACTTACTTTGATAATTTAATAAAATTTTCAGATCTGTAAATTTTGGGATATTTCAGCAAAAATGAATTCGTTCTTTCCGTGTATATATCTGCTACATTATTTTATTAATTATCTGTGATCAATAATCTATTCATTATTGAGCGATGAAAAAAGTAATTGCGTTAATTTAGTCAGAACGCAACACATCAAATTAATTAGCCAGCAAAATAAAAATTACTCATCTCCTTTATTAATATAAATTATTATCTATATTTCAAGTATACAGTATACGGTATAACTTAATTAAAAATTAATTAATTTGTGAGTATAATGATTTATACATATCATAGCAACGCGATAATAATCGCACCGTCGTTATTTTTGTCGTAAGTCATGTAATATACTGATTTTATACTATCGCGTGAGACCCTTATCTTCCCGTCTTCTCCACGCCGAGGTATCGCTTTCAATAATATTTTTCCGGCGACGCTTAAGTCATGGTCCACGTATCAAAACCGGACGATATGATAATTGCGCGTGTATACTTAGTAATGTACGGTTTACATTTCGTTATGCCGGTTATCGCATTACTTGTTTTCGTGACAGGTACCGGTCAACCTGTTATTAGTATTTTTTAACGGTACACGATACCGACAATCCGGTCATACTCGACGTATACATTTTTCGTTTCCGCTTCAAACTCCGCTCCGAACCCTAACGAAAGAAATCGCGATATGGAAGTATTACGCAAGCGGTTTTTTCAAGAAAACTGGTCGCGCTTCTTTTTTTTTTCACGATATGCGGCTTCTCGGATCAGCAAATAAGAAGGTATACGCACGTACGGGCACGTCGAATCCCATTCGCGCAAAGCGCAACTAGTTAGAGAACCTCAAGTTGTTTCTCAACTGCAGGTGTCAGCCGTCAAGAGCTTTTCAAAATGAAAAGGTCAATCCGATTGCTCCGTCACGCGCAAATTAAGCAATTTTCGTTCGCGCTCGCGGCCATCGAATCGCAGAAAAGTTCGGTCATCAGATGGAATTATACGATTTCCTTCCAATACCGAACTTTTCAAGATTAATGATATGAATCAAGTTTGATGAGACAAAGAAAAGGGGAAGAAATATGTGGACCGTGAGAAAGAACAAAATGTATTTCTCCTACATTTGACGACTGTATAATGCGCGAATCATTGCGCGAATTGTGACGTAGGAATTTGGTAGCTGGTAATTCCGGTACCGAAAACTCGGTCAACGTGTGCCTGTTTCTGCGATAACTTTGACCTCGACAACATTTCTTGTCGATGCACGCCTGCAAGTCATGGCGTTTTCCTTTTGAAGAAGAAGAAATCGTATTGGACACGGAAGACATCATTACGTATAATAGATGCATCAATATTTAACCAATGACCTCTTCTCTTCATACGAAAGTATAAAATTACATTTTTTTCTAAGTGAGAATCGGTTCTCAATTATATCAGTTTTTAATTATTATATAATTGAATATTAAAAAGAAGGTATTATTGGATTAGTCGTTTATTTTTCGTTTTCTTTTATAACAAACCTTAAATTAATTTAAATTAAATTCTGACATTTAATATATAAGTATATTCATTAAAAAATAATTAATATTAGCTATACTTAAGTACTTAATATTATTCTTTAATAACACATTATATTTTAATAATATGAAATATCATCTCTTTAATAATGCGATATTTATTTAATGATACGGATCGTTTTCTTTTCGCTATTACGTTCTAATTTCCAAGGTGATAATCTTTCACTTAATCGGATGAGGTCTTTCGCGACTTACCCTCGGTTTCGTCATGAGATAATTTGCCGCTGTTGTCTCCCAAACAAACGCCCGCTCCAGATTTCGTTTTCTCGTGATCTACATACACATAGAGAGCCATGCGCGTGATAATTCGCCATCGACACTTGCACGCGATCCAATGTCAACTGGAACAAGCGTTTCTAACAACGGCTAACCATAATAATTATCCAAAGATCCACGCAATGACAAAAAGATATCCGAAAGACCCCATCCTCTTTTCGTACGTTGAGATAAATCGCGTGTACTCATGCCACCGGATCACGACAATTTACTTTTTGTGTCGCGCGATACTTTCTCTAAAGCGCAGATGTCTCTCTGCGGAGGTGATGCATCGACGGCAGCATCGACATCTCATGACGATTATATGCTTCGCGGTCTATTTTCCGTGATTTTTGTGTCAATTGATTCGAGTGTCCACTCGGAGAAATCCAGCTTCTATCTGTAACATTTGTACCTCGCCGTTGTTCGCCAAATTGCAAATCCGGTTCACATCGAACTTAAACAGATTAAAGTATCTCGGTTGGAGAACATTATATAATACATTATATCACGCGAAATGTGGCGGGCGAAATGTTCAATGTCGAATTAACACATAACTGTAGAAAGTTCTAACAATGAATCAAACATAATTACTTTATCATTCATCAATCGAAATCAGATTACTTGTTAGCGCCAAGATCGCTCTATCCATCTAATCAATCGAGATATATGTTATTAGTAAGATTGATTTTATCTGTTGCAATTGATCTGATTCAAACTGACTTTTAGCTCAAACACGGCGAAAGGATCGAACCACTTTCGTTCTCGGCATATGATCAACGAGTATTATACACTCGTGCTTTTTCTTGAGAACTGCAAGTCGAGTAGTGAAATTAAAGGCGACGCGCAAAACGCGGTATTAATAATAGGTTGAGGATCGAACGGCGATTTACGAACGCGTAATTACCACAGCGAAAGGAAATTTCGCGTGTATGCGCCGCGGCCACCGATGATGCCGCAACGCGAAAAAGGAAGAGAGGCCGGAAAGAAAAATGGTAAAGGATTGCCGCAAATCAACGGCGAATTGTTAACGGAGCGTATCGGAGAAAGCAGCGATGGAAAATCAAACTGATTTGATTGTATGGGCAGGGCGACGTCCCGATGATGAAGAAAACATATGACGTCTCTTTTTTCTTTTAAAGGAATGCACTATAGAGACGTGAGTCTATAAACATCGATAAAACTAAGTCCCGTACTGACAATGAATCTCGCACAATTTATAATTTCAACCAAAAAGATATTCGTAATATTTTTAAATGCATTACGCAGAAAGCGTACTTTCCGTTTAAATTCGATGTGAACTGGACTTGCAATATGGCGAAGGTACAAATGTTACGGATGGAAGCTGGATTTCTCCAAGTGGACACTCGAATCAATTGACACAAAAATTACGGAAAACAGCAATAAAAATTTTTCTTAGCGACTTTCTCGTTTAATGCTAATAAATACGTAATAAAAATACATATAAAATAAAAATTAGTATTATATATAAATAAATTAAGAAAAGTATTTGAATGAAATTGTATGTATAGACATATAAATAACATTAAGCCATCATCATTTGTATCCGAGAATCATGCAATGAATCGTCACATAAACTCTTACTCGCGTTTATCTGCAAGTAAATTCTCTCTCGCGAGAAGCAAGATAATTTCTGTCACGATGAAATATGTATATGGCCCGAATCGGTCAAAAAATCAATTTATGCGTTACACGCAGAACACTCGTTCGATCAACCGACCGAAGAAATTTGTAAAACATACATGATAATATCGATAATTGACTGTTAACAGCATCGATCACAATGTAAGAAAGTGCAACGGGCCATATACGACGCTACTGCAAGACTAAACCAGTTGTGATTCGTCGCAACGCCTTGGAAATAAGTAGTGCACATCTGTATTCATTGTCGATAAATAAACAGGTTAAACAAATTTCTCTCTTCTCATTTTTCTCTAAATACGTCATGCTCTTAACTGTACATACTTATATGCACTCTTGCGTGAGTAAAATAAGAAATTACCTCACGTGCAATAATTATCTATATATAAAATAACTATCTATAAAAAATATTTGTAAAATATAATATTTTTATAAAAAATGTGTGCATGAATGATTAAAAAATTTTGAAATTGACAATGAAACAGAATTATTAATGATATTGAAGTTTATTTCGTTCGAAATAAAAATGATAGAACGTCCATTCTTGTCCAGAAACTTTCCTAAAAGCACAAGAATTTATCTGTTATTTTATAAATAGTCCGTATAAATGGTATTAATATTTAATTTTTTATTTAATTTTTTACGTGAAGAAATTTTTCTACTTCTTCTGAAACAAAATTCTTGAAGTATCTATTACACACATATCCATTTCATATCCATTTCAGTCACCTAAGTCTGAAAGATAGAATAAAGAGGAGAAACAGCGTAAACTATCATGCTTATATACATATAAGTTTTTTCTGTTTGTCTCAACTCTGCAGCAATCTTCAATTTCCACCCTAAATAGCGACACAATTCGCGATTGAATTTGCGGAGGCATCGTTTTGCGATATGAAAACGATCGAGCCTACACCTCGGTTCTCTACGCCTACCTTCGTTCTCACTTCCTGCGAATAATGACGCGATTTCTATCTCGAAACAAGATTAATACGAGCGGATGGGCTCCGGTGGTTGTCGCTGGAAAAGATGATTGCGCAGTGAAAGCGAGAGAGGATGGAAAACGAACGTTGCATTTGCTCCTCTTTATTTTTTTTTCCTGTCCGTCCTATACATCATCGAACTCTCATCACCGATTATCTCTTTGCTCAGTTTGCAGATCTCGAAGATAGATCTAGAAGATCTTGTTTATGAGATTTTGTGATGGAACAGGATTAAGATTAGAAATTTTCACATAGAAACTTCTTATCTTTCATCTTTTTTTCTAAATTTTTTAAGAAAATTCTTTTCTCTATTTTTCTAAGTGCCAACGCCCGCATGTAATAAGTTCTATACAAGTTCTATATAATCCTTTTTCTAATTCTATTTTTATTGCGTGATCTTTACGTGCTACGTTTCTAACGAAGATATCCTTCGCTGGTTCTTTCAAATGAGATCATACGCATATTGCGGAACTATCGTGCAATCGCCATTGTTTTTTTTTACAGCATAATTGTCTTGATATAATTATTCTAGTATTTTAACCCTAATTTTATATCTTTATTACATCAATGGCAATTTGCAACTAAATTAAATTTTCACTTATATAGAGCTGTTTTATAGGTAATAACTACAGGTGTTTTCTTATTAGCTGTTATTTTCTGTTATACATATTGTATCATTTCTTTTATAATATTAATTTTTTAATGATATGTTTAAACTATGGAAGAAATATTACAATAAACAAATCGAAATATAGTATTATAGAATAGATAAGTAAATTTAAAAAAATTTAAAAATTATTAAATTTAAAAAAATTTGTATTAGAATTTTTATTGTAGATTTCTAGCATTTATAAAAATAATGTGAAGTGAGTTCACCTGCTTTCCCAACCTTTCTATCTGTGTCGAAAATGTACTATATTTTACGCTAGCAAGTGTTGACGAAATTCAGATAAATCAACATTATTTGACAACAAGTTATTTAAGAGATCCGAGCAATCTTCCCTCCAACGAGACCGCGAACTACTCTCGCTTCGCACGATATGCGCGAAAGAAAGGGGGATGAGTTTCGCGGTGGTAGGGGAGACGAAGTCTCTCGCGTTCGGACGGAGGAGAAGTGGGTCGTTTCTCAACGGATAGTGGCTCGGCGAGAACGTAGTCTACGCACTCCTTCGTCGTACCCAGCTGAGCACGGGCCGCGGATAGCTCGCGAGATCGTTTTCGATCGCCCCAAGTGTTTCTCGAATGTGACGGAGAGATCACGGTGTTTCTCGAAAAATCTTCGGAGGCTGAGATTCGAGAGCGACGGTTGAAAAGAGTACAATGTCCAGTCAAAATGGCAGTGACAACTGAGGATTGATAAGTCCGTCTGAAAGTGAAGTGAGGTGTCGGACCAAATTTAAAAGTGATTTTTTCCTTTTTTTTCTTGAAACTTGCCGCATTTCTTGAATTTGTCAGAGAACACCGAAAGTAGTGAAAATCAATCGAAATTTTTCGTCGCGCATGATCGAACTTTTCTCTCGGGTCCTCGCTTCATCGTCGTTCCACGAGAAACGTTTCTAATCCAGAATATCTCTATTACTCGACCGAGCGTGCCGAACTCTCTAAGCGCGTGGTCATCAAACGCTTTCGTCGACATTGACGACTTCATTATCGTCGATGTAGTGATTTTCAACGAGATTTTCAACAATCGGTAATTTTTTAAATAAACATAACAATCATATATTACGCGAGAATTATTTCAGCTTCTGAAACAGGAGTTTATACTTGAGAAGAATATCAAAGGATTATTTTGATTGAAAAGATCATTAAAGAAAGAAAAACGTTTTAACATTTTATAAAAAAATTATTATCTATATTGAGATATAGATATACTGAATATATATGTTGAGAATAATATTAATAATAATTAATAAAGTGTATTTTTTTTACCAAGAAATCAGTTGAAGAAATATGACAGTATATCTCAACAAATTCTGAAGTAATCGGCTCCAAAATCTCGTATAAGGAGCAGCAAATCACAATTTACGATGGGCGACATTCGAGTGCTGGATCCACGTATGGATCCTCGTTTCGATCTAAAGCACCGACCTTGGCCGCCAATGTACAGGAACAATCGAGCACCATCCTATTGTTATCGGCCTGTGCCCTTGGACACTCTGGCCCAATGGATAACTCCGCACGTCCCCGATTACAACTACGTGCCCGCTCCGAGGATCGCCGCCAATCCAAACAAATCGCGGGACTACTACTACTTGACCCCATTGTACAGAAACGCCATGCCGCCTCCACCGCAGACGATGTCGCCGCTTCAAGTATCGCCGGTGGCGATGCCACCACCTGGCATGATGTTGATGGAACGGTCAAGAGGACGAGCCAAGAGTTCGGGCGGTCTTACCAGGAGCATGCCACCATGCACGTGCGCCGTCGGTAGAACCAGATCTTTAGAGGATGTCAGGAGCGAAATGAGCGAATGGGACGATTATCACGATGAAAACGGCAACCAGCTGCAGAGGAACAGCCCAAAGGGCGTGAACGTGTGCCGACAGATTCGCAGGTCTATGGAGAATCTCTTGGACGTTGATACAGAGGAACGCGCGCTGAACACGTTCGAGAGAGTCGGCAAAATGTGTAGAAGGTCCGAGGAGAACAAGAGCGACAAGACGGGAAGACGACGCGGTAGCTATATGGTGTGTTAAAATTCTTACAGGTTTTTTTTTAAACAAGAATACGAGAGGTTTCCTTTATGCAAGATGTTTGAATTTTTCGATATTTTATTGTATTATTAAAAGAGTCTTACTATACGTATATTTATATCGAGTAAAAATCTTTATAATAATTAATACATTTTTTATTATACGCGTATATCCTTTCATTTTTATATGTAATAGAAAATATCTTGTTATAAAATGATAAATTAGAAAATTTTTGAAAACTGTTAAGCTCCTTCTACAAATAATCGATTAAACGCTTTTATTAATTTTATTGCTTAATTTGTTAATCCGTGCCTTCTAATATCTAATATATATTATAATATCATTTTATCTATTCTATGTAAAATTTATGTAATAGTACTATTTTGTTTAATAGCTTATTAACGATTCTATTTACGTCATATCTTAAGTCACTGACAGGCCATTCATTCTCGATATAATTTTTCGTGCAAGCTATCGCGATCGTGCCTCCCTGTATAATGCGTTTAACTGCCTGACTAATGCACAATTACGCACACACGCAAAATCGTCAGAACGACTTTCAGACTAGGATTTACAGATCAGTGAGTTTGCTGATCTACTCTGAGTGATTGGGTTGCACAATATCTATGTCTCTTGCGCTCTTAATTCTGGAAACCGCACCGCTTCTCGCGTTTTGCTAAATCATCACACAATGACAGGATTATAATCATCTGTGAGCTTACAAAATGCTCGTTTCAAGGAGAAACCATATCGCGACATTCATTTCGCACTCGCAATTATACAATTCCGGAACTTGGCGTTTCGATTATCGTGAGGATAATCGCTTTTTCTCGCGTCTGTCGCGATTCGCGAATGTCGGTCGAAGAAAGTGTTCCGTGGAATTCAACTTTGCTCACAGAACGGAAATAAATAAATATCCTGTTCCGGAAAGTATCCGCTCGAGTAGCTTGTACGATGAACTATGCAAATTATACTATCTATATTATACAAAATGCTTCGAGAACGATAAGATATTTTTTTATATGCACAAAATAAACTAAAAGGAATGACGCATTGATAATTACAGACTTATAAAATATTTCTTAAGTCTAAGATAATTTGATTTGATTTTTTTTTAATATTTTCCTCCTTTATGTATTACATTTTTATATATTATATCTTTTTTATATTTCTAAATGTTTCTTATTTTATATTCATGTCTGCAAATGTTGAAAACAAAGTTGTTGCACAGGTGTCCTGTTTTTCTATCGGTAATACGTTCCGAACCATATCTTTTTCTAAATTATACATCTTTAATGAATCGCATTTTCGACCTGGGATAGAAAGTGTTCTTGATAGGTATCGAGTTAATCAACCATTACCTTTTTATTAAAAAAGTTAATTCGTCCCGTCGAAATAATCGCTAATCAACACGAATAAGCTCAATCTTTTATTCCACGCTCGGCGAAGCTACAGGGAGCTATATCCTCGCTATTATGATCTTCGCGATTATATTCCATTATTACTCACGATCGATCGCGTCTCGGCGATCTATCGCAATCTAGTGTACATTGTGCTTGAAGTTAAGAAGTGTCGTTAACCAGTTGGCGGTCATTAAATCGTTACGTTGTTAGCTAGTTTCATCGCTAATTAGATACACCGTATTGACGGATCGACAGATCAGCGGATCGATAGGCTCGCGAATCGATCAAAAGCGAGATGTCCAGCATCAGTCGTTGATGTTATCGATAAATCTCAATTATGAGCGTACATGAAAAAACAGATTGTTCTACTTGATCGGTTCTACTTGTCGATTGGTTTGTATTACGTCAAAGCTCCCCACTGTGCCCCGACTTCCTGCTTGTTTTGCACATTCCCTTGCGAAAAACAATCGTTCGAGAAATTGGATCGATAACTAGATTTATTACGGTAAATGGCCGGTGCACGGCATCCAGACTGTTTCTTTCGTGAAAGCGAGGTATTCTTCGCGTTGCGCAATTAATCGGTGTGACGGAACACGTTAGTTCGCGACAACTATAAGGAAGAACGTATATTGACAGGGGTGATTTTGTTCTCGGTGAATGAGCACGAATTGCATGTATGTCGAAAGCACCAAGCAAGCGATATAATTTTCGAGTTCCTCTCCCGTCTACTATTAACTAAGAGCGTTTTTGCGCCACGTTGTAATCGACCATTTAATTATAATCTCCGTCGCGTGCGTTTCGTATATACGGTAGAAAGTTACGGTAGACTTCCTCGAGAGTCGAAATTACCGCTACGTAAGAAAATTAATGCGACATCGCTCGTAATTCAAGGCGATACACTCGCGCATCCTGTGCTCGACAGTCTCGCCTAGAAATGGTGCTTCTGTAATAGGTGGATAATAACAGTCGCATTAATTAATAGCCAGTTTAATCAGGATTGCAGTATCTAAGGATTTGAGCGCATATTAGCTTCACTCGGTTTCCTTAGGCGATCCGATATCATCATTTGAATTTACGTCCAGAAGTGGTCTGTCGACTTAAAGGTCTCTAGTCGAGAGATATCACGCATAATGTATTAGGCTTTTAGGCTAAATTGCAAATATATCTCGTTTGCAAGTGGAAAAAATGCGAAAACTCGTTGGCTGCAAGTGACTTTTATGAAATGTCGCCAGAATTCTGGAAGTTTTTACATTCTACTCTCGAAATTCAGTTGACAGTGCGCTCTTTTTTCATTAATCTGCTTTGATTTCTCAAAAATATAATGCTTGAAAACTCTTCCCCGTCCAATGACACCGCCGAGAATTGCTTAGCATTATATCCGTGATGCTTAATTCACTTCCGCATTCGCCTAGCGTGTCTGAATAAATTTCTCGGTTGTTATTCTCATTAATATAAGAGAAATTATTTTTTAATATAGTCTGGCATTCCGTATCTTGATAAAAAAAAATCTGAAGTTAAGGCGAATGTAACTATAATTAATCATATTAATTGAATGTAACGCGCTAAATAGGGAGTTGAGTACATTAATTATACGCAATATGTTTTAAAAATAAAAGACGATGCGCGATGGCACGAACATTCTCTTCCCGGTTGCAGGGCGTCCACAATTTCACATGAAGATTTCATACTAAAATTATACGGTGAAATTCGCGCGTCGGAATCTCGAGGACCCTTAAAGTCCGCATACGCACGCGTGCACCTTCGATTTCTGTATAAATACCGACGAAAAAGTGTACCGTAACCCAGATACGGAAAACGATTTTTCCATTGATTTTACCAGCTTTTGTTATAAGATATATTGAACATACTCTATATACGAGTACAGACGCATTTATTTAATTTATTTAAACCAATCATCAAATTGTGTTTCTTTTCCTGTATATCTCTAGGCGTCCGAAATCGAAAACGATTACGGATAGATCCGGTTCAACCGGTTAGGTTTTTTAGAAAAGAGTGAAAATTTTGATTACGATCATCGTCGATCGGTGAAATAAAAATCGCTGATTAATATCGTTAGTGTCGTGCATCATTTACGGGTCGTCAATTACAGGCCACATTTAGAAACGAATGAATTCATAATTAATACCTCGCTATATCTTTAATATATGCGCGATCGGCGTAAATTCTCGCGCGCGTCGCATCGTTTTTTAACGGAGGAAAGTAAAAAGCCGGAATCCACAATCAGGTCAAGGCTCCTTTATTAGTTGTTTTTCATCGTGTCTGCATGCGTCGTTGGATCCATCCCTCTAATCTTCGATCGGAGACGCGTGTCCGAAGACCTTCAGGGCATCCGGCAGATCCTCTCCTTCCTCTTTATAAGAGCAGAGGAGATGATCATTTATAGAGGAATTAAAGTCGCGCGAATGTCAATTATTACTAATCAGCAAATTCAGATGTTTCGATGAACGTTTATGATACACGGAAAGAATTTTGCTGAGGAATCTAAAATTTTGCTGGATACAGATCTGAAAATAATTTTGTTGAATCATCAAAATAATTTTGTTGAAATCTTAAAAATAATGAACAATGCTGTCAAAAATTTTGATATTTTAGCAAGTTTGAACGTTCTGCATAATTATTTTGATAGTTCAATAAAATTACTTACGGCTAAAATTTTAGATCTTTTAGCAAAACCATTTTTTCCGTGTAAATAAATTTCTGTTTGGACAATCATCTGTAAATTTTGTACAGATTATATTTTGTTTCACAAAAAAAATTATATATTGCTAGATATTAATCGCAATTCATCTTATAATCCAATCCTTCTTGAATAATAACGCTTTGTTATCGTAGATAAAACTTTCATTTACCGATGATTCTATTGATATACAGGACAGTCGAAAGGTCGAATGCGATGTTCGAAATCACATTTGCATCATCTTCGTCCCGCTTTCATTCGGGATCTCAAAGTATCCATCCATATGCCATAAAGTTTCTGCCTACATTGTCGGTAGCGGACGCTTTCGCAAGACTGTACAGAGCTATTAAGAACGTCTATAATGGTCGATGGCCGACGAGTTGATTAACCGATCGGCAAAACTAGGCTTCTCAGCTATACCTACCCCGATATTTCATCTGCTTTTCCCGGCAGAGTTACGATAGAGAAACGTTTCCGGCTCGTTAAGTCGCCCGCGAGATCGCCGCTCGGAGAATGTCAGAATTTTCGCGGAAATGGGAATCTCTCTCGGATCTACGATCGATTCTTCTTTATGACCCCGTTCTCATTCGTAAATTGCGAGATATCTGCTCGCAAAAGAACGATTGTTGAAGTGACTGTCGTTTCTTTTTCACGTAGTAACGATAGTCGGAGTAGGACTGAAGGATAAATCGAATTAAAATCTTTTACAGAAAATGTAACATTTGGACTAAAAATACCTGTTTCGTAGCAAGTTGAAACTTGAGGTGAAAGTTATTGAATTAGAGACTATAAAAATCCAACCCAATTCATTCTCTAAATCCGTTCACTTACTGTTCGGACTCATTGAAGCTAGGTAAAAAATTCTTATCAAAGGAAATCAATGATTTTATTTATATTGGAATTAAATTGTGAAACGAGTGGCATATCTAATACCCTTCTTAATGCAGTTTCTTTTTTTACTGTTCTTTATGCACTACTTTTATAAACGATAAATATTTTTCAAGTTTATGAATTTATCTTTACATCGAATCATGTATGACTAAAAAATTCTGTTTTAATTATATGTATTAATAACAATTAAAACTTGGAAACATTTTTATTGATGTACGGCTTCTTTACATCTCTTATCTTTTCGTGAGGATCTGATGCGCCTATCGCGCACGCACTTGAGATTTAATTACATGTGCGTAAGTCATTCCACTTGGCAAGAAGCAGCTTCAGCGCCGTTAAGCGTACGCCGCCCTGTAAAAATGCACGAGAGCGCTCATAATTCCGTTCGTGCTGCATTTGCTGAGAAGAGAATAAAACAGCGAGCAGAGCGTGCATTTGCTTTGCTAATTTATCCATCTAGATAAACAATCGCAATGGCTTGAAAGTAAAAGCGTGGCAAAGCGCGCCGTTGCGCAAACTTCGAATCGCGAATCGTGTAGAAAAAGAAGAAGCTTCAGAAAAAGAAGTGCTTCGCGTCACATTGTGAGCTTTTTCTACGAACAATAATTCCATAACAGTTGCTTAACTGTCGATGTTGAAGAAATAGAATTAGGATTACATTTATATGGAAAATGGTTACGTGAAATTATCGATCTGCATCAATTTCACCGCACTTCGTTTATTTTCAACTAAACTTTTAGATCGATAGTGCTAACTCATGTATCTTGTTTAATTTATTTTGTTTATCTTATTTAACGTTGAAGAAAAGAGAACCACGACTCTCTTTCAATTTAGCATCGAAGATTATTGTATGAATATCGAAGTAAATAAATTGCTTATAGACGCTAGTGAGATATAAATTCATCCAGGTTCAACTTTCTAGCATTTCTGAATTTTTCGCCTTCCGCTCGGTTCGCTGCCTGCAATGCGTGAGCTGGTTTAGCAAGTTTGAAGTTATAACTGTCTCACAAGAAGAGCGCATTAGTTGCGTCTTGCGCGAAACGAGAAAGTGAAATTTCTTTATGTATTTACCTAAACATGCACATCTCCATTAGGCATATTAATTGATCCAAAAAAGAAATTTAATAACGGCGAAACAATTAAACGAAAGCGCTATTAAAGCGCTATTAATGCTAGACATGGAACTATTAAGGCGAATGTTAATTAATATCTCATTCGATTTTCCCTTAAAAAAATCATCCTTGTAATTCAATCATTATCTGAGCAATTTTTACAAATATTATCCTTTAATACTTTCTATTTTTTTATTTCTATTTGTATTTTGTTCACATTGACTCACATTGTCTATTTTTTTATTTACATATTTTTATTAATCTTAAAGTTATAGTTTTCTATATCTAATTAACATGTAAATACAAATGTATTGTATTCTGCCATCGCATCTATGTAATTTAAGTAATAATTTGTAAGTGAGTAGAAAGCAACGAGAATGCAAATATCAAGCAATGATATTGTTTGGATATTCATCTCACCGCAACGTTTCCATATTCATCGCAGTAACCGGCTGCAGAAGTGCATCTGCAACTTGCGACAGTACTTGTCTCTTCCGCAAATAAAAACGGTTGCTTTGTGCCGGCAGGCACTCATTAGATCTCGTTAAAGCAGTTGTATCACTATAGTTGTAGCTTTTCCAGTTGTGCATTCCATTTGTAAGAACTGCAACGGCGTAGTTCCTAATCGTTCGCGCTACGACGGGCATACTATTAGTTTCGTACGCTCGCTCGCACGATGATAATTGCATTAATATCAAATTGAGTAACGATCGCGCATTTCGTTTTGCAGCAAGAGCCGAGACCGGAACTCGAAACCAGCAATGGAAGCAGCAACGGCGGCGGGAGACCGCGTTTCGTTCCCGTCACCGCTCTGGAGGACGTCCAGGCAATACGCTGCGCCGAATTTCACCCCCATGGAAAGCTGTATGCCGTGGGATCGAACTCGAAGACGCTGCGAATATGCGCTTACCCAAAGCTGCACGACGTCAGGTAAGAATTACGTTCGTTACACACCTATTTTTATCGGGAAATTTATCTCGACGTTTAAGAGTTTCTAATATTCATAAATAATTTGTTCTTTGATAATTTTATGATATTTTCATTTTTATTCTAATTGAGATTATATAAATAAATTAATAATAATAAATTAAAAAATAACATTAAAAAAATAATCCTTATAAATAACTTGTAAATAACCTACGAAATAATTTTAATGTTCTGATAATCTAGTTAAATTCTAATTAAATTATTTGTAATGTGCAATAATCTTATAATAAATTGCTTTCGAAGATAAATTAATCTGTAATCTAAAAGTTTTATTTTCATGAGTATTCTGCTAGTTGAATGCTTCTATAAATAAAGCAATTTCACATTTACCACTTCAATATGTATCTGATAATCAGTTTACTAACATGGATATCGAACTTTCTACAAAATGCACTTCATATCGGCGGAAGTCTGGATGTGATAGCGGGTGGAAGTCACTTCGCACCGAACGCTCGAGAAATCGTTAAATTGCATCTCAATCGAAGCGCGGAAATAGTGCGATCGTAACATTGCCGCCTATCTCGAGGAGCGTGTCTCGCAACGGAGCTTTTCGATGTCGCGTGTAAGCCATTTCGCAATGGCATGTCGACGGCTAATGACAGTCTTCGACACGCGTTTCTTCGACGAATTGCAGTATTACTATATCGTTACAGTGGTCTTACGCAAAGATAACGAATGGGTTCGCGTTATGCGATTACCGAAAAATTCAGACAGGCGAAGGGGAACACATTACGGTTCCTGTCAAGCCGGGAGAAATCCGATGAACTTATTACATTCATGCTTCCGCGAAAAATG